>CM043883.1:25028423-25205471 GCA_024034495.1 Camelina laxa
TTCAAATCTCTTTTTACTATACTAATTCTTGGCACAAAATTATAATTTTCTTGGAACAGAGACATGTTATATACATTTGAGAAACAACGCGGTTTGATTTCTTTCAGAACAAACATAAAACATTATCTCGTTCTGTTATTAAATAATTTTGTCTTTTCATCTGAGTGCTTTTCTGTCTGTAAGTTGAATATATATGACTTTAGATCGAAATCCGCACCGTACAAAAAGTTAATTGACGATTAGTTTAACCTTTCTGTTTCCTATCTCTTTTTTTTTACCTTTAATTTCATCATTTTTGACTATATGTTAGTACTTACACTAATATAGTACTTCATTAGTTATGATGATGGTTAACATAATACAGTAAACTAAGTCATCGTGTATAACTCAACCGTTAGTTCTTCAGTCGAAAGAAAACATTTCGAGGATGCAACGTTACGACTTACGTGCTCATGTAATGCCATTCGGAACTCTTATAAAGGCCACGTACCATAGTAGTATATAAGTAGTATAAATGTCAGTCGGAACTCTAATAAAGGCCACGTACCATAGTAGTAAAAAAGCCTTTGTAAAAAATATCACTCAACATAGTGTTATAAAGTACAAGTTTAAGAGGAGACAGTCATAAATTAAGTCCAATCCAACCCATTTAGTTAGAGTCTCATACTAATGGGTCGAGATGTCAATTTAGTTATGATAATAGGTTAATAATGATTAACCATTTTACCCATCATTTCATTTCTTTTTCTTTTTTAAAAGTTGAAACCAATACATATAAAATATTACTCTTTCGTCCATTTAACAATACAATCACATAATCATACCATCATCAAAAATATTATCATCAATCATCATCGTATCATCGTAAATAACACTTTTACTCCCTCCCATTTTTCTAAGCGTTTTCGGGGCTATATGTTCGTATTATATAAGTTCGGTTTTGCATATATGTATCTGCATTTTTCCTATATACGATTGCCAAGATATGTATATCTATCTGAGGACATGACTTGAAGTTTAGCCGTGAGCTTCCGAGCTTTCTTGGCCTAGAAATTCATCTAGACACATTAGAAACATTTGTAGAGCTATATATGAAAGGACTGAAGGATGTTTGGACCGCAATAACCTTTTGGTTAAATAGAAAAGAAAAAATAAAAGTAGAAGCTTGAAAAACGTTTTAGAAGGGTGAACTGGCGAAATTGAAAAATAAAGAAGTGTTTGTGGCTCGCTGAAGGTGGTTTTGGTGGAGTGTAAAGAGAAGCTCAAGATAGTTGAAGCTAAGCTATATAGACCAACACTTAGATACGATCAGGAAATATTTGCATGGTTAATGCATGAGAAATGCGCCAACACGTTGACACCTAAGTATCTAGGTGTCTCTCGTCTTCTTTGTAAGCTCTGTCCAGGAATTTCACTAGCAGATAATTAATGTTATTTAATGGTAAAATAATACTCTTACGTTTTTTTTTTTTTTTTTTTTGAGTCGGAGCCATTTCGACTGCTTCACTTATACGATGCGTCTCATGAAATGTCCAAAATTTACGAACTGGTTCAAGACCATTACGTGTTAGATTTAAAACCATGTAAAAAAAAAATAGAATCAAAACCATATCTCTTTTAGGCTAACAAGATTCAGCGTTTTGAGATTAGGAAAAAGTTCTAAATAATATTAAAATTTTAAATATTCCATGACTCTTGAGAAAATATGATTTGATCGCCAACTCCATATAATTTATAATATTTTCTAAAGCCATAAGAAACAATGAAACGAGAGGTGGTGGAAAGAAAACGTTTATGCATCAAACTCTAATAAAAGACACTGAGTGTAGTAGACACGAAGGCTCCAAATTTTTGCATGTTTCACACGTGTCGTCCTTCTTCATCCTACTAACACATATATGCATGCACCCTTCTTACAAAGATTGTAAAAAATTGTGAAACATCGGAAAGGTGGAGAAAGATGGAGAAAAAACAAGAGAACTTTTGCGTTTTTGCTTCTGTTGGCTTATCCATGGAGTAATGTGATGAGATCAAATGGGTATGAGGGAGAAGAAGGGTGGGGAGGAGGGAGAAGGAGGAGGAGATTGGAGGAGAAGGAGGAGGAGGGGAGGAGATTGGGAGGAGGAGGAGGAGGAGGAGGAGGAGGAGAGTGGGGAGGAGAAGAAGGAGAGGAGGAGGAGGAGGAGGGGGAGGAGGAAGTGGAGGAGGAGGAGAGGAAGAAGAGAGGATTCATGATGAGAGAGTCAAGGCAAGTGATCAAATCAGAAGGTGGAGAGATGAGAGTTGTGATATCTCCAAGAGGAAGAATCATTGAGAAGCCAATGCACATTGGGTTTCTAACAATGGAACCTAAAACCCTCTTTGTCCCTCAGTATCTTGACTCAAGCCTCCTCATCTTCATTCGTCAAGGTATCTCCTCTCTCCCTTTCTCTCTCTCTCTCTCTCTCTCTCAACATGTGTGTCTCACTCTCTCAAGAAAACGTGTTTACTTGCAGGTGAAGCTACGCTTGGAGTAATATGCAAAGACGAATTCGGAGAGAGGAGATTGAAAGCAGGAGACATCTACTGGATCCCGGCTGGTTCTGTCTTTTATTTACATAACACAGGCCGAGGCCAACGCCTTCATGTCATTTGCAGCATTGATCCTACCCAAAGCCTCGGTTTAGAAACCTTCCAAGTACTCATGTTTAACATTTAGGGCTCATTATTATCACATTGACTTACAGAATTTAGCATTTGGCTAACTAGTTTCTTCTGTGTGTAGCCTTTCTATATAGGTGGAGGACCGTCGTCCGTTCTCGCTGGCTTTGATCCCGACACTTTAACCTCAGCACTTAACGTTAGTACTCAAACGTAAATGATTATTAATGTTTTTATTGTTTGTCTGCATTTTATAAAAAACAAATTCTACTCAAATGAAAGTACAACCTTGAAACAAATTGTTTGATAAATTGGAGTTTGGTCTTTGCATGTGTCCAAAGGTGAAAATGCACAAAGCCATAGACTAGTACTATTTATAGGAATGTTAATTATAGGAATATTATATGCACAAATGCCTTATCTATAGGAATGTTAGAAATTGGTGTTTAAAACTCCCATATTAGTATTTGGTTAGGGCTCTTTCTGTTCAATCTCAATCTCATATCAGGTTTTCACTTTTAGGTTTCTCGACCAGAACTGCAAGAAATGATGAGGAGTCAAGTCCGTGGCCCGATTGTACACGTCATGGAAGGACCAGAAGGCCCACAACCAACGACGACATGGACCCAATTTTTGGTTAAGAGAGGAAGAGAAACGAAGTCATCTCAAGAAACTGTTGGAGATGAAACAAGGATCCCCTGAAGACCAACAATACAGTTCAGGGTGGTCTTGGAGGACTATTATAAGATCGTTTATGGATCTAATAGAAGAGAAGAATAAAGGGTCAGGATCTTCTGAGTGCCAAGACTCGTACAACATTTATGACCAGAAACCTAGTTTCAAAAACGACTATGGATGGAGTACAGCTCTTGATTATGAGGATTATAAGCCTCTTAAACACTCGGCATCGGTGTTTTTCTAGTTAACCTCACCGCGGTATGATACATATCTCTTAATTTACTGTCTATGAAAATAACTAGTTGTAAACTGTCATTAATTAACTAAGCTCTAGATAAATTCATTATGTAAGTCATGGATAACTAACTAACTAGAACGGCTAAGAATTATTGTAATTTTTTAAGTAGTAGATCAGTTGTTATCTACCGATCAAAAAGTTGGTTTGGTTCAAAAAATTAAAAATGCTAAACCGTATTTAACCAATCAAATTTCAAACTTGTGTCAGGGATCAATGATGGCTCCCCATATGAACCCAACAGCCACGGAATATGGCATTGTTTTAGCTGGCTCTGGAGAGATCCAAGTTGTATATCCAAACGGAACTTCTGCTATGAACAAAAGAGTCTCCGTAGGGGATGTCTTTTGGATCCCTCGCTACTTCGCCTTTTGCCAGATCGCTTCTCGAACCGCACCATTCGAGTTTGTAGGATTCACCACGTCGGCTCACAAGAATCGGCCTCAGTCTTGGTTGGATCAAACTCGCTACTCACGACTCTAAATGTGACGTCGTTGTCCATGGCTTTTGGAGTCGACGAAGAGACAATGAGGAGTTTCATCGAGGCACAAAGAGAAGCTGTTATTCTGCCTACTGCATCGGCAGCTCCTCCGCATGTCACGGTGCGCAACGGTTTCGGTGGCCCTATTTGAGGAATGTGCGGAAGGTTTTTTTTTTTTTCTGAATGTTTATGTATGTAGTTAGCCATGAGTATGTATGGATGTATGTTTTTGTTACTTTGAAATAACAGTAATAAAGGTAATCATTAAGCAGGTAAAATGTTTTAGTCCATTCTTCACAATCGCTAATTATCTCTTGTTTGATCGAAAGTTACCGTGAAGTCAGATTTTTAATCTAGATATATACATAAAGGAATGGGTTTTAAAAAAAAATATTTTTCCACAACCACATGAAAAATAGTTTTAAGATTCTTTGTATCATTATTATTTTGAGGACATGTGTTGTAGTCTTGGAAGGAACTCGATTTGATCGATTTGTAGGAGTTTCAAAACTCTTTGAGAAAGCTTTAGTACATTCAATCTCCACAAGCAACATGGTACTTTTGCCTTCTAACTTAATTGGAAAAAGATCTAAGATAATAAGGTTGACAAACTATATAACATTAAATTGGGAGCATATCTTATTTTTCATCAACTGGATCTTACGCTACTTTGTAAAATACACATTTTGGCAACTTTATCTCAAGCTTTGACCTCCTCTTTTATCTTTGGGATTGAGGATAAATGCCACTTTCATACCCTTAACTTTAAAGCCCATAGTTTATTTTTAAAAATCAATCACCGAATGGGCTTTTGGTTGCCTAGGCCCAAATATTAAAACCTCCTCTCTCTTTTTTGGTTCTCTCTCTCTCTCTCGCCGAGCCATCACCACCACCTCCGGCGAAGCATGTTACTGGTTCCTTAAATCACGGCGCGGGACGAAATCAGTGTACTTCATCTCCTTCCACTCTTCTAGCATATTCTGATTTGAGGAAACCAACGTCGAATCCTTCACAGGAAAGGCTTTCTCAACCCAGCTCCATGAGCTTTCTCAGGTAAAGGTTTTGATATTCAATTATTCATCTTTTATCTTTGACATAGATTACGATGTTTACACAGTATCAAATTTTAAAAGTAAGTTTTCTTAGTAAATTTTGTAATTTCGTAGTATGCTCACCAATTGTTCGACGAAATGCTGCTTAGTGAAATTGGCTAATATGTTTATCCTCAATTTGGATACTTTTGGCTAAATGCTATTTCTAAAATGTTGGATTTTGTAGCAGACTATACAAAAAAAACTCGATTCTTGAGACGATTTTTAGCCAAAATTATGGCAAGTGCTTTTGCTCGTGGGTTTCGAAAAGCTTCATCTCTACTTAAATCTTCATATCCACTTCTCTTTTCTTCCAGGTTTGTATTTCTGAAACTATACACCATATTTAGCAAGTTATGTCTCAAAATGTGATTGTAGTCTCTTGTCAATTGTTTTCTCACTAGGTTGCTTCCGCAAAGCCAAGAGTTTTCTTATTCGACATTGACATTATTTACCAACAACGATCTCAAGGCCGATATGTAGAAATTTCAGTCACGGTACGGTGAATCTAGTGATATCAGAAGGAAACCAAAGTTTGAAACTCGGGAACTTGATCCTCCCAAGAAGTACAAGTGGTTGACGAAAAAGCGTCTGAAGTTGAAAAGGAAGAAAGAAAGAGAGGAAAGGAACGCAGCTAACAGGAAAGACCCACGGCGACTTACTGTTAAAGGAAGAAGAAGAAGAAGTTTGCTAGTGCGGATGAAAGAATAAACTACAAATGAAAAGGTATGTGAGAGTCTAATTCGACAGATTTTGATGAGTTTCAGGGTTAATTTGATGTGTGATTTGTGATGTTGCTCCTTGTATTTAGGCTAAGATCAAAGAAGCATTGCTGATTGAGAAACTGAAACGGTATGAAGTTGCAAAAGTGCAGGGACCTGAGGTTCGACCTCATGAGATCACTGGGAAGAACGTTTCTATTTGAAGAAAATGGGTCAGAAGAGATCTAATTATGTACCGATTGGGAGAAGAGGAGTATTTGGTGGTGTTATTCTAAACATGCATTTGCATTGGAAAAAACATGAAACCGTTAAGGTTATCTGCAATAATAGTAAGCCAGGCCAAGTGCAGCAATTTGCAGAGGAGCTTGCCAAACTGAGTGGTGGTGTGCCTGTTAACATAATTGGCGATGATACAATCATATTTTATAGAGGGAAGGGTTATGTGCAGCCACAACTTATGTCTCCAATCGATACATTATCTAAGAAAAGGGTAAGTCCTCAAATTGTTTTTTTTTGTTCTGGGACATCTTAATGAATATGAAGTAAAACCTTACCTGTTTACGCTTTGTGCATTTAGGCATTTAGGTGGTATCTGTTTCTGTTCATTTTTGGTAATTAGAGATCAATATATCATTATGAAGTCTACTCGTTTGATCCGGGATATGTTCTAGTTGCTAGTTCCTAACATGGTTATGTTTCCCTTTGCAGGCATATGAAAAATCAAAGTACGAACAATCTCTTGAATCGGTGAGACACTTCATAGCGATTGCAGAGAAGGAACTTGAACTATACTACAGGCATGTTGCTCTTTACGATGACCCGAATAACAGAAACCCTCTTTCGATCTTGGATGATTCTCCATCGGAATCACGTAATCATCATCAGAATGAGCTTTATCTTAGTTGTTCGGACACTGATGCTAACTCAGAAGACGAAGACGAAGATGAAGATGAAGAGCTCTGTAGATTAGATAATGGTTCTTATTTTTCTGCTTCTGCAAAGGAAGAGTTGTCTGAAACTGGAAACTAGACTCTAATTGGATATATAGAAACTTTGGTTATAGATCTGGTGACAATAATACTGCACGTTACAAGTTTTGGTAGATTTAGAATAAGTGGACTCCATCCGACCGCCCATCTATTGCCTAGCCCATTGGGTACTTATTCAGTCCATTAGTTCATTCAGCCCATTAGGCTCATGGCCAATGGCCCATTCATACTTTGTATTTCCTATTCGGTTTGGTCTTAGGGCTACTCCTTGCCCTATATATATGTAACCTCGATTCCTAATGAGAAATAAGAACAAGAGATTTACTCCCTAAACTCTCTAGTTTACAACATGTTATCAGCACGATAGCCTCAGGTCAGCTGAGAAAACCTTACCCTAAAACCCTAAAACCGCCGCGCACAAAACCCTAAAACCGCTGCCTCTATCCTTACTCGATCAAACCTGACGATATGTCATCCGATCTCGGCGATAATCCAAAACTCTCGGCGATAATCCAAACTCTCGGCGATAATCTAAAACTCTCGGCGATAATCCAAAACTCTCGGCGATAGTCCAAATCTCTCGGCGATAATCCAAAACCCGACCGAGGTTCGCAACCAACCCTCGTTCGTTGAATTCCGGTGATCAGTTTCTCATCCGCGACTAGTCCGAGTTCGTGATCGACTCCTATTCGCGATCGGTCCGAGTTCGTGATCGACTCCAATTCGCATCGGTCCGGGTTCATGATCGACTCCAATTCGCGATCGGTCCGGGTTCGTATCGACTCCTATTCGCGATCGTTTCGGTTCGTGATCGACTCCTATTCGCGATCAGTTCAAACTCGCGATCGGTGTTTACTCGAAGTAACATCCGAGAACGGTACGGGAGCGATACGAGAATCTGTCGAGAGCAGTCCGGAAGCAATTCAATAGCGGTACAAGATTCCGGACGAGAGCAGTACGAGATTCCGTACGAGAGCAGTACGAGATTCCTGACGAGAGCAGTACGGGATCCGGACGAAA
The DNA here is from genome assembly GCA_024034495.1 of Camelina laxa. NCBI lineage: Eukaryota > Viridiplantae > Streptophyta > Magnoliopsida > Brassicales > Brassicaceae > Camelina > Camelina laxa. Next base: position 25,036,340 of record CM043883.1, read on the forward strand.
GCAGTACGTGAGCAGGACGAGAATCAGGTCGATAGCGATACGTGGATCGAGGTTCGCGGTCCGGTACGTTAGCGGTTCGTGGACGCTACGAGAGCGGTACGTTAGCGGTTCGTGGACGCTACGAGAGCGGTACGTTAGCGGTTCGTGGACGCTACGAGAGCGGTACGTTAGCGGTTCGTGGACGCTACGAGAGCGGTACGTTAGCGGTTCGTGGACGCTACGAGAGCGGTACGTGAGCGGTTCGGGATCCGTTCGTTGGATGCAGTAGCAGTTCCTGTTCGAGGTTCGTGGTTCGCGATCAAGGGAAAATCTGAGGTCTTTAGCTCCCAGATCAATTCCAGTCAACCCCAAACGGTGGATGGTAAACAATAATTAAATCCCCTTGGAACCTATGAAATCGAATCTGATTTTAAATTTAATGGAACCCTAAAATCTACAAGTAGACAATCAACAAACAAGTTCTTATTTTCCTAAAATCCTAAAACTTAAAATCGGATTGCATAGGATTGTTAGATTGTTTGTGAAATTGCACCAAAAGATATCAAGCTTGAATTTGGCTGATTGATTAATATTGCTTGTTTGATCGTTTGATAGTTTGTTTTAGGGCTGATAAAATCAAACCTAGTTCCCATTAGTAAAAGGAAATTTTGCTAAGATAAAAGGAAACTTAAGAAAAAGGAAATTTGCTAAAAGGAAATCATGTTAAAAGGAAATTGTTGCATGCATGCTAGTTCCTATCTAGGTTTGTTGTTCCTCATGCATAATAAAGCCACGAAATTGAGTATAATAAAGGCATGGTTCGGTCTTAAACACCGCATGGCCTAAAGTTTAAATATGATGGCATGTTTCGGTCTTAAATACCGCATGACCTAAGTTTGAAATTGGGTGAAGGCAAGCATGTTTCGGTCTCAAATACCGTATGACCTAAGACTAAAATGATTCCATGGTTCGGTCTTAAACACCGCATGGTATGATCCAAAACTAATGACATGGTTCGGTCTTAAAAACCGCATGGTATAATCGGGTGCATGTTTTGTAAAATCTAAGGACCTATGTGAGTGTATTAAAGATGATAATGATTGCACTAAGAATATATATACAAGGTGATTATGCATATGCACCATCACCTTGCTGAGAGTCTCAAAATCAGTACCTCGCATAGAAAATCCTATTGACCTTTTGGACAGAGTTGAAAAACAAATATGGACACCAACATATGGTGCTCCTACCAAAGGCTCAATTTGATTGGAAAAACTTAAGGATCCAGGAATTCAAATCCTTGGATGAGTATAACTCAAAGCTTTTAAGATTGTCTCTATGCTAGGTTGTGTGGTACTGAGATTACTAAGAAAGATCTGCTAGAGAAGACATTCTCTGCTTTTCACACTAAGGGGTTTAAGACCTATACAGACCTCATCTCTTGTTTGCTGCTTGCTAAGCAGAACAATGAGCAAGTATTAATGAAAAGTGCAATGAAGCTCACAAGGTTAACATTACAAAGAAAAAAAATCCTCAAGAGCCTAAAAGAGCCAAAAGAACTAAGGAGTCTAACTATGTCCATAGAGACAAGTGTGGCCATGGCCGAGGAAGAAGTGGACGTGGTGGTCCTGGTCGTGGGACTTACCAATGACATAATTATGATGGTCAATGCCGTAAAAACCAATTAGGCTTCGGCCGTGGTCGGGGAATAGGCCGCGGGTTACTTAAACCGCAATATAAGACCAAAGTCTACTTGTAATAATTATGATATGGAGAACAATTAGATAAAGACATGCAGAACTCCTAAGCACCTTGTTGATCTCTATTAAGAGAGTTTGAAAATAGAGAAAATAAATCCAGAAACTAACCTGGTTCATCTCGATGGGGAAGGAAATTTAAAACCATGAGAAAGATGACTAAATTGGATTATGATATTTGTAATTGCCTAAAGAAAAATAATGAAACTCATGTGTTGTATTAATTTAATTTCTATGCTTTGAATTTGATTGAATTATTATTTTGGTTTAAATTCAATTATTTCCTTCATTATATATTTGCTGTTTAAAACATAAAATCTTGTCCATTATTGGAAATGGCTAAGGACAAGACCATAAGTGTGGTGGATAGTGGATTAAGTCACACAATTTTGAAAACTGCCAACATTAGCAAAGATAAGTGGGTATAGCAAGCCTAAGTGAAGGCTACGGCCAGGCATATATATTTTATGGCACACATTTGAACTAAGTGATGCATATATTCACCCAGCTCTAAGAGATGCTTATTGAGTTTAAGGACATTCATTTGAATGGTTCCTATGTTAAAATAAAGGGTGAAGGAAACAGAGAGTTCTTATATATTATTGAAATCACCAAGGACATAAGAAAGTCCTAGAGACTATCCCGCACTAGCCACTGGTTTTACCATGCTAGGATTAAAATGATAGAGGCTAATATGGCAATGAACAAAATGTTCAATGATTCACTTTATGGCATGACCGGTTGGCCATCGAGTTCTAAATGATGGGTAAGCCGATATTAAAATGGGCACACTCCTAAAAGAGAGAAGAGTTATTCCTAAGAATATCACGTGTGTAGCATGTACACAAGGGAAACTCATTATAAGGCCATCACCAGTAAATTTAAATAAAGAAATTATCCACTTAAGAATATAAGTCTAGACAGTGCTGGTGAACTTATATCCAAGCGTTTAATGTATGTCCATGGGGGAAGTGTGGACCACCCTGTGGTACATGAACATACAGATAATGGATTAGATGAATCCTTCATTAAACGTTGCTCGGCCATCACTCATGAGGTCGAAGCTTCCTGTGTCGGCTTGGAGACACACAATATTATATGCTTATAGCCAGACTTATTAAGTGTTGCATTCATCATGAGAGTAAGTCTCCCAATTCTTTCTGGTCTTTGAGAGAATCCTTATGCTACAAGCCGTGTCTTCGGGTGTGCATTACTCTCATTTCTCTTTCTTACAAAGACCAACTTATGTCCAACTGATGTATGAGAGTGTTGTCCTTAATGATGAACACATTCTCTTCTTCTAAGAGTAAACTCCACGTCAATGGCTTCTTTCTATTTGCCAATCTTTACTTTGAAGTGCACTCTAACATAGACGTGAGTTTCTGATCCTCATTTAGATTCAAGTGCTACCTTGCCATGCAAATATTATTTATGTCGACATCTTTGCAGTTCCATTTTATTGGACATGATGGTCGGAGCTCTCATTATTATCAATACCATCAGGACCTTGAGGTTAGCGTCCCAAACCTCATTCATTTACATTTACCGCGGCATGTCTATATTTTCTCTTAACCTCGGTTTCTTTTGCACCTTTCTTAGATTTCCGAAGTCTTTTCTATGGAATATTTTGGTCTATATTAGACTCTGTAGCAACTTGATTATTGTGTCCCTTTTGAACATCAATACGTACTGGTGCATTACAAGCTGGTATGTACGATTTTCTTATTCTCTTTGGGTCAAAAGGAATCTGGCAATATATTAGCTAGCTTTTGCAAATGAATATCTTTTGGACCTCTGCATCATAGCTAGAGTCCGAGGATCTTGCCAATTTAAGGATGTTTGATTCCATAAATTTTCTTTGACCAGCTTGTTTATCTCTCCACCCAACATAGAAAACTCGGATTCAACTAAGTGACAATCCGCGTATCTGGCCACATAAATAAATCACCCTTGGCTCAAGATACTTAGCAATGGTGGGAGAATCATATTCATCATATATCTCATCCTCTCTTAGGATCCCATTTTTTAAATTCTCTGTGATGATGCAATATAAACGGCACACCCCGAATAATATTTTAGATGGGATTGTCTGGCATATGACCCGTTAGTAATTGGGAATATTTATTCTCACTGGATGGCCTGATGCGTATAAGCTCTACTGCATATAATATTGTGTGTCTCCAAGCCGACACAGGAAGCTTCGACCTCATGAGTGATGGCGAGCAACGTTTAATGAAGGATTCATCTAATCCATTATCTGTATGTTCATGTACCACAGGGTGGTCCAACACTTCCCCCATGGACATACATTAACGCTTGGGATATAAGTTCACCAGCACTGTCTAGACTTATATTCTTAAGTGGATAATTTCTTTATTTAAATTTACTGGTGATGGCCTTATAATGAGTTTCCCTTGTGTACATGCTACACACGTGATATTCTAGGAATAACTCTTCTCTCTTTTAGGAGTGTGCCCATTTTAATATCGGCTTACCCATCATTTAGAACTCGATGGCCAACCGGTCATGCCATAAAGTGAATCATTGAACATTTTGTTCATTGCCATATTAGCCTCTATCATTTTAATCCTAGCATGGTAAAACCAGTGGCTAGTGCGGGATAGTCTCTAGGACTTTCTTATGTCCTTGGGTGATTTCAATAATATATAAGAAACTCTCTGTTTCCTTCACCCTTTATTTTAACATAGGAACCATTCAAATGAATGTCCTTAAAGCTCAATAAGCTTATCTTAGAGCTGGTGAATATAAAGCATCACTTAGTTCAAATGTGTGCCATATAATATATGCCTGGCCGTAGCCTTCACTTAGGCTTGCTATACCCGCTTATCTTTGCTAATATTGGCATTTTTCAAAATTTGTGTGGCTTAATCCACTATCCACCACACTTATGTTCTTGTCCTTAGCCATTTCCAATAATGGACAAGATTCTATGTTTTAAACAGCAAATATATAATGAAGGAAATAATATAATTGAATTTAAACCAAAATAATAATTCAATCAATTCAAAGATAGAAATTAAATTAATACACCACATGAGTTTAATTATTTTTCTTTAGGCAATTACAAATATCATAATCCAATTAGTCATCTTTCTCATGGTTTTAAGTTTCTTTCACCATCGAGATGAACCAGGTTAGTTTCTGGATTTATTTTTATTTATTTCAAACTCTCTATAGAGATAACAGGTGCTTAGGATTTTGTATGTCTTTATCTAATGGTTTTCTATACCATAATTATTACAATGGACTTTGGTCTTATGTTGCGGTTTAAGTAACCCGCGGCCTATTCCCCGACCATGGCGAAGCCTAATCGGTTATATGGCTTGACCATCATAATTATATCATTGGTAAGTCCCACGACCAGGACCACCACGTCCACTTCTTCCTCGGCCACGACCACACTTGTCTCTATGGACATAGTTAGACCCTTAGTCTCTTTGGCTCTTTTAGGCTCTTGAGGATTTTTTTTCTTTGTAATGTTAACCTTGTGAGCTTCATTGCACTTTTCATTAATAATTGCTCATTGTTTTGCTCAGCAATAGCAAACAATAGATGAGGTTCTGCATAGGTCTTAAACTTTTAGTGTGAAAAATAGAGAATGTCTTCTCTAGCAGTTCTTTCTTAGTAACCTTAGTACCCAACAACCTTAGGATAGAGACAATCTTAAAAGCTTTGAGTTATACTCATCCAAGGATTTGAATTCCTGGATCCTTAAGTTTTTCCAATCAAATTGAGCCTTTGGTAGGAGCACCATATGTTGGTGTCCATATTTGTTTTTTCAACTCTGTCCAAAAGGTCAATAGGATTTTCTATGGCGAGGTACTGATTTGAGACTCTCAGCAAGGTGATGGTGCATATGCATAATCACCTTGTATATATATTCTTAGTGCAATCATTATCATCTTTATACACTCACATAGGTCCTTAGATTTTACAAAACATGCACCCGATTATACCATGCGGTTTTTAAGACCGACCATGTCATTAGTTTTGGATCATACCATGCGGTGTTTAAGACCGAACCATGGAATCATTTTAGTCTTAGGTCATACGGTATTTGAGACCGAAACATGCCTGCCTTCACCCATAATTTCAAACTTAGGTCCTGCGGTATTTAAGACCGAAACATGCCATCATATTTAAACTTTAGGTCATGCGGTGTTTAAGACCGAACCATGCCTTTATTATACTCAATTTCGTGGCTTATTATGCATGAGAACAACAAACCTAGATAGGAACTACCATGCATGCACAATTTCCATTTAACATGATTTCCTTTTAACAAATTTCCTTTTTCTTAAGTTTCCTTTTATCTTAGCAAAATTTCCTTTTACTAATGGGAACTAGGTTTGATTTTAACAATTATGCATGCAGCACATCAAACAATCAACAACAAGCAATACATTCGGATTTTGATCATAATATAGTTGGTGCAATTGCAAGCAAACAAAACAGCCTATACAATCCGATTTTAAGTTTTAGGATTTTAGGAAATAAGAACTTGTTTGTTGATTGTCTACTTGTAGATTTTAGGGTTTCCATTAAATTTAAAATCAGATTCGATTTCATAGGTTCCAAGGGGATTAATTATTGTTTACCATCCACCGTTTGGGGTTGACTGGAATTGATCTGGGAGCTAAAGACCTCAGATTTTCCCTTGATCGCGAACCACGAACCTCGAACAGGAACTGCTACTGCATCCAACGAACGGATCCCGAACCGCTCAGTGATCGCTCTCATAGCGTCACGAACCGCTAACGTACCGCTCTCGTAGCGTCCCACGAACCGCTAACGTACCGCTCTCATAGCGTCCACGAACCGCTAACCGTACCGCTCTCGTAGCGTCCACGAACCGCTAACGTACCGCTCTCGTAGCGTCCACGAACCGCTAACGTACCGAACCGCGAACCTCAATCCACGTATCGCTATCGACCTGATTCTCGTCCTGCTCACGTACTGCTTTCGTCCGGATCCCGTACTGCTCTCGTCAGGAATCTCGTACTGCTCTCGTCCGGAATCTCGTACCGCTATCGAATTGCTTCCGGACTGCTCTCGACAGATTCTCGTATCGCTCCCGTACCGTTCTCGGATGTTACTTCGAGTAAACACCGATCGCGAGTTTGAACTGATCGCGAATAGGAGTCGATCACGAACCGAAACGATCGCGAATAGGAGTCGATACGAACCCGGACCGATCGCGAATTGGAGTCGATCATGAACCCGGACCGATCGCGAATTGGAGTCGATCACGAACTCGGACCGATCGCGAATACGAGTCAATCACGAACTCGGACTAGTCGCGGATGAGAAACTGATCACCGGACTTCAACGAACGAGGGTTGGTTGCGAACCTCGATCGGTTTTGGATTATCGCCGAGAGATTTGGACTATCGCCGAGAGTTTTGGATTATCGCCGAGAGTTTTAGATTATCGCCGAGAGTTTGGATTATCGCCGAGAGTTTTGGATTATCGCCGAGATCGGATGACATATCGTCAGGTTTGATCGAGTAAAGGATAGAGGCAGCGGTTTTAGGGTTTTGTGCGCGGCGGTTTTAGGGTTTTAGGGTAAGGGTTTTCTCAGCTGACCTTAGAGGCTACGTGCTGATAACATGTTGTAAACTAGAGAGTTTAGGGAGTAAATCTCTTGTTCTTATTTCTCATTAGGAATCGAGGTTACATATATATAGGGCAAGGAGTAGCCCTAAGACCAAACCGAATAGGAATACAAAGTATGAATGGGCCATTGGCCATGAGCCTAATGGGCTGACCCATGAACTAATGGACTGAACCTAAGTACCCAATGGGCTAGGCAATAGATGGCCGGTATGGAGTCCACTTATTCTACAATCTACCCAAAACTTGTAACGTGCAGTATTATTGTCACCAGATCTATAAACCAAAGTTTCTATATATCCAATTAGAGTCTAGTTTTCAGTTTCAGACAACTCTTCCTTTGCAGAAGCAGAAAAATAAGAACCATTATCTAATCTATAGAGCTCTTCATCTTCATCTTCATCTTCTGAGTTAGCATCAGTGTCCGAACAACTATGATAAAGCTCATTCTGATGATGATTACGTGATTCCGATGGAGAATCATCCAAGATCGAAAGAGGGTTTCTGTTATTCGGGTCATCGTAAAGAGCAACATGCCTGTAGTATAGTTCAAGTTCCTTCTCTGCAATCGCTATGAAGTGTCTCACCGATTCAAGAGATTGTTCGTACTTTGATTTTTCATATGCCTGCAAAGGGAAACATAACCATGTTAGGAACTAGCAACTAGAACATATCCCGGATCAAACGAGTAGACTTCATAATGATATATTGATCTCTAATAACCAAAACTGAATATAAACAAAAGATACCCCAAATAGATTTTTCCGCTAGTTTCTATCAGACACTTAAATGCACAAACGTAAACAGGTAAGGTTTTACTTCATATTCATTAAGATGTCCCAGAACAAAAAAAAACAATTTGAGGACTTACCCTTTTCTTAGATAATGTATCGATTGGAGACATAAGTTGTGGCTGCACATAACCCTTCCCTCTATAAAATATGATTGTATCATCGCCAATTATGTTAACAGGCACACCACCACTCAGTTTGGCAAGCTCCTCTGCAACTTGCTGCACTTGGCCTGGCTTACTATTATTGCAGATAACCTTAACGGTTTCATGTTTTTTCCAATGCAAATGCATGTTTAGAATAACACCACCAAATACTCCTCTTCTCCCAATCGGTACATAATTAGATCTCTTCTGACCCATTTTCTTCAAATAGAAACGTTCTTCCCCAGTGATCTCATGAGGTCGAACCTCAGGTCCCTGCACTTTTGCAACTTCATACCGTTTCAGTTTCTCAATCAGCAATGCTTCTTTGATCTTAGCCTAAATACAAGGAGCAACATCACAAATCACACATCAAATTAACCCTTAAACTCATCAAAATCTGTCGAATTAGACTCTCACATACCTTTTCAAGTTTGTACTTTATTCTTTCATCCGCACTAGCAAACTTCTTCTTCTTCCCTTTAACAGTAAGTCGCCGTGGGTCTTTCCTGTTAGCTGCGTTCCTTTCCTCTCTTTCTTTCTTCCTTTTCAACTTCAGACGCTTTTTCGTCAACCACTTGTACTTCTTGGGAGGATCAAGTTCCCGAGTTTCAAACTTTGGTTTCCCTTCTGATATCACTAGATTCACCGTACCGTGACTGAAATTTCTACATATCGGCCTTGAGATCGTTGTTGGTAAAGATAATGTCAATGTCGAATAAGAAAACTCTTGGCTTTGCGGAAGCAACCTAGTGAGAAAACAATTGACAAGAGAGTACAATCACATTTTGAGACATAACTTGCTAAATTATGTTGTATAGTTTCTGAAATACAAACCTGGAAGAAAAGAGAAGTGGATATGAAGATTTAAGTAGAGATGAAGCTTTTCGAAACCCACGAGCAAAAGCAATTGCCATAATTTTGGCTAAAAATCGTCTCAAGAATCGAGCTTTTTGTATAGTCTGCTACAAAATCCAACATTTTAGAATAGCATTTAGCCAAAAGTGTCCAAATTGAGGATAAACATATTAGCCAATTTCACTAAGCAGCATTTCGTCGAACAATTGGTGAGCATACTACGAAATTACAAAATTTACTAAGAAAACTTACTTTTAAAATTTGATACTTGTAAACATCGTAATCTATGTCAAAGATAAAAGATGAATAATTGAATATCAAAACCTTTACCTGAGAAAGCTCATAGAGCTGGGTTGAGCAAGCCTTTCCTGTGAAGGATTCGACGTTGGTTTCCTCAAATCAGAATGATAGAAGAGTGGAAGGAGATGAAGTACACTGATTTCGTCCCCGCGCCGTGATTTAAGGAACCAGTAACATGCTTCGCCGGAGGTGGTGGTGATGGCTCGGCGAGAGAGAGAGAACCAAAAAAGAGAGAAGGAGGTTTTAATATTTGGGCCTAGGCAACCAAAAAGCCCATTCGGTGTTTGATTTTTAAAAATAAACTGTGGGCTTTAAAGTTAAGGGTATGAAAGTGGCATTTATGCTCAATCCCAAAGATAAAAGAGGTCAAAGCTTGAGATAAAGTTGCCAAAATGTGTATTTTACAAAGTAGCGTAAGATCCAGTTGATGAAAAATAAGATATGCTCCCAATTTAATGTTATATAGTTTGTCAACCTTTATTATCTTAGATCTTTTTCCAACAATAAGTTAGAAGGCAAAAGTACCATGTTGCTTGTGGAGATTGAATGTACTAAAGCTTTCTCAAAGAGTTTTGAAACTCCTACAAATCGATCAAATCGAGTTCCTTCCAAGACTACAACACATGTCCTCAAAATAATAATGATACAAAGAATCTTAAAACTATTTTTCATGTGGTTGTGGAAAAATATTTTTTTTTAAAACCCATTCCTTTATGTATATATCTAGATTAAAAATCTGACTTCACGGTAACTTTCGATCAAACAAGAGATAATTAGCGATTGTGAAGAATGGACTAAAACATTTTACCTGCTTAATGATTACCTTTATTACTGTTATTTCAAAGTAACAAAAACATACATCCATACATACTCATGGCTAACTACATACATAAACATTCAGAAAAAAAAAAAAAACCTTCCGCACATTCCTCAAATAGGGCCACCGAAACCGTTGCGCACCGTGACATGCGGAGGAGCTGCCGATGCAGTAGGCAGAATAACAGCTTCTCTTTGTGCCTCGATGAAACTCCTCATTGTCTCTTCGTCGACTCCAAAAGCCATGGACAACGACGTCACATTTAGAGTCGTGAGTAGCGAGTTTGATCCAACCAAGAACTGAGGCCGATTCTTGTGAGCCGACGTGGTGAATCCTACAAACTCGAATGGTGCGGTTCGAGAAGCGATCTGGCAAAAGGCGAAGTAGCGAGGGATCCAAAAGACATCCCCTACGGAGACTCTTTTGTTCATAGCAGAAGTTCCGTTTGGATATACAACTTGGATCTCTCCAGAGCCAGCTAAAACAATGCCATATTCCGTGGCTGTTGGGTTCATATGGGGAGCCATCATTGATCCCTGACACAAGTTCCAAAATTTGACTGGTTAAATACGGTTTAGCATTTTTAATTTTTTCTGAACCAAACCAACTTTTTGATCGGTAGATAACAAATGATCTTACTACTTAAAAAATTACCAATAATTCTTAGCCGTTCTAGTTAGTTATCCATGACTTACATAATGAATTTATCTAGAGCTTAGTTAATTAATGACAGTTTACAACTAGTTATTTTCATAGACAGTAAATTAAGAGATATGGATCATACCGCGGTGAGGTTAACTAGAAAAACACCGATGCCCGAGTGTTTAAGAGGCTTATAATCCTCATAATCAAGAGCTGTACTCCATCCATAGTCGTTTTTGAAACTAGGTTTCTGATCATAAATGTTGTACGAGTCTTGGCACTCAGAAGATCCTGACCCTTTATTCTTTTCTTCTATTAGATCCATAAACGATCTTATAATAGTCCTCCAAGACCACCCTGAACTGTATTGTTGGTCTTCAGGGGATCCTTGTTTCATCTCCAACAGTTTCTTGAGATGACTTCGTTTCTCTTCCTCTCTTAACCCCAAAAATTGGGTCCATGTCGTCGTTGGTTGTGGGCCTTCTGGTCCTTCCATGACGTGTACAATCGGGCCACGGACTTGACTCCTCATCATTTCTTGCAGTTCTGGTCGAGAAACCTAAAAGTGAAAACCTGATATGAGATTGAGATTGAACAGAAAGAGCCCTAACCAAATACTAATATGGGAGTTTTAGACACCAATTTCTAACATTCCTATAGATAATTAAGATGCATTTGTGCATATAATATTCCTATAAATAGTACTAGTCTATGGCTTTGTGCATTTTCACCTTTGGACACATGCAAAGACCAAACTCCAATTTATCAAACAATTTGTTTCAAGGTTGTACTTTCATTTGAGTAGAATTTGTTTTTTATAAAATGCAGACAAACAATAAAAACATTAATAATCATTTACGTTTGAGTACTAACGTTAAGTGCTGAGGTTAAAGTGTCGGGATCAAAGCCAGCGAGAACGGACGACGGTCCTCCACCTATATAGAAAGGCTACACACAGAAGAAACTAGTTAGCCAAATGCTAAATTCTGTAAGTCAATGTGATAATAATGAGCCCTAAATGTTAAACATGAGTACTTGGAAGGTTTCTAAACCGAGGCTTTGGGTAGGATCAATGCTGCAAATGACATGAAGGCGTTGGCCTCGGCCTGTGTTATGTAAATAAAAGACAGAACCAGCCGGGATCCAGTAGATGTCTCCTGCTTTCAATCTCCTCTCTCCGAATTCGTCTTTGCATATTACTCCAAGCGTAGCTTCACCTGCAAGTAAACACGTTTTCTTGAGAGAGTGAGACACACATGTTGAGAGAGAGAGAGAGAGAGAGAGAAAGAGAGAGAGGAGAGAGGAGATACCTTGACGAATGAAGATGAGGAGGCTTGAGTCAAGATACTGAGGGACAAAGAGGGTTTTAGGTTCCATTGTTAGAAACCCAATGTGCATTGGCTTCTCAATGATTCTTCCTCTTGGAGATATCACAACTCTCATCTCTCCACCTTCTGATTTGATCACTTGCCTTGACTCTCTCATCATGAATCCTCCTCTTCTTCCTCCTCCTCCTCCTCCACTTCCTCCTCCCCCTCCTCCTCCTCCTCCTCCTTCTTCTCCTCCCCACTCTCCTCCTCCTCCTCCTCCTCCTCCTCCTCCCCACTCTCCTCCTCCTCCTCCTCCTCCTCCTCCCCAATCTCCTCCTCCTCCTCCTCCTTCTCCTCCTCCCCACCCTTCTTCTCCCTCATACCCATTTGATCTCATCACCATTACTCCATGGATAAGCACCAACAGAAGCAAAAACGCAAAAGTTCTCTTGTTTTTCTCCATCTTTCTCCAACCTTTCCGATGTTTCACAATTTTTTACAATCTTTGTAAGAAGGGTGCATGCATATATGTGTTAAGTAGGATGAAGAAGGACGACACGTGTGAAACATGCAAAAATTTGGAGCCTTCGTGTCTACTACACTCAGTGTCTTTTATTAGAGTTTGATGCATAAACGTTTTCTTTCCACCACCTCTCGTTTCATTGTTTCTTATGGCTTTAGAAAATATTATAAATTATATGGAGTTGGCGATCAAATCATATTTTTCTCAAGAGTCATGGAATATTTAAAAGTTTAATATTATTTAGAACTTTTTCCTAGTCTCAAAAAACGCTGAATCTTGTTAGCCTAACGAGATATGGTTTTGATTCTATTTTTCTTTTTACATGGTTTTAAATCTAACACGTAATGGTCTTGAACCAGTTCGTAAATTTTGGACATTTCATGAGACAGCATCGTATAAGTGAAGCAGTCGAAATGGCTCCGACTCAAAAAAAAAAAAAAAAAAAACGTAAGAGTAAAAATTATTTTACCACATAAAATAACATTAATTATCTTTTAATGAAATTCCTGGACAGAGCTTACAAATAATTTGAGAAGACGAGAGACACCTAGATACTTAGGTGTCAACGTGTTGGCGCATTTCTCATGCATTAAACCATGCAAAATATTCTCCTGATCGTATCTAAGTGTTGTTCTATATAGCTTAGCTTCAACTATCTTGAGCTTCTCTTTACACTCCACCAAAATCACCTCAGCGAGCCACAAACACTTCTTTATTTCAATTTCGCCAGTTCACCCTTCTAAAACGTTTTTCAAGCTTCTACTTTTATTTTTTCTTTTCTATTTAACCAAAAGGTTATTGCGGTCCAAAAATCCTTCAGTCCTTTCATATATAGCTCTACCAATGTTTCTAATGTGTCTAGATGAATTTCTAGGCCAAGAAAGCTCGGAAAGCTCACGGCTAAACTTCAAGTCATGTCCTCAGATAGATATACATATCTTGGCAATCGTATATAGGAAAAATGCAGATACATATATGCAAAACCGAACTTATATAATACGAACATATAGCCCCGAAAACGCTTAGAAAAATGGGAGGGAGTAAAAAGTGTTATTTACGATGATATGATGATGATTGATGATAATATTTTTGATGATGGTATGATTATGTGATTGTATTATTAAATGGACGAAAGAGTAATATTTTATATGTATTGGTTTCAACTTTGAAAAAAAGAAAAAAGAAATGAAATGATGGGTAAAATGGTTAAATCATTATTTACCTATTATCACCTAACTAAATTGACATCTCGACCCATTAGTATGAGACTCTAACTAAATGGGTTGGATTGGACTTAATTTATGAACTGTCTCCTCTTAAACTTGTACTTTATAACACTATGTTGAGTGATATTTATTATACAAAGGCTTTTTTACTACTATGGTACGTGGCCTTTATTAGAGTTCCGACTGACATTTATACTACTTATATACTACTATGGTACGTGGCCTTTATAAGAGTTCCGAATGGCATTACATGAGCACGTAAGTCGTAACGTTGCATCCTCGAAATGTTTCTTTTCGACTGAAGAACTAACGGTTGAGTTATACACGATGACTTAGTTTACTGTATTATGTTAAACAATCATCATAACTAATGAAAGTACTATATTAGTGTAAGTACTAACATATAGTCAAAAATAATGAAATTAAAGGTAAAAAAAAAGAGATAGGAAACAGAAAAAGTTAAAACTAATCGTCAAATTAACTTTTTGTACGGTGCGGATTTCGATCTAAAGTCATATATATTCAACTTACAGACAGAAGAAGCACTCAGATGAAAAGACAAAATTATTTAATAACAGAACGAGATAATGTTTTATGTTTGTTCTGAAAGAAATCAAACCGCGTTGTTTCTCAAATGTATATAACATGTCTCTGTCTCCAAGAAAATTATAATTTTGTGCCAAGAATTAGTATATAAAAGTATAATTATAGGTTGTAGAAAAGAGATTTGAATTCTAGTGTTGTCAAGATAGAATCTGAAGTTTCTGTAATCTCTAGGAGAAGAAAGTCACACGGATGAAAAAGGGGGCTAAATTAACTTCTTTTGGTCACCTGTCCAAAAACATTGTGTCGAAAGGTAAAACTTAAAAAAAAAAAAAAATTAAATTCAAAAAAAAATGGTATATCAAATGTTAAAGATGCTGAAAGATTTTAAAACTGAGGATACATGAATTTTTTTAATTATTCAATAGAAACAAACCAAATCTGAAGACTTGATTTGTATCGGCGTTATTGTGATAAAAATAAAAACAAAAGCCACGTTATTGTGATTTTCTTAAATATCATTTTCTAACTTTTTTTATCGATTACGCTTTAAAATGCATACACTCGACCGCTGATCATTAATTCAGAAAATTATTTTTCTCCACATAATGAACTCGTGTTTCACTATAATAATCATTCGGTCTAGTTGATGACCAGAAAAAAAGAAAAAACATTTGTTTTCAATTTCAAATATCGTTCATTGCTTATTTTACACAATTTTAATCTAAGGAATTCTAGACTTTACCTAAACTTACCTAATCAGTTGCGCTATTGTCACTGGATAAATTTAGTTTTTTTTTTCCAAAAACAAATCATAACAATTATGCCACTAAAACTAGTACTAAATACATAATTTTTTTGAGAATTTGTTAAAAATGATATTTTCGGAATACTATTTTTCAAAAATACTTTTTTAAAATTTTTTTTTGTTTTTTCTGGTTTTTTTTACACAATTATAATATGTTAATTGGAGTTTAAGACTTAAAATTTAGTTATCCTACACATAAAAAATATGTTTTTTAGAAATGAACATCATGAAAAGATATCTTTTCTATAGTCAAAAAAACTTGCATTCTGATGTTTTATATGCAAAGTATATCTGTTTGTAAGCTATTCACTTTATCCTTAGGAAGAATAAAAAAGGTCAGAATATGAATAGAACATTTATTTATTTATCAAAACAAATATGAATAGAGAGGACAGTGAGGTTTGGATGCAATGAGAAAAGAGAACAATGCAAAAACTTATAAAGGCTGCACCATTTTATTTAAGTTTGGCACTGTCCCCTTCACACGCTTATCAGTTTGCACTTGCATTCTCTATATCTATTTTGAAGACTGGAAAAGCTAAAAGAATTGAAAAACGATGAAAACTTTAGTTTTTGTTTTTTTGAAGAAATAATGAAAACTTTAGAAATTGTTTAATTTCCGCATTAATAATATGTTTGACAAACTAAACAAACCGTGTCCTCGTGTCGTGGCCATCCCATACGTGCACTACAAACTGGCTGCGAAGCCTTGTAGGAAAGTAATACTAATTTTTTATAATATAGATTCGTACGTACCCTTTGGTTGAACAATATATTAAGAAAGACAGATGAGTTTAGACTTTTTCCTGATACGAGTTTAATTCGAGTAAGAACCAAATCTAATAAAGTTGTAAAAGCGTTCATAAAATAATTTGTGTTTAGTCTTCTTGTTGGCGCGTCGTATCCACCATTCTTATCACTTGGTTCCACATGTTTTCTTTATACGAGTCTATCAATAATCTGCCACGGTAAACAAGATATTAAGAAACTAAGAAAAGCATTTCAAGTTCACGAATTGAAAAATAATTTTTAGTTTTTAGTATGGCATAAGAGAGAACAAAATACAGAAAATATTGTAGTGATATGCAATATCAGTCGATAACGTTTCCGAATGATTCGGAATAATAAAGTGGTTGTTCCACTAAGTATGCCACAACAGGCTAATCTACCATGTTAAATTAGTCACTTATCGTACTTAGAGATATTTTGTTGAGTTTGGTTGACCTTTCAGGCTATCATGCTAAAGATCGCGGTATAAAAATTATTATCCTATCTTATATCATCTTTATGACCATAGATTTTGCGGTTGGTTTGTAGGCTCTTCAATTTTTTACTTTATTGTGTCTAGTTCTATAAATAAGTAATAACAAAATATATTAAATTTTAAGTTTATATAAACCAAATAAAATATCATAGATTATATAGTTAAATTTTGAAATTAAAAGGAAAAACTCATATTATATAGTAAATTCAATATAACATTTTAAAATCCAATATCATATCTGTGGGTTCGCCTGTTGCCTTAATCTGCTTGAAAAGTATTAATAAATCACATATATATGTACATAATTTTGATATTGTTTTGTTATATAATCCCGAAAAATACAAGAATCTCACTTAAATTTGTGAATACGATTTTTCTTTTTAACATCAAGTTTAAAGATAAAATCATAAAAATTAGCGTATGAGTTGGGAAGTTAAGGAAAATTTTAGAAGAAAGTATCGAAAAACTGGTGAAGAGGCTCTCTACCTGATTTAATTATGAAATTGGAAGGACTGAAGGTAGGTACTTAGTTTTTCCTTTCGGCTGCTTATGATAACAAAGGGACTAGGAAAAGTAAAGCTAATTTGTGTAATCATTACAATTATATACCCTAATTACCTTCAAACCTAATTTAAATAATATATAATAATTATTGTTTATAAAGGTTATCGACATTAATCGAGTTTTATTCCGACTATAAATTTTGGCATTTAGTGACATTTCTGGCAGAGCTGCTACATACGTAAATATTTTGTTTCAAACCTAGCAATACTTAAGTCCTGCAAAACTTGTGAACTTTCTGATGCATTTTCATATTTTTACAACAAATGATTTGAGGTATATATTATATGAAGCCTTTTTTGTCGGTGAACGTTACTGTATACAAAATTATCTGATCAATCTTGTATATACCACCATATGCATGATATAATTATTAAAAATAAGTTAATACAACGTTCTTGTATCAGTCTTGTAAATATTATTTGGTATACGTAATTCGTAACTGTAATGTCCAAAAAAATTGTTGGAAAATAGTGTATAGGGAAACTCGGACGTACGTTCTAATTTTTTTTTTTTTTTTTTTGGATCACAAACTAGCAGATAAATGTACGCTGGTGAGCAAAGCGCACACCGTACCGATTGTTACGAGCCAGTCCCACCATCGCTTAGGTCATAGTAGTCATTAGCCATTTCGATCAACCAAAAAATAAGTAGTCATTTCGACTTCGTGCCGACAAATAACGAACTAACGATGCAGATAAGACCAAGTTATCTGTAGTTTTGGGAGTTCTTAAATTTTTATGAATTAATTGTTTATTGTTTGGAATATAAGAACCCATGATCTTTTAAATAAAAATTTTCTTTTTATTGGTAGGTTCTTATTTTGGGTCTCTTATTTTTTAAAACTGTTTTTTAAAATTTAAATAAAATAGAAGTGTGTGTAAATGTGTAAACATTTAAGATTTTATAAAATTAGAAAATATTATATTTAATTAATTTCAAACATACAAAACATAATAAATGTTGTAAAACACTTCAGTGGACTCCATTAGACCGGCCCATTTACTGTCCAGCCCATTAGTTCATGGGTTCAGCCCATTAGGCCCATAGCCTATGGCCCATTCATACTTTGTATTTCCTATTCTGTTTTGGTCTTAGGGCTACTCCTTTGCCCTATAAATATGTAACCTCTATTCCTAATAAGAAATAAGAACAAGAGATTTACACCCTAAACTCTCTAGTTTACAACACGTTATCAGCACGATAGCCTCTAACCCTAAACCCTAAAGGCAGCCGCCTATTCACTTCTTCCCTAAGACCCTAAACCGCCTCTTGTTCTTTCATCTTCCTTCGAGAATCTCTCTTGATCTCGAAGCTCTTTCTGATACACAAGCATCCTTAGCTTGTGATCGAGTTTCCCTCAAAACCCTATCGAGGTTTGTGGTTACTTGGTTCGGGGGTGAACTCGCGTACGCGGAACTGATCGATAGCGGTACGCAGGCGATACACGGAGCTGATCGATAGCGGTACGCAGGCGATACACGGAGCTGATCGATAGCGGTACGCAAGCGATACACGGATCTGATCGAGAGCGGTACACAGGCGGTACGAGTATCTGTCCGAGAGTTCGCGAGGAGCTGATCGAGTGGAATACCGAGGTCTTTAGCTCCCGGTCCAAACCAGTCAGAATCCTAAGGTGTTAAGGTAAAATTCGAACCTCCTCAAAACCCTATGATCGAACTTGAACTAAAACTATAGAACCCTAAAACATCCAAGTATACAATCTAACAAACTTTAAATTCCCAAATCCTAAGACTTAAAATCAGATGTTTAGGATTGTTAGATTGATTGATAATTGCACCATATTACATCAAGCTTAAAATCCGAATTTTGTTTTAAATTGTCTTTGATTGCTTGATTGTTTGTGTTGCATAAGAACTAGAATTAAAATTGTTAGGATCATAAGATAGGATTTGATCTAATTGTTCTAGGAGATTTAAACTTGGATTGTTCATGCATCATAAATTAAATTCGGACCATGTTAGGATGCTAGAAAAATCGGCTGCATAAATTAGTATTGTTCTAGGATTGAATTCGATTAAGAAAAGTTTTGTTTGTTAATTTTTCATAATTGTTAAAACATGAAATCGGAATTAAAACATATTGGAGATAAAACACCTAAAATAATTTAGCAATTATCCTAAGTCTCATATTATTGAATCCTAGATTAAATAGGAAACTTTTGTAAAAAGGAAATCCTATCTAGAAATAAAGGAAACTATTGCATGCATTATCTATTTGCTTTTGTTGTCTTGCATGCATGATTTTAAACCGAAAAAAAAATAAGAGCAAGGCATGTCGGTCTCAAATACCGCATGGCCTAATGCATGGTTCGGTCTCAAATACCGCATGCTAACTATCGGTTGTCTATTTTCTGTTTTATGCAGATGGCAAGTCTTAAGAGCCTAGACTACCCAATTTTGCAAGCTTCTGGAAAGAACTATTTGCAATGGGCACAAGACACTAAGATCTATTTGAAATCGAGTGGCTTGCATGGTTGCATCGATGAGGGTGTTGAGAGCACTGATAGAAACAATAACAAGTGTATCCAACACATGCACCATCACCTTGCTGAGTGTCTCAAAAACCAGTACCTCTTCATAGAAGATCTTCGGTCCTTTGGAAAGCGCTTAACCGCCCTATGGACACCACAAAACTGTGCTCCTTCCTAAAGCCGAATTCGATTGGAAACACCTAAGGATCCAGGATTACAAATCCGTGGATGAGTACAACTCTGAGCTTTTTAGGATTGTCTCACTCCTTAGGCTGTGTGGAAGAGAGACTACTGAGGAGGAGCTGATAGAAAAGACTTTGTCTACTTTCAGCCCTAACAATATTGTTCTTCAGCAACAATACCGGCAAAAAGGATTTGCTGATTATGGGCAACTTATAGAATGCTTGCTTCTAGCTGAGCAGAACAATGAGTTGTTGCTGATAAACAGTGCTATGAGACCTCCTGGTACAGCCCCATTACCAGAAGCACACAAGGTTTGATTTGGGAAAGAATGGTGCCACAGATTCTAAGGTACTTGATGAGCCTAAAGAGACCAACTATGTCCACAGAGAAAGACACTATGGCTGTGGCCGTGGTGGTAGAGGACGTGGTGGTCGTGGCGGTCAAGCAGGCCGAGGAGGTCGCGGACGTGGTGATAAGGGCCGTGTGTCCTTCAAACCACAAACCAAGACCAAATCGACTTGTTACCGATGTGGTATGTCAAACCACTGGTCTAAGAACTGTAGGACACCCAAACATCTCATTGATGCATATCAAGAAGTTTTGAAAAAGACTCCTGAAGCTAACCATGCTTACATCGATGATGAAGGAGACTTCGATCATGAGAATGATGACTTGCTGGACCATGAGACTTCCGATTGCCTTGGAGAATGATGAACAATTTTCGTTTTATTTTGGTTTAATGCTTTCTATGATTAATTTCTATTTCTATGTAATGGATAATTATTTAAATTTAAATCAAAGGATTTTAGTTTATGAAAGTCTTGTTAAAACACAAAATTATTATCCTATTTATAGAGATGGCCGAGGACATGAGTGTGCTGATAGTGGACAGTGGTTCCAGCCACACTATATTACAAGACAAAAGATATTTCATAAATCTTACAAAAAGAAATGCAAATGTTAGCACAATTGCGGGTATAGCAAGTTTAATAGAAGGCTACGGCCAGACTCACATTTTGTTGCCTAACGGTACACATATCGAACTAAGTGATGCCTTATACTCACCCAGCTCTAAGAGAAGCTTATTGAGCTTTAAAGATATAAGATCAAATGGTTATCACATTGAAACCAAGGGTGAAGGAAATAAAGAATTCCTATACATTACAGAAATTGTAAAAGGACATAAGAAAGTCTTAGAGACTATACCTGCCCTAGCCACTGGTTTATACCATGCTAAGATAAGTATGATAGAAGCTAACATGGCAAAGAATAAAATGTTCAATGAACAATTCACTCTATGGCATGACCGGCTTGGCCACCCGGGTTCGAACATGATGCGTAAACTGATTAAGAGTTCGAATGGGCACAACCTTAAAAGAAAGAAAAGTTTTCCCTAAAAATCTTACTTGTGTAGCATGTGCACAAGGGAAACTTATTATAAGACCTTCACCAGTCAAAGTCACAAAAGAGACTTTAAATTTTCTGGAAAGGATACAAGGTGATATATGTGGACCAATACACCCACCATGTGGGACATTCAGATATTTTATGGTTATGATCGATGCATCAACCAGATGGTCTCACGTTTGCTTGTTATCCACGAGAAACCTAGCATTTGCTAGGCTTTTAGCTCAAATCATACGGTTGAGAGCACACTTTCCGGACTTTCCACTTAGGACTATACGTCTCGATGGTGCTGGTGAATTTACATCCAAGCGTTTAATGATTACTGTATGTCCATGGGGGTGAGTGTGGAACATCCCGTAGCACAATCCATACACAAAACGGATTAGCTGAATCCTTCATTAAACGAATACAATTGATAGCTCGACCATTGTTAATGCGATCGAAGCTGCCCGTGTCGGCTTGGGGACACGCGGTCTTACATGCTGCCGAACTAATACGTATCAGGCCATCTAGTGAACACAAATATTCACCATCCCAACTATTATCGGGTCGAGAGCCAGACTTGTCCCATCTCAAAACATTCGGTTGTGCCGTATATGTACCGATTGCTCCACCACAGAAAAGTAAAATGAGACCTCAAGGAGGATGGGAATATATGTTGGATATGAGTCTCCCACTATTTTTAAAGTATCTTGAGCCAACCACAGGAGATTTATTTAAGGCCAGATACGCGGACTGTCAAATTGTTGAGTCCGAATTCCCTATGTTAAGTGGAGAGACTAGCAAGCTGGGTAAAGAATTAACATGGAATCAAAACATCCTTAGAATGGCAAGATCCTCGGACTATGACATGTGATGCGGAAGTCCAAAGAATTATTCATTTGCAAAAGCTAGCTAACCAATTGCCAGATTCCTTTGCTGACCCAAAGAAGTAACAAAATCGTACATACCAGCTTGCAATGCACCAGTACGTATTGATGTTTCAAAAGGAACACAATAACCAAGTTGCTACAGAGTCTAAACCACGTTTAAAACGAGGTAGACCGGTAGGTTCCAAGATAAAAATCCTCGGAAGTCTAAAAGTGCAAAACAGACCGAGGCTAAGGGAATTATAGAGAATACATGCAAATGTCGTAGAAACTCCTAAGGCACCAAGTGAGGATCAGGACGCTGAACCATGAGCCTGAAGGAGACCCACAATAATGAGATCTCAATAAATTATATTGTGTCTTGGTATTCAATGGAACGAAAGAATGTCGACATTGATGATATATTTGCATACAAGGTAGCACTTGAGATAAATGAGGATCATGAACCCACATCCATGTTAGAGTGCACTCAAAGGAAAGATTGGCTTAATGGAAAGAAGCTATTGATGTGGAGTTAAACTCTTTAAAGAAGAGAAGTGTGTTTGGTCCGATCATAAGGACAACACCCGAAATTAAACCAGTTGGACATAAGTGGGTCTTTGTAAGAAAGAGAAATGAAAAAATGAATTGTAAGATACAAGGCACGGCTTGTAGCACAAAGATTCTTCAAAGACCTGGCATAGATTATGAGGAGACTTACTCCCCTGTGATGGATGCAACGACTTTTAGATATCTAATAAGTCTGACTGTAGAGAGAAACTGGATTTGCGGTTAATGGATGTTGTGACTGCATACTTATATGGTCCACTGGATAATGAAATTTATATGAGATTACCAGAGGGTATAGAGCTCAAAGATAAGAAAGGTTCTCGAGACAACACTGCATAAGGCTAGACAAATCGCTTTATGGGCTGAAGCAAAGTGGTCGAATGTGGTATAATCGATTGAGTGATTATTTAGCTAAGATAGGCTATAAGAACGACCCAATCAGTCCATGTGTGTTTATAAAGAAGTTTGCAAACAAAGGATTTGTGATAATAGCAGTGTATGTGGATGATTTAAAAATCCTTGGAACCCCTGGAGAAATCGCCCAAACAGTAGAATATCTCAAGAGAGAGTTCGAAATGAAAGACCTAGGCAAGACAAAATTATGTTTGGGATTGCAGTTTGAGTACAGAAATAATGGGATCCTTGTGCCCAAAAGGCATATACAGAAAATGTTTTCAAGAGGTTTAATATGGACCAAGCTCACTCATGGACTAGCCCAATGGTTGTGAGAAGTGTTGATGTAGAAAAGGATCCATTTGCTCCTAAGAAGGAGAATGAAGAGGTCCTTGGTCCAGAAGTGCCTTACCTCAGTGCTATAGGAGCGTTAATGTTCTTGGCTAGTCACACTAGACCAGACATATGCTTTGCCGTGAACCTCCTAGCAAGATATAGTTCTTGTCCGACCAAACGGCACTGGAATGGTATTAAACATGTCCTACGTTACCTACAAGGAACGGTGGATTTTGGTCTTTATTATACTAACCATAACAAAGAAGGTTTAGTTGGTTTTTGCTGATGCAGGTTACTTATCCGATCCACACAATGGCAAATCGCAAACTGGCTATGTGTTTACACATGGTGGTACTGCGGTCTCATGGCGTTCTATGAAACAAACTCTTGTAGCTACATCTTCAAATCACGCGGAGATCCTAGCCTCCATGAAGCAGCCGCGAGTGTGTATGGTTGCGGTCCATGACTCAACACATTCGGAGAGATAGGGTATGATCGAAGACAAGGAAGCTACGGTCATCTATGAGATAACACAGCCTGTATCGCACAACTCAAGGATGGTTACATTAAGGGAGATCGGACGAAGCACATACTGCCCAAGTTCTTCTTCACACATGAACTACAAAGGCCGGAGAAGTTCAAGTGGTGCAAGTTCAGTCATGCGACAACTCAGCCGATCTCTTCACCAAAGCACTACCGACCACAACATTCAAGGAGGCTCGCGCACCAGATTGGAATGCGGAGCTTAAAGACTTGGAGTGATGTTTGGAAACGGGGGAGCAATGTTTTGTACTCTTTTTCCTTCACCAGGTTTTGTCCCACTGGGTTTTCCTGTAAGGTTTTTAATGAGGCAGCATCCCCTAAGCACCATTGCAGCGATCCCATCCAACATAGGCACGGTTATTTCGTCCAAGGGGGAGTGTTGTAAAACACTTAAGTGGACTCCATTAGACCGGCCCATTTACTGTCCAGCCCATTAGTTCATGGGTTCAGCCCATTAGCCCATAGTATGGCCATTCATACTTTGTATTTCCTATTCTGTTTTGGTCTTAGGGCTACTCCTTTGTCCTATAAATATGTAACCTCTATTCCTAATAAGAAATAAGAACAAGAGATTTACACCCTAAACTCTCTAGTTTACAACAATAAAGACATTATAATATTACAATAGAAGTGCAATTTATAAATGGAGATAATGATTAATTTTAATACTGATTTGAAAATATTGCATTTAATTAATTTTTAAACCTACAAAATATAAAAGCATATTAAAATAGAAATACAAATCATAAATAGAAAAAAGATTAATTGTAATATTTTTGTTTGACCAACAGAATCTGACACGTATGGTTTTTTAGATTAGATTTGGGTATACTATATAAGAGGCTCTTTTAGATTTCTCTTTTCTTTTGAGATAATATTCTTTTGCTTGTAATGACAGTCACGTGGGTTGCACATGATGTCGGTAAAAGCTGTATAAACTATTGTTTTGGACCACACTATTGATTTTGTTCTTTGGTTGAATCTCAATTAGACCATTCGTAGGAATAGTGTCGAGTCAACGTGGTCATATTGTGAGTTGTGTGTGACATATGTCGGTAAGCACATTTTTATTTGGTTTTATGTTAATTAATTTACTTGAAAATTTGTTACGTTTTATATATATTTTGTCTCTTATGGGTTAGGGAAATGTGTTTTAGGACATTTCTATGTATAATATTATAATCTAATGGTCTCAATTATAATCTGATGAGAATTTTTGGGAGACACCATAACTTCAATAGGAACACAATGATGAAGGTCAATATTTCCAAATAACATTTACCCTTGAAAACACCATCATTAAAGTTGTTAGATTTTCTTTTTAACATCGAGGTTGTTAGTTAATTCCATCAGTAACCTTATTGACAAGTTAGATAGATGTCCACACATAACATGAGTGCGTATACGTAGATCATTCACATATACATATAGATGTGGTCACATGGAGCAAAACGCGTAAATGTCTAGCAGTCACTACTGTCTACAGAGACGTGTCATGTCTTCGTTGTGTCCTTAGCGAATAGAGTAAATTCGCCTTCACATTGCTATGGATGGTTTCAAGAACCTCTGAATTCTTATTTATAATCTTCACAAGAATACAAAATAGGATGACAAAACACGCGTCAGATTTAACCAAGAGCTAGTTGTGCCCACTAATTTGTTCGAATGGATATGACATTCGCCTTATAGATTAATGTCAAGAATCGAATTGTTCCGTGTACAAAAATTCTTGTAGTTCCCTCTTGCATGTTTATTGAAGATAGTTTTAAGATAGAAACAATATTCGCTTTTCTTCGAATTTTCGGGATTAACCTAAATTTTGGTCCGGTTATTAAAAAGAAGGAAAAAAAAAATACAGATTATTGGCTTCCGGGGAGCATTATTAGAAAGATTGACAATGACATCCTTCTCATTATAAAACGAAACAATAAATATACAAAATGGTATTTTTCATTAAATTAAAAATGCATCTCAATTATCTCCTTCTCATTAGCGTTAGGAGAAGATTCTTAGAATCTTAATCATAGTACAAACTCTTTTCTCTGATATCCCTACATAATAATACTAGCACGTAACATGTTTGACAAGTTTGTTGCAGTTTTGTTACGTGCTTATTATACATGATTGGTTGACTTAGACAAATTAAAGAAAAAAGAAAGAAAAAAACTTCGCATATATCATATCCTAGGTCTTAATATGCATATGGAAGTAACCACTAAAGCGCTTTAAAGTGAGCTAATAATACCATAAGTTATGATCATGTCCAAAGAGGATCCCACCACGACATGGATGAATTATTGTTGACAATGTTGTTGTTGTCCTCAAGGAATCCCAAATCATTGCTCACTTCGTCGGGGCTACTAATGAACTCATCGCCACTCTCAAACGAACTCTCAAAGGACATATTGTGTTGTCCTTGCTCTTGTGCTGACAACTTGGTTTGCTCCATTTTATATATCAATTCTAGTAGACTTGATCTTTGGAGTTGCATACCCACTAACTCTACTTGAGTTTTCGCAAGTTGTGCTTGAAGCTCACTCACTTGTCTCTGTAAGTGGTAAATTGCACCCGCACATCCGTAAACCGGATCCCTCATCCTTGCTCCGGCTTCATAGACCATGCTATTAACCGCATCTGTTCTTTGCGATTCCGGAAGTTCCTAATAATATAAAAAAAAAATATAAAAATACATAAACATCATCTTTCACTAAAATGTTTCTTTCTAGAATAGGATATAAATGTCTCGGTCGGACATGGAACGTAGATTTGAATGTTTTACAGTATTTGTCATTGTGAAGTTGTTTTTTGATATTTGACCATGAAGAAAACTTACATGACTTTTTCAAATTACGAATGAAAAGGAATTGTTGAGATAGACCTCTTTTTTTTTTTTTTTCTAGCATAACTTTAATTTGTTTTTTCTTTATGAGGTTGCATGTAGCTTTGAGGAAAGGTTGTTATTGACCTTTCATTACAATTGTAGGGCCTTGTTCCGGTCACATGACTTATGAACCCATTATTGTTCAACAACTAGACTTTTAACCACTTTAACTTCCTTTTCACATTTTGAAAACCAGATTTCATGTTTTCATTTTATAAAAAAGTATATATTATTATTTATACAAAGAACAAAGACATCATTCTCTTTTTATATTTTAAATTAGATATCTTTCTAAATCATTGGCATTCATTACTGCAAAACAAAACAAAACAAAGCATTTTTTATTTATTCATACCCACTAGAATGATATATTTTGAGATAAATTATAATTTTTGATGTTCACAACCAATAAGCAAATGTGAAATATCTGGCTCATGTACACACGTGCGTGGTGACATATACATAGTAAATACACACGTGTAACTAGTAAAGAACGAAAATAGAAAAAGTACCTGCAAGAACTTAATAATGTTGCTAGCTCCAAAGACACGGTGAGCGATTGTGAACTTCGCCGGATCCGTCGGAGGAAAATACGGCGCCAAAACGCATTTCTCAGCGCACCTCCGCCTCAAAATCTTGCAAGCAGCACAAGGGCTTAGTACAACCGGCGGTTGTGGCGGCTGCTGTGGCGAAGGAGGAGGCGGAGGTGAAGAGGTGGGAGAAGGAGAGGAAACAGGAGTGGTGGTTTCCGCCACGGCGGCGACTGCCACAGCTGAAGCAGTAGGTGTAGCGACCCCACCGTTAATCTCCATCTTAAGCATGATTATCAAAGTATTTTTAGGGACTTATTTGTTTTTCTTTTGAGTCAGTTAGTAGAGTTTTAAAATAAGGAAGGAGTTGTAACAAATTAGTTGATGAACCAAAAGTGTGTTGTTTTGTAGAGTGAAGTGATTTATGGTAAGGAAGGAGATTGTCAGTGGTATATATAGACAGAGAGACACAAGAGAATGACCAAGTGACGTTATAAATAAGAGTTGTGACGTTATTAGTTTATTTGTAATAGTTATATATATATATATATATATATATATAATTATGCCTTTACGGTGTTACTACTATATTCGTCTTGAGCTTTTTTTTTTTTTTTTTTTTTTTTTTTTTTGTTTCAACGGTTGATTGACTTTGGCGGCTCAATTAATTATTTCCACATTCGCACTTAAGCAAAACTTGTTATATTTAATTTCCAACTTATCCTTAAAGTTGTCTTAAAAGAGAGTAATCCGTTCCACGTTTTCACATCTCGCTTATATATATACTCCTACATAAAATATTGTTTTTCATATTTGTCTTTGATATTTACGATTAAAATAAAAAAGAAAGCATTAACGAGTTCATTTGATTTTCAATGTGAAAGCCAATCTTATTTAGATGGAGTTTTTTTTTTCCAACAGCTCACTATTCTATGATGGCTAAAAATAAAATCAATTGTTATTCAATTTTTATGTTGTTAGGATAAGTTTTAAAGATTAGTTCTTTGAATCCACCGAACGACTGATTTTTATTTTTCGTTTAGAAGATGTAAGCACAGTCGTAATGGCTTCGTGAGGAGAAAAATGTGTATGTCCTCTTGAAGAAATTTCTAGGCTTATCCGTTTTGAACAACGTGATTGGTAAGAGAGCTAGTTTCACGAGAGTAGTGACGGTTTAGTTTCAGTATGGTATATGGAAATCTATTGTCCATTCAACTACTATTTGTAAATTTGAAGATACAATCTCTCGAAGTGAGTTTAGAGCTACGTTTATTTGGAGATGATTAGAAGAGAGACGTTCTCTCTTAAAAGGTTGGAAAACCAAAATCCATTCTCTAGTACATTCCGATCGATCAACACCCATATGACTCATTTCTGCCATCTCCCATTTACTGTAAGCAATAAATGATGTACATTTATAGAGGTAATGATACATATGGCAACAATTAAACAGTGACGCAAGAATAGTCATTAAACTCAATCGTAAAACAAAAACATAAATCACTCACGGCTCATGGGGACTACAATAGCTACATTATTTCTTGGAACGAACCCACACTATCATTTCATAATAAAGAAATTTAAAATAAATATTAATATCAAAAAGTTAAAATTGAATATGAAAGAAATAGCTAGGAATCTATTTGTTAAATTTTATGTCTATGTAGAAAAACCACGTTCTATATATACCATAATAGTTGAATGACAAAAACAATATGGTGAGTTTCGTGTTTTAACTCATTTTCCAATTGACAAAAATATTAATTGTTTTAACAAAAAAAAAAAAAAATTAATTGTCATTTTCTGAAATATATATATGATCTATTGCTGTCTCTATATTTTTGTTGTTTAATAAGTATCTATGAACAATCTGTCGAACAACAAAAATTGTTCTCGCTATAAAATATATTTGAGCGTCGCAAACATAGTTCTCGATTCAAATTAAGTTTGGCCCGATCATTCGTGATTTTTTTGAACTTCTTCTATTGTATTACCTTAGATTTTGTTTATACTCTTTGATTTCAAATCAAGTTTTCTTATTTTTCTTTGCTTGCTTTGGATCTAATTTTTGCTTTGTTAACTTAACTTTTTTTTGTTTATACTCTTCTGTTTACGGAATCATGATTCCAAAATTACCTGAAAGTAACTAAAGACTCTAATACTAAAAGGTAAAAATGTCATTAAAAATTCTGAAATTTACATTTTTGTTGATTTAAAACATGAACTATTCATCTAACGGAAAAACTCTATTTTTATTGTCTTTTAAATAATTTACAAAATTTTGTTGACTTGATTTTATGAGAAACAACGTTAAGTCGCCAAACAGAGAAAACACATGGAGTTAATTAGCCGTTAACGAGATTTATTAATGACAAAACGATGGTGTTGGTGTTTAATCATACCTAAAACCTCTAAATTGAAACCCAATTCCCATTTTCGTATGTTAGAAATCATAATTTTACAGGTTTTAAGTTTGATAAACGACGTTGTTTTGTTATTTACAAGTTCTCATTAACGGCTAATTAATCTCGTGTGATTTCTCGATTTAGCCAAGTAACAGTGTGCCTCATCAGGCTAATTAAGTCAACAAGAATTTGTGAATTATTTACAAGTCAACAAAAGAATAAGATTTTTTTCTACTATACGAAAAATTCATGCTTTAAATCAACCCGAAAATGTAAATTTCAAAATTTTAGTAATATTTTTTCTGATACTAAAATACTTGACTAATGAAAACTAACCAACATCAATTAGAAAAACAAGGAGAGAAAATAAAGGTTCCAGCATAATACAATGTAAAAAAATTAATGCAAATTGCCAAATGTTTATTTTAGGTTGCCTAATATTGGTAATATATATTTTTTTTTTTTTTTTTTTTTTTTTTTGTAAATTTTGTTATACTTATATTCTTGAGTTTGTATAACTGTGTAAGACTTTTATCTTTGAAATAACGATTTTTATGTAATAGTCGGAAGTATCCAAAACAATAGAGTCTTTGTAAATCTTTTTTTTCTTTATATAATAGAAAAAAAAAAATGACAGAACATTAAAGAATTTTGGACGAAGCTGACAAAAAAAAAGAGAAAAAAAGAAGGATTTTTGGCGTAATTTTATAATCTTATTTTCTTTATTTAGTATGAAATTATGGACGTATCCCCACTAGTTTCAACGTTTTCTTTACGAAATGACATATTTAATTGATGTATTTTAGAAAAATCTTCAGTTTAGTCTTAGCTTTAGAATATTTATAACTAACTATGCGACTTTATAAAGCGTGGCTAGCTACATTCTCTTTGCAACAACTTGTTCATAAATGTTTTTCCGCATGATCATGATTATGGATGACTCGTACCTTTGATATATATGGGAATCCATATATATGGCTATATAGTTTGAGTAATAATTTAGTTTAGTTTAGTTGCAATCATTCTTCTCCTTTTTTTTTGGTTACCTATACAATATTATTTCGTTAATTGTATCAAAATATAGCCGTATACATCGTTTTCT
The DNA here is from genome assembly GCA_024034495.1 of Camelina laxa. Classification (NCBI taxonomy): domain Eukaryota; kingdom Viridiplantae; phylum Streptophyta; class Magnoliopsida; order Brassicales; family Brassicaceae; genus Camelina; species Camelina laxa. The sequence goes on from CM043883.1 coordinate 25,067,188, forward strand.
AGAGGCAAAATACTTTAATTTCCACATAGAGGCTGCGACTTCCCAGCGGTCTGAATTATAACGTATGGACTGCCATTAATATAAAAGAAAACAATTCAGTCAAATACTAAGTAAAAACTTTACATGTCAACTATGGAATAAAAAAAAACTAACCTATAGTGGTTGAAATTTCATTATGGAATTGGAAAACCATGAAACTGATTGTTATTTCAATCGTAGTTACCATTAATAGTAAACACTTTAAGTAATAAATGTACATGTTTTTTTACAAGTTTTGAAAAATTAGTCATACTTTAAATTCAAAATTCTTCGTTTATAGAATTTGTTTTTCTAATTAAATGGTTCACGTGGTGCACGTTACAACTACCTGTCGTCCGAGGAGCATAAGAACGACACGTAGTCAGTGGTCAAGCAATCCTAAAGAGTTATTGGGTGTGCGATTTCATAATTCTTCTATCTCTGCTGCCGCCACAACCAAGACAATGCCATCTTTCTACTTTCTCTCAACCATAACAATTTATTCAGCTTTTTTTTTTTTTTGTTATATAAAAGATATTGATTTTAAGTAGCTCGATTCTATCATTACAGTTGAAAACTTGAAACTAATTAGTACTAAATTGGGGGACATATTTAGGATAAGTTTGGTGGAAATTGGTCAGCTCGTTGGACACATTAAGTAAGGAAAAAAGGGCTTCTTTGATTTTTGAGGTACTAACGAAAGCTCTCTCTCGTGTTCTTTATCTTTGTCACGAAAGGTCTTTTGGTTGCCTTTATTCATTCACAAAGGAACTTTCTTAGAAATAATTTAGGAATCATATCCCATGAGAGCCACATTCTTATAACTATAGCTTGAAATATTAATTGTGGAACAGACGGGTGAATAAACAAATTGTATAGAACTACGATTTGTTTGCACCCAAAAAAAAAAAAGAACAAAAGAACTACAATTTGTTTATCCATTATATTGTGGTAAATGGTAATGTGGAAAGTAAACAGCATACACTGAACGAAAGGAAAAAGCTATGTGTAATCGTAATAAATACGTACATAGATAAATCATAATATGGATATATTAACTTATTAATTCCGTTAATTAAAATTTTAAAGTACTTTTAAAGTTTTTTATAAGAAAATAATTGTGAACCATACTTGAATTGAATCACCAACTCACTGTGCATATTTCTATCTTAAGTAGATCGATAAGTTTATAATAATCTATATAACCGCAGATAAGATCGATCGCACTCATTAACTATGCGTCAAAATGCATAATATAGCACTTAGTTAGCTATATAGTGGAACTCTTATCAACTTATAAGTACATATAGATTAGATGTCATTAAGGTGTCACTTGTGTATATATATAATAAAAATGACTCAACTATACATACTAATAATAATGCTTAAAGAAAAATTAAGATAGTGCATACTGCATATATATAATTATTCTCCCATTAATACATTATTTAGTATTAATAATAAGACTAGATGTAGACGGGAGTAGGAATTTGTCAAACTACTACCCTTTTTAGCTTACGAAAAAATATTAGAAGAATTGAAACACTTACTGGAGTATTTAGCGTCATCCAATCCAAGAACTCCCAAATTTCTAACTTGTAGAAAAAGTAGTTCCACCGCATAAAATTAGCCTCTTATAGTCTTACATTTGTATAAATGTACGAACGCTTTCAAAGACAAACAAAGAGATTAAGGAATAATGTTTTGGCAGATCATGCACAGTTGATGGATTGGTTGTATTGGAACAGACCATCCCAAGCTAGAAATGTCAAAATTATATTTACAAATTCAAATGCTGTCAACTCAAGTGATTTTACAAATTCTAATTTATTTTTTAATCATACTTGTTAAACTCTGAATCCATATCCGATTCTATATTTAGGAATGATGATTTACACCTTGTAAATTATTTTTTTGGGGCACAAATGAGTTGGAAATCTTAAGAATATACATATAAAGTAAAACAACATTCATCACATAAAAAACATGTATAGAATAGATAAATCATTCGGAAAAAAAGTTTCTTCTTTGCAGAATCGAAAAACAAAGTTGGCAGACAGGTTTTTGTTCAACTTTGAATTTGAATTAATGAGAAAATAGTTTATTGGCTTTTTCAAAAGCCAAGCAATGAGATATTTATTTCGCTATTTTCTTAGTTTGTTGTAGTTACATTTTATAATGAATAATAGTTATATATATATATATATAAAGACAATTTTGTCAAATTAAAGATTAAGGTGGCAGTATCTAATTAGATGTGATATATTCCATAGTCTCCATCTGCACCCACTATATTACCACCCATTTACATTTTATATGCTACAATAATTTTCCACACACCGAAGAAAAATATTCCCAAATATACAAACTTACGCGTGTGTACGTGTATATGTATATGTATTACATATGTGTATCTCTGTCACTCTGTGTTGTCCCTCACAATGTATCTTGATATCTTCTAATGCGCGTGGACCTTTGCGATACTTCCAAATTCCAAAGGAGAAAACACTGTTACATTTTTAATACGTGTGTTATGTGTAAGATACTATAACACATATTGCATGTTGGAATTATCTGAGAGTTATATTCGTTTGCCTCAATGAAGTCTCATTGTTGACAATAGAAAACATAAGAGAATGAAGTCCCACTGAAATAATATTAATGAATATTCTAATTTTGTAGGCTGTACCAAATTCTTCTAATTCCTAATAGTTATTCTAGTTTAGCACATATATATTTTCGAGATCTCATAATGCTTAGGTTAAAAAAAATACATACTGCTATAGTGGTGTTCATTAGTTTTACTGTTTTACGTAATATATATATATATATATATATATATATATATAAACAAATAAGTGATGACCGCGGCTCGTAAGAGCTTGCTTAGTTGCAAAACAAGTTGTTGGAACACTTTTGGATTTTGTATACAAGAGGAGCTGATCATATGTGTTTCACCCTGGTTTCAGATACTTGCTGAGAGGTTTAAAAAAAGTGAGTGGATTCCTCAACTTATGGGGTCCAAGTGATCATATGAGATAGAGAAGGTAGTGAGATGAAGTAAGGACTGTCCAAATTAACTCATCAGTCTAGATGACGTTCCATTGCATTTGCACCATATGGAGGATATAGTAACTGAGATAGAAACTGTCGACTCGCGATCGAGATCCAATAAAGTCTGATGAGGAGGTCACATGGAGAGACCAAGGGTTGTGTAAATGCTTTTGTAAATACTGATGAGAAAATATTTTCAAACCATGAGACTTTGTACAAATGCTTTTGTAATAATTACTACGATTTAGCATATATTAAGATATACTAGGGAGAAAGGAATTTGTACAAAGTGTAAACACAACATATGTTTATCAAACTCCCGACAGAAAATCCTGATTTAGAAATAAATATAAAATGGCATTATAGTTATTGGCCTTTTTTCGCACGCATGTGGGGTATATTTCTTTATTTTCTTCAACAAAAGGTTTGGATTTAGTTAAAACTGATTTCAGAATCGAAAAGCAAAACAGATAATTAGCTATCTCTCTAATGCCAGATACGTACGGTCGAATACTTTAGAGACTCTCTTTTTGATACATTCCATATTTTACCGCTTAATCGAAAATTTTACTATTATTTTATCATATATTATTTGTATTTTTATTATATATTATCCATTTTATTATCTAATTGAATATTTTTTGTATTTTAGAAATTATATATTCACCTTTCACAAAGAATGTTATTTTGATATAACGTACACAGATTAAAAAAGTATCTAAATTTCTATTTTACCTTTTAGAAATATATTTATTTTTATTTTTTTCTAATTAATTTTGGTAAATAGGCTGATAGTCTATGTTAGGCTTTGTTTATGTCGGTTACTATAAACCATCATATTGTTATAAACTCTTGCATCCTACTATATTAATTGAGAAGTACAAATATAAAACTAACCTTAAAATATGTAAAAAATTACATTCAACTGCCATTAGAAAAATTAATTATGCTTAATTAACTAATTTAAATAAATATAATTAAATTAAAAATAAAAAACACTCATATATCAAATATTAAAAAATTTAAAAAAATCTAAAAAAAATATTTTCTCTCTCTAATAAATTATGGACGAAATTACTTATTATTTTTTTAAAAAATATTAAAACCAATCAGAATTTTTAAAACTAAGATTTTATATCCAAGTATACAATACAATTATTTTTACTAACTAAATTCGAAAATTTTGTTAAGATTTTAAATTATGATTCTCCTATCATCTTTATTTTATTTTATTTTATTTACAAATTTTTTAGAATTTTCATATAATACTTATAATTTTTAAAAATAAAAATAATAATTTTTATTATTATATTATATATATATTTTTTTTAAATGTTCACCCGTGCTTTAAGCACGGGATATATCCTAGTCATTAATTAAAAGAGATAACACCATAATAAAAACTTTTCCCTAATCTTTTTCTAGTTTTTATAATTAATAAGTTTAAATAAGAGGGAGAAAAAGAGTTTTAATTTTTTAAAATGCATTAAAAACATAAAATAATATTACTTTTGTAAAAAGAAAAAATTGTTAAAATATTTTTCTTTTCAGAACAGAGAGAATAGTATTTTTGTGTATGATTTGGTACGTATTGTGTGTCTCGACAAAAGAAGAGAAATGATGATCAAGAATCAGTCCAAAATTTCTGCAGATTTCTTATAAATTATACCAAGAGCCCCGAAACTAAATCTCAAAAGAAAGTTTTCATCCGAGTCGACTATAAAAATAAAATAAAATAATAAAAAAAATAATTAATAAGCATTGAAAATAATAGAAGAAAAATAGCGGTGAAGTTATCTTAGCTAGGAATTAGGTTTTGGTAAAAAATAATTATACAATAATCAGATAATTATGTTAGTTTTTTTCAAAACATTAGTAAAATGACACACTTTTGTTTATGAACTTAATAAAAACTGTATATGCGACATTAATAGCCATATAATTTTCACTGTATAAATTGTATACTCAGAATACAACACCCCTTTTCACCATTCGGTTTATATATATACACACTTTATATATGATCGTACATGCTGTATATTATCACAATGAATTGCACGTAAATCTAACTGAGATGTACTAAAGTCTAGTAAAACTGAACTGAACAAAACTATCTATACCATCAATCAATCAGACAATTTGTACATAGCGAAATAATTGATTGATTAAAAAGATAACGATAATGATTTAAATGCGTTGGTCAAAGATTGTCTTTCGCCCATGCACATTTATGTATTTGCCACGATAAGTAACAACAGCGTGTTTTAGAGATACGGCTTCGGTACGTTCAAACTGGTCATTATTATCTTTGATCGCCCAATAAATGCTGCAAGAGAGTGAATGAGAAAGCTCATCATAATGAAATTTAATTATTAATCAGATTTGTTTTCACATATACTATTACGTACTGGTCAAAGGTTCGTTCTCTTAAGAATTGATTATATGATTTATATATGTGTTTCCCTTTTAAAAGGCAAAAACCTGGAGTGTGCCAAGTATGCATCAAGCGGAGGACCATATTGACTACCATTTAATAAACATTCTAATGGACTTAGACCCGATGTTACTTCTTTATGTCTTAATTTACCAAATTATAGTTGATGATGTAGCCTCAGTTTCGACATGCAGTATACTCAATATTTTACTCATTCACTAGAATTTCAAAAGATCAATGTCCATACTATATCAAGGTTACTAGCTAAGCGTATATAATTTGAGTATATTTAGTTGTCATTCTTAAATCTCATATGGCAATTTTCTTTTCATTTTATCATTCAGTGCAAATATCCGATGAAATCATATTTTCAAAATGTGAAAATTTGAAAACACACATACTGTTCAATAAATAGCAGATTCGGTTTTGGTTGCTTAGGAAATTATAGAGAATCAAATTTTCAAGAGAAGATTATTTTTTTGCTGAGAAACCTAGATTAATTTTTTGCTGAGAAACCTATGTGAAGAAGCTGAAGAAATGATTCCATGTTCAATAACAGATAATTTTTTAAGGCAAACCAATTTAATGTTTAAACTTCAGTCTCTTACTTATTAATACATACTATCACCATATACTAAAATATGAAATTATAAAAATGTTCAACAATTAAATGTAAAAAAAGAAATGTTAATATTTTTATACAATTGTTGAACATTTTTATACATGTAACTGTTGAACATTTTTATACAATTGTATTAAATATGAAATCATACAAATTTCATATTTTTATTTTCATATAATTCCATACAAGAAAACGTGTATGTAACATACTAAAATATCTTTGAATAAACATCTAAGTTTTCAATTAGCATTTCTCTATAATGACAATAAACATACAATTGATTTAACTCAATTCCAAAATCTGCAAAAGATACCTTAACATTAATTTCAAGATACTATATAAAAAAACTAAATTTATGTAGCAAAAAAAGAAAGAAAAAAAAGGTTGTGTTTAAATTCTAAAGTCATCTTGTTAGCTGAGTGAATTTGTTTATTCTTGCTGAGTTAGTTATTTGCTCCTTGTGGTTCGGCCCTAGATACTAGAATAGAATTGATGGGATCATTAGTGCATTAGAACTTTAATTGGTAAAATTATAAGATCAATGGTCATAGGTTTGAGTTCAAGAACCGTGACTTCTAAGCCTACAACAAATTGAGAAGATGCAAAAATATTGCCTACATATACTCCTTAGTGAGATATAAAAGAAGAGGGTGAAGATGGATGAAAAAATATTGAAAGGTGATGAAAATGGAGTTATAAACTAAAAACTTCATAACCTCAAGAAGACCTTGGACTGTCCCCGTCCTTTGGACTGATTTTCCTCTAATCTAGTTTCAGTTTGTGCTATCTTGATTTCTATTTATGTTCTCGTCGAAGATTCTCCTGTATTTATACTTAGAACTTTCTCACCAAAAAGTTAATTTTGAACATCAAAAACTTTAAGTTTCTGAGTATTAACAAAAAGTAGTAACTGCATGTCTTCATAGGTTCCCACCAAGTTGGCAGGGATGCCAATATGCCATCAATTTTGTAAAATACAGTTCGTTGATAATTGTGTTGCATTTTTTACTCCCCACAGCAACCATCAACAAAAATAGTCTATCACTTTTTCCTTTTACATAACTTATACATAAGTTTTTTTTTGGGCAAACTCTTTAAGTATACCTATAAAGAGTTAGGCTATAAAAATCTGCATCAACTACGTTTATATGTGTATAACTTTTTTTTGTATAATATACTATAAATACCATATAAATATTTTTTAAAAATACTTTTTAAACATTTTAAATCCTTATGAAAATTAAGATCGGATTTCGGATAGTAGTTACTATCCAGAAGTATCTTCTAAACTTTATTGATATTTCAGATTTAATATGAACAACATTTTTTAAAAGTGATACACCAAAAAAAAATTTCTTAAATTTCTTTAAATATGCTTTATTTTTGGACAAACATTTGGATTCATTATTCAAATCAAACGAAGTTCTGGGTAGCCAAAATTACAAGAGCAACAAGACTTACAACAAAGCAAAACCACACAAAACAAGACAAAGGCAAATGCTACACAAAGATAGCTAGACTGGTTCGACGAAGAATCCATGATAACTTGGAGACAAAAGCTTAAAGGCAATTTGGCGCAAGTGAGAACACGGTTTGTCGAAAGATCATCCACGGACAACATCAATAGACTATGTGATGTTGAGAAGGATGTCACGGCCGAGATTCTCATCGGCATGAGAAGAGCTTGATGTTGCTCATCGACAAGGACAAGGATGGCTATGGTTCTATAGTCGGATGGGATTTGCTTGAAAGCGTTAGACAAAAATTTGGTGAGATTCGCTTGCTTAAACTCAAAATTCAGAAGAGTCATATGGAAAAAGTTGACGAGGAATTGGTAATCACTGTATCGTAAAGACGGGATCATAATGCAGATTTCCTTCAAGCTTTCGATTTCATAACTAAGATCCTTAAGTTATTCTAATAATAGGTTTTCAAATAAATGTTGTACCAAGCTAGCAACGATGGTGATTATGATCCAATTGAAGTCTTCGAGCAATTGGATTCATAAAACAACACAAAGATAGACTAAGTTTGGATAAAGATGAGTTTGGAAACCTGGATATTTTGTTGAAAGAGGCTTGGATCACACTTTTTATATAATGGCTTCTTCAAACACCTTATCGGGCCAAATTGTTTTGAGCCCACCAGATAAAACCCTAGTTTCACTTTGGTTGGCAGATGTGATATCTGAGCGCAATGGCCGTACAGAGGTGGTGCTAGATTTTGCAATGGTTTAAGCATCTCTGGTGAAAGAAAGGATGGTAGTTGAGGGTTTTTATCGAGGTTTGAGGCAAGAGAAAGAGAACATATGAGCTTACTTTCTCTAGTATAGGACGTCGAGACGAAGAGGAGCAAATCACCGTGCACCATCGATGTTTCCACCAGGCATGGCGCATCTGATGGTCCAATAGAATATGCTCCTCCCATCAACGAAGCATGGTATGAGAGCTCTTCTTGGATAATCGAAGACCTAGATCTACAAATTGGTTATTCTTCTACAATGAGTGAAACAACCAATCCCGTTTTTTTAATAATAATAATTCTTCAGTGAACCCATACTTACTAATAACCTAGCAACAACGGATAATATAAACAACACCAATAATCTGATAAATCATTTCAATAATAACTAAACAACAAAAGTCTAACATTTCCAAATCCAACAATGTCAAAAAGCAAACAACAAACATCCTAACAATGTTCTATGACCCAACTCTAGTAACCTAACAGAAACCAAACCACAAATAATCAAGCCACTACAACATCCTCCCCTTCATCGTCCTGATTGCACGATCAAACTTTGCCTTTACCTGAGCCACAACACAAAAAGAGGCGTAAATATTACCTGAAATACTTAGTGAGGCAATCCTCCCATCTATTGTACACAGAAGCAATAAGATCTCCAAGCACAAACAAGTCAAAATCAATCAAACCACAAAGCACACATAAAAGTCATTGGCTGTAAAACAATGTCGACCAACACATGTCTCGTGTCGACCGATGCAACTCCAATGTGTCGACGGATGCGCACTTTGCATCAATCGATGCAACTCCACTACATCGACTGATGTAATCCACTGCGGCATCTGAGAACAGTTCTAGAGAAGCTGCGGGAACAGAAGCAGTTTGCTAAGTTGATTAAGTGCAGCTTCTGGCAGAGGGAGATGGGATTCTTGAGTCACAAGTTTTCTGTAGAGAGAGTTTCAGTAGATCCAAAGAAGATTCAGGTCATTTGAGAGTGGCAAAGAATACAAAGTGCCATCAAGATCAGGTTTTCCTAGGGTTGGCAGGTTACTACAGGAGATTCGTTCCAGGTTTTGCGAGTATGATGCAGCTGATGACCAAGCTTACAGGAATGGAGGTTCCATTTATGTGGTCACCAGATTGTGGGTCGAGTTTCGCAAGGCTTAATCAGATGCTGACTACCACGCCAGTGTTGGCACTGCCAGAGTAGAATGAGTCTTACATTGTGTATACATATGCTTCCGGAGGTAGTTAGGGATGTGTGCTGATACATGAGGGGAAGGTATGCTTCGCAGCAGTTGCGGAAGCAAGAGGCCAATTATCCTACCCATGATTTGGAGATGCAGCGGTGGTTTTTGTCTTAAAGATTTGGAGATTCTATCTTTATGGCGGAAAGGTTCAGGTATTTATGGATCATAAGAGCTTGAAGTACATATTCACTCAGCTAGAGCTGAATTTGAGGCAAAAGCATTGGATGGAGTTGGCAGCGGATTATGATCTGAAGATAGATTACCACCCTGGTAAAGCTAACCTGGTTGTGTTATCTCACAGGACCCTTTGGGTTTGGAGGCAGCTGATCGAGTAGACTTGTTGAGCATGGTATGATTAGCACCTGAGAGGAACAAGAGGCTGGTGAACTCCGCTAGGGATAACGGTTTAGAGTATCGGGTTTCCGCTAATGTACCATTCTTTTGCACGGTCGGATCTGCGTGCCCAAGGATGAGGAGTTGAGATAGGAGATTCTAAGGGAGGGTCATGATAGCATGTTTTCTATTCATCCAAGAGTGACAAAGATGTACTATGACCTCAAACAGTATTATCACTGGGTTGGGATGAAGAAGGATGTAGCCTACTGGGTTGTGAAGTGTGATACTTGCCAGTTAGTGAAGGCTGAGCATCAAGTTCCTGGTGGATTATTGCAGAATTTAACCATTTCAGATTAGAAATGGGATATGATCACGATGGACTTTGCGGTAGGATTTACAATGTCACAGATGTTTGATGCGACTTGGGTCATAGTGGACCGATAAATTAAGTTTGCATATTTTCTGGTCATCAAGAAAACCGATGGAGCAACGATTTTGGCTAGGAAATATCTGAGGGAGATAGTCAGATTGCACGGTGTGCCTGCAAGTATCTTGTCAGACAGACATTCCAAGTTCACTTCTGTGTTTTAGAGGGCGTTTCAGGCAGAGATGGGCACGAAGGTGCATATGAGTACAACTTTTCATCTTGAGATAGACGAGTAGTCAGAGAGGACGGTCCATACTTTGGAGGATTTATTGAAGATGTATGTGCTGGATTGGGGTGGTCATTGGGCATATCACTTGAGCTTGGTAGAGTTTTCTTACAACAACAGTTACCAGGTGAGTATTGGGATGGCTCCTTATGAGGCGTTGTATGGAAGGTCATGTCATACACCGTTATGCTGGACTCAGGTGGGAGAGTGGAGCATTTATGATGTGGATTTCGTTCAGGAGAATCGGAGAAGATTTAAATTCTGAAGCTGAACATGAAGGAGGCTCAAGATCGGCATAGGAGTTATGCTGATAGGAGGACGAAGGATCTTAAGTTTCAAGTTGGTGATAGAGTGTACCTCAAGATGACCATGTTGCAGGGTCCGAACAGGTCATTGGCTGAGACTAAGTATGAGTTTGATGTACATGGTTCTCTTCAGAGTGGTTGATTGGGTGGGACCAGTTGTATATAGGCTAGAGTTGCCTGATGTCATTTGTGCGTTTCACAAGGTGCTCCATGTGTCGATGATGAGTAAGTGTATTCACAATGATGATCAGTTGTTGGCTAGGATTTCTGAGTATCTTCAGCCCAACATGACTTTGGAGGGAGGCTAGTGAGGATTCTCGAGAGGAGCGTCAAGGAACTTCGGCGGAAGAAGATTCCTTTGATGAGAGTCTTGTGGGTCTATGATGGAGTGGAGGAGCAGACTTAGGAGCCAGAGGCGAGGATGAAGACACTGTTCAAGAAGTGGTTCGAGAAGCAGGTCGCAGCCTTGTCTCGCATGGTCCCAATTTCCGTTGTGGATGTCTGTCCGGTGAAGTCCATGGCTGGAGCGAAATGGAGTATTACAGCTCATCTCTCTTGATACTTGGTCGGTTAGGGGTGGTTGGTTGTGCAACTAAGTACCATGATGAGATAGTGTTTGAGATACGTGATTCTGTGAAACGTGCTACTAAAAGTGAGAAGTTTCTAAAAATAAAAGTTTGTAAAAATAGAAGTTTCAAAAATTGGAAAGTATTAAGGTAGATCTACTCGAGAGATACTCAATAGCATCCGACTCGTTTGCCCAACTCGTGTGATACCGATAGCTCAATGGACCTTGTGGCCAGAGGGTGGGAGGGGTATGTTAGCTCCGGATGACGTTCCGAGTGCGCGCTCTAGGGTGACAACCCAAGAGCAGAATTTTGAGACTCCCAGGATATTGTAGCTGTGGGCCGCAACTAGACTGTGAGCCGGTATGTCTCAAAGGTTGTGACGTGAGAGCAGGAGGGGTAGGAGTGGGGGTGAGTAATGCCGTAGCTTAAGGCGGATAACCTGACAAAAGCTGGAATGATTTGTTGGTTGCGACTGCGGACGGTGAAAGCACTGAGTTGTGAGCAAATAACGTCTAGGATGTGAGCGTATTGACTAGAGGAAGACGTCGATTGTTTGTGGTCTGGCTTCTGTTACGTTGCTAGAGTTGGATCATAGAACATTGTTAGGATGTTGGTTGTTTGCCTTTTGACATTGTTGGATTTGGAAATGTTAGACTTTTGTTGTTTACTTATTATTGGAATTATTTATTAGATTATTGTTATTTTTTATTATATCCGGTGATGTTGAATGTTGATAGGTTGTTAGTGAGAATGTGATCACAAGAATTATTATTAAAAAAAAAAGTGGGTTGTTTCATTTAAGCGCTGGATAAGATGATGCGAGTAGAGGTTGAGAGATTGAAATCGTCGGTCATCTACTACACTCTTTAATGTTCATTGTAATTTCGCCTGCTAGATGCATGTGGTTCAAGAGGATTCGAGAGGGTTCCAAAAAATAAAAAAAAGTTAACAAAAATGAAAACAAAAACATGAGCTCAAGAACTATTGAAAGCGGGGGGATTTAGATTCTGACGCCGACAAAAGAAAACTTTACCGGCACCGGAGAAAAAATACAGCGAAGATTCTTCGAATCTTGTATATGAGAGAAAAGTGTTTTATATTTCTCAAATATCTATGATTACTCTAAATATGCTTTATATAAATAAATAAATGTATATGAATATATTTACGTTTAATAAACATTTATGATGCCGTTTGACTTAGGTAGTGAATGGTAACACTATTATTTGCGGAATTCAAACAAAAAATTGAAAACCACTAATGAGTCACCATTCACAGCTTCATTTTTTAATTTGCGTTTTCTCTCATTAAAAAGATTGTACAGTGTGGGTTATTGTATACAACCATAATTATACCTAAAAGATAAAAAACGCACTTCAATTTTTCAAGGTAGACAATACCTAGCGTTTTTAGCAAATACGCACTCCATAGTTAATAATATCATTTAATAATAATAAAACATGTGAATAAAACATAAAACACAAAATAATATCATACACAATTTCTCTCATCTCCCTTATCAAAAAGTTGGTTTTTTTTTTTTCATTCAAATATCCATTATTATTTGAAAGTATTTTTTATAGTTGACTTAATATTATTAGATCGAAACTATGAGCTTAAATGTGTAGTTATGTAATTTAATTATGTCTAAGCAAATAACTAATAAATGAGATTTCATGATATAAAGCAAATAATCAATAGCTTATTAGCCAAATACGCAGTTACCATTCCGACCATAAAGATTGATATTATGAATAGATTTGTAATTTAAAGAGCTTGATAATGGTTTTTTTTTATTGTGTTGTACTTTTTTATGATTGAACTAGTAACTGATTCAATAATAAATATGTATATTAAAATTTAATTTTAAATAACTTTTGGTATTTTAAATTCAGAAATTAAAATATATATATTTATTAATACAAAACAAATGAAAATATATACTTATACTAGTTATTAATAAAAAAATATGAAATCCGCACTGGCAATTGTTTTTCACCAATCAAACATTATTTTGTACCGCTTATTTTGGAATAACCGCACTTGTCCCGCAAATACATTTGTTCCGCACGTACCGCAGTTGAACCGTACCGCATTAACAAATTTTTTGTCCCGCACTACTAAATCTGCGGTTACCATTCTAACCCTTAGATTCATACCATTTGTATTAGAGACCTGAAATATATATATATATATATATATATATATATATATATATATTTTTTGTGTTTTGTTTAAAAACATATTGTAAAACTAAACACAATAATTATGTTTGATTTATAAAACCACTATGTACTTTGTAAACATATCTAAGAGTTTTAAACATCTAAAAATATATATATTTTTTTAACTATTCATAAAATCATATAGCATAAAATTTATTAATGGATGACACGGTTTCTTACATAGTCTTCTTTAAAATTAAAGACAATATCATTTACTTAATGATATATTAAAAAAGCTTATATTTGTATAATTAAAACCTTTAATTTATATATTTAAAAAAAAAACACAAAATATTCTCAAAATAACAAATATAAAAAATCTTTAAAGTTTATAATTGCTGAAATAGTGTTGCAAAGATGTTTAAAGGAATTGATTTGGCAACCTATGTTACCAAAGTGGACTGATCTTTTCGGTTAAGGGTCCTGAAAAAACTCCAAAGTTAAGCGTGCTTATACTAGAGTAGTTTCAGGATGGATGACCTTCCGAGAATTGATTGTCGGAACTGTGCGAGTGAGGACAAAACACAGGGAAATATCATGTAGTGATTTGTAGGGACGGTAACAAGTCTTTAAAACCTCCCAGATGTAACAAACTGACCATCGGATATGGATGGGCTCACGGGTATAGTGAGAGGATGTGAGGCCCATTAAGGAAGATGGCCCTATAGATTGGGAGTGGACATAGGGTCCATTGAGAGGTGGCAGTCAAGGCTTTACAAGTGGTATCAGAGCCGTACCCAGATGAGTATAGAGTCGGTGGGTCACACCATCAGGGGTGATGGTCTTGGTGCGCAACGAGAACGTTGCGATCTATTATCGGGGTAAATTATGACACCTCGGTTTTAGAGAGTTGCAGAGATGTTTAAAAGAATTTATTTAGCCACCTATGTCACCAAAGTGCAATTATCTTTTTGGTCAAGGATTCTGAGAGAACTCTAGAGTTAAGCGCGCTTGAGCTAGAGTAGTTTCAAGATGGGTGACCTTCCGGAAAGTGATTGTCGAAACTGTGCGAGTGAGGACAAAACACAGGGAAAAATCATGTGGTGAGTTGTATGGACGATAACAAGTTTTTAAAACCTCTCGGACGTAGCAAATTGACCGTCGGATATGGATGGACTCACGGATCTAATGAGGATACGTGAAGTCCATTAAAAAAGCGAGTCCACAGATTAAGAATGGACATGAGACCCACTGAAAGGCAGTCGAGAGTTACAAACAGGCCAAAATATATATTTGAAACGACCAACCTTTTTTTTTTTTTTTTTTTTAGATAAATAAATAATAAATATAATATATTAAAAACAACTACAGCTAGTGGTCCCATACCCACTAGCCACCTAACCACAACACATTCAACAGCGGAAAACATAATCAATAACCAATAATAAACCAATATTATAGCAAGGCAATAACTCAATACCAAACAACAAGAAACATGAAACCAGCAACCTAGCAATGTTTCTAATGACTCAACTCTAGCACCCTAGCAAATGCCAGACAACATCCAATCGAGTCCCTAGAACATCCTCCTCTTCATTGCCTTTGATTCCACGATCACACTTTGCCTTTACCTGCACCACAAACACAAATTGAGATGCATGAGTATTTGATAAACACTCAGTGAGGCAATCCTCCCATCTACTGGGCTATACACACAAGCAATAAGATCTCTACATGCCACAAACAACAATCAATAAAACAAACCAGGCAATATACGAACATGCAACATCCATCGTAACTGAACAAGGGGTGTCGACCGACACCAGATGGTGTCGATCGTCACTGACTATCTGGTGTCGACCGACGCCAAACTGGTGTCGACCGACACCCTGCCCGACACTCCCGAAAACCCTAGTTTGTGTCGACCGACGCCTCCACATGGCATCGAACGACACTCGCCAAAGTCCCGAGCCGTCCTCGCGTTGGTGTCGACCGACACCCCAACTGGTGTCGACCGACACCGATACCGAGCAGCGATTTCCCTCGATCAGAAACTCCGAATCTCGCCTCCAATCTTCTCCAATCCGCTCCTTGCACTCCCAGAAGCCAAAACCAGCCCAGATAGCAACGAAATAGCATAGAGAACTCAAGGAAACAACCACATAAGCACCAAATCACATAGAATCTAGAAATCTTAGCTTAGATAAGCCATGGTCATGCACTCACCTCTTTGCAGGAAGATTCTGACCAACAAGAACGAACTCCCTCACTCCTAGCAAGCTTCTAACACCTTCCCAGCCTTAGATCTCCCAAGAACAGCAAGGAAATCTCTCAAACTCTTCCCAAAAGCTCAAGAACACTCTCTCTTTGTGTTTTTCTCAAAAACGGCGAAAACAACAAAATAACACGACCCTAGGTCGTTTTCTACCTCAAATAACTCGATTTAGGGATTCCCTAAACCAACCACACAAACCGGACAATTAAAATTGAACCGACCAAACCGGCCACAACTGGTGTCGATCGACACTCCCTCTGTGGTGTCGATCGACACCCTCACCAAAATTCCCAGAAAATGGTTTGCGGGTGTTACAATTCTCCCCCACCAATCTAGATTCGTCCTCGAATCTCGAACAACCATCAGTCAAGGACTCCCGTGCAACCGTCTCCACGGCCCGCACTCCTCCGACCGATCTACAGAAGGTCTCCTCTAGGCGATAGACTCACGCTCCAGGCGTCATTTGCTCTTGACTTTTTGGACTTTCCTTTACTCATAGGCCTAAACCTTGAGTTTTTATTGGCTCCTCATCAGACCTAAGTCTGCATGCCAAATGTTGGCTCCTCATCAGGCCGAAGCCCGCATGCCATAATATATAAGGAAAAGTCCAAACTCGTCTCTCGGGTTGCCACCCTACAGCGCCCCCGGATCGTCATCCGAAGTCGATATACCAACCATTCTTCCGAGCCACAAAGTCTCTGAAAATGGCAGTACTAGGAGAACCTAAGTCCCCCAAGAGTCGCGAGCAAACGATTCTGAACACGTCCGAGTCCTATCCCTATCCAGGTTTCCTTCCCGTGGCTCGCGTAAAACATCTCAATGTCCTACCAACCACATATTCCCTCACTGGAATACCTCATGACCACACAAGGATCATATACGCCACAAGGGCCGCCACAAAGGCCAAACAAAATGTCCTAAAGAGGACCGCCACCAAGGCCAAACAAAATGTCCTAAAGAGGACCGCCACCAAGGCCAAACAAATGTCCTAAAGAGGACCGCCACCAAGGCCAAACAAATGTCCTAAAAGGACCGCCACCAAGGCACTCTGGCTAAACAGCCCGCCACAAAGGCCATCTGTCCCGAAGGACCGTCACAAAGACCATCTGTCCCGAAGGACCGTCACAAAGACACTCTGGCTAAACAGCCCGCCACAAAGGCCAAACAAACGTCCTAAAAAGGACCGCCACCAAGGCCACACAAATGTCCTAAAGAGGACCGTCACAAAGACACTCTGGCTAAACAGCCCGCCACAAAGGCCAAACAAACGTCCTAAAAAGGACCGCCACCAAGGCCACACAAATGTCCTAACGAGGACCGTCACAAAGACACTCTGGCTAAAAGCCCGTCACAAAGACCCCACAATGTCTAAAAAGACCGCCACACACGGGCACACTGACTCAAAAGTCCGCCACTAAGGCCACACCCAAGCCCCCTTTAAGGCTCTCCACCGCTAAAATGGACAAATTCTAACTCCCATAAAACTTTCCATATTTAGCACCTTCCATTTTTGGAAACTTTCCACTTTTGGAAACTTCTCTTCACAACCCCGCCTCACGGAAACTTTGTACCCCAAACACCACCTCATCTTGTTACTGAGTCGCACAACCAACCACCCCAAGCGACCGAGTAACAAGAGAGATGGGCTGGAATACTCCATTCCCGCTCCAGCCACGGATACAGATGGGACCCGGCTAAACAAGCTCAAGTCGCGGCTTGCTTCTCATACCACTTCTTGAACCTTGCCTTCATCTTTGCCTCAGGCTCCCAAGTCTGCTCCTCAACACCATCACAGTCCCAAAGGACTCTCATCAAAGGAATCTTCTTCTTCCGAAGTTCCTTGATCCTCCTCTCGAGAACCCTCACTGGTCTCGCCTCCAAAGTCATGTTAGGCTGAAGATCCTCAGGAATCTTAGCCAACACCTCCTCTCCCTCACGGAGACACTTCCGCAACATAGACACATGGAAAACCTTATGGAATGCACGCATCACCTCAGGTAACTCCAATCTATATGCCACTGGTCCAACCCGCTCAATCACTCTGAATGGACCCATATACCTCGGACTCAACTTAGTCTCTGACAATGACCTGTTCGGACCCCGCAACATGGCCATCTTGAGGTACACTCTGTCTCCTACCTGAAACTCAAGATCTCTCCTCCTCCTATCTGCATAACTCCTCTGCCTATCCTGAGCCTCCTTCATGTTCAGCTTGAGAACCCGAATCTTCTCTGAGGTCTCCTGAACAAAACTAGCACCAAACATGCTCCTCTCCCCCACCTGAGTCCAGCATAATGGTGTACGACATGGCCTCCCATACAAAGCCTCATAAGGAGCCATCTTAATACTTGCCTGATAGCTGTTGTTGTAAGCAAACTCTACCAGGTTCAGATGATCTGCCCAATGGCCACCCCAATCCAGCACACACATCCTCAGCAAATCCTCCAGCGTCTGGATCGTCCTCTCTGACTGTCCATCAGTCTGGGGATGATAAGCTGTACTCATATGCACCTTAGTGCCCATCTCTGCCTGAAATGCCTTCCAGAACACCGAAGTGAACTTAGAATCCCTATCAGACACAATGCTTGCTGGCACCCCATGCAACCTGACTATCTCCCTCACATACTTCTTAGCCAAGACCGCTGCTCCATCAGTCTTCTTAATGGCCAGAAAATGTGCTGACTTAGTCAACCGGTCCACAATGACCCAAATAGCATCAAAGGTCCGTGACACTGGCAATCCTACCACGAAATCCATAGTGATCATATCCCACTTCCACTCAGGAATGGGTAAACTCTTCAGTAACCCGCCAGGAACCTGATGCTCAGCCTTCACTAGCTGACATACATCGCACCTCGAAACCCAACTAGCCACATCCTTCTTCATCCCGACCCAATGATAGTACCTCTTGAGGTCACGGTACATCTTGGTCGCTCCTGGATGAATGGATAACTTGCTCGCATGAGCCTCTCTCAGAATCTCCTGTCTCAACTCCTCATCCTTGGGCACACACACACGACCGTGCACCAAGATAGTACCATTATCTGAGACCTGATACTCTGAATCCACATCCTTAGAGGCATTCACTAGCCCCAAATCCTTCTCCTGAGCCAACCGCACTCTACTCAGAAGATCTGCTCTATCTACTGCTTCCAAACCCAACGGTTCCTGTGAAACAGCACATAAGCTCAAAGCACTGATCTCCCCTACCAGAGACTCCATCTCCTGCTCCTGAGCCGAAGCTACCCTCTTCCGACTCAGAGCATCTGCAACCGTGTTAGCCTTACCAGGATGATAGGCTATCTCCAAATCATAATCTGCCACAAGCTCCATCCACCGCCTCTGTCTCAAATTCAACTCAGGCTGAGTGAATATATACTTCAGGCTCTTATGATCTGTGAACACCTGTACCTTTGCACCATAAAGATAAGATCTCCAAATCTTCAGGGCAAAAACTACAGCACCCATCTCCAAATCATGAGTAGGATAGTTGCCTTCATGCACCCGCAACTGCCGCGAAGCATAAGCAATCACCTTCCCATGCTGCATCAGAACACAACCCAACCCAACTCTAGATGCATCTGTATAAACCACATAGGGTTCTCCCTGCTCAGGCAAAGCCAACACTGGCGCAGTAGTCAACATCTCCTTCAGGCTTGCAAAGCCTTCCTCACACTCTTCTGACCAGACAAAAGGAACATCCTTCCCTGTCAACTTAGTCATAGGACGTGCTCTGCTTGCAAACCCCTGCACAAATCTCCTGTAGTAACCTGCCAATCCAAGGAAACTCCTGATCTCTGTGGCATTCTGCGGTCTAGGCCAATCTCTGATAGCCTGAATCTTCTCTGGATCTACTGAAACCCCTCAACAGAAACAATGTGACCCAGAAAGCCCATCTCACGCTGCCAGAAACTACACTTGCTCAACTTGGCAAACAGCTTCTGCTCCCGCAGCTTCTCCATAACTGCCCTCAAATGCACTGCATGCTCCTCAGGACTCTTAGAGTAAACCAGGATATCGTCGATGAAAATGATGACAGATACATCCAGAAACTCCTGAAATACACTGTTCATCAATCTCATAAACGTTGCTGGTGCGTTAGTCAACCCGAAAGGCATCACCACAAACTCATAATGCCCATACCTCGTCCTGAAAGCAGTCTTCCTCACATCTGCCTCATCTATCGGTATCTGATGATAACCCGATGCCAGATCCACCTTGGAGAACCAAGTAGCACCCCTCAACTGATCCAACAACTCGTCAATCCTCGGGAGAGGGTACTTGTTCTTCACAGTGACCCGGTTCAAACCCCTGTAATCAATACACAACCGGAAACTCCCATCCTTCTTCTTGACAAATAACACTGGCTCTCCCCACAATGATACACTAGGACGGATGAATCCCTTACTCAACAAATCCTCTAGCTGCTTCTTCAGCTCTGCCAAACAAACACTCAAGTATACCGACATCAACTCGAAGCCACCTGAATGTCAATCCTCTTGTTCGTCTAAGAACCTCTAGTAACTTGTCTCTTAGGGAAAACTTCCACAAGATAGATTAATCCAAAATTAGCTTTCCGCTTAGCTATTCTCCACAGCAAATCATCAATACGAGCATAATAAAACAAACAAGTACCATACGTTCGCATATTCCGATTCACTGTATCAAATGCTTTGCAGACCGCCAACTTAACGTACTTGTCTTGTTTCCCCCAGCAAGCTTACCAAAACCTTAAATCTAGCAACCCTGTCCATCTCCAATGAACTTCATCCACCCTCGTCGCAACAATTAGATTATCCTGCCATGAAGGCTTCTCGTGAACTTATGTATCTAGCAAACATGTCTTTCCCGGCTCAAACCTGCTGTAACTCCCCTTCCAGGGACTCCAGCACCACCGGCCTCACAATCCTGGCAAAACAGCCACACATTCATAACCGCTCTGGTTCATAGAACCCTGACCCATTGGTCAACACATCCAAAACTCGAGATTAAACCACCATCAATCTCTCGAGGTCTACATTCAATCGGGTTGTTTATACTCACGTCCTAAGTATTGCTTGCTCCCAACTCCTCCACACTTAGGTCGCAACCTTGAGCCATACCGATCTCACTCTCAGACCAATGTCTTCGAGTTATACCGTCTCACTCTTGGAACACAATCCTCAAGATCTCGGTATCAGGGGAACTAATCATCCCCTCAGGAGAACATAATCCCCTCTGCCACTCTCGGAGTCCCTAACCCCTCGAGCTATCGGTATATAGGAGAATCACCATCCCCTCAGGAGAAACAATCCTTAACCACTATAAACATCTTCCGACCAAAAGTACCTCCTGTGGTCCAAGTATAACATTGCAATGTTACGCCTGCCCACTCAACTTCTAATATCCAACTAGATTAACCACCAAGCTACAAAAATATCTGCTCCACCTACATATATCCACCTATCCGCCTCTCTAGGCTCGATATCTCTTGAGAATAATCCCATACTGGTCATCTACAACTACTCATCCTCTTAACATAAGATGGAAACTCCTCAACATCCGCAGCCCTCGGCTGCACCCCGCCACATGCGGTACAATTGGAGCCTGCACTGGTACCCCTCTCGGTAACCGCTCCAACAGCACGCCAATAGCTCCGCCAAGCGATCATCTCGACCCTGGGCTCCACCTGCCGCAACCCCACACCTGGGTTCCCAGCACCCCCGGCATTCACACCGGCTAACCCTCTCTGGTCCCTCCTGATACGCTTGCGACCCTCTGACGTACCTCCTCGTGGAACTCTGGACCACACACTCGCTGGCCTCGGGACCCGCCCGACCATGACCACGACCACGTCCCCGTCCACGACCAACAATTCAAACACCTTTAACCACTGCACTTCCAAGAACAGGGGCTAACAAGCAAAAAAACAAATCAATACCACACAAAGAAACATAACAATAACTCACCGTGGAATCTCATTCAAGGCTCGAAGAGGATGTTCTGGGACTCCATGCCACACACAATTGACTAACTCACATAATCAATCAAGACATGCAATCCCAAACATCACAACAGAAACCTAGTGAACCCAAACCTAGAACCGTAAGGGCTCTGATACCAAAATGAAACGACCAACCTTTTTTTTTTTTTTTTTTTTAGATAAATAAATGATAAATATAATATATTAAAAACAACTACAGCTAGTGGTCCCATACCCACTAGCCACCTAACCACAACACATTCAACAGCGGAAAACATAATCAATAACCAATAATAAACCAATATTATAGCAAGGCAATAACTCAATACCAAACAACAAGAAAACATGAAACCAGCAACCTAGCAATGTTTCTAATGACTCAACTCTAGCACCCTAGCAAATGCCAGACAACATCCAATCGAGTCCCTAGAACATCCTCCTCTTCATTGCCTTTGATTCCACGATCACACTTTGCCTTTACCTGCACCACAAACACAAATTGAGATGCATGAGTATTTGATAAACACTCAGTGAGGCAATCCTCCCATCTACTGGGCTATACACACAAGCAATAAGATCTCTACATGCCACAAACAACAATCAATAAAACAAACCAGGCAATATACGAACATGCAACATCCATCGTAACTGAACAAGGGGTGTCGACCGACACCAGATGGTGTCGATCGTCACTGACTATCTGGTGTCGACCGACGCCAAACTGGTGTCGACCGACACCCTGCCCGACACTCCCGAAAACCCTAGTTTGCGTCGACCGACGCCTCCACATGGCATCGAACGACACTCGCCAAAGTCCCGAGCCGTCCTCGCGTTGGTGTCGACCGACACCCCAACTGGTGTCGACCGACACCGATACCGAGCAGCGATTTCCCTCGATCAGAAACTCCGAATCTCGCCTCCAATCTTCTCCAATCCGCTCCTTGCACTCCCAGAAGCCAAAACCAGCCCAGATAGCAACGAAATAGCATAGAGAACTCAAGGAAACAACCACATAAGCACCAAATCACATAGAATCTAGAAATCTTAGCTTAGATAAGCCATGGTCATGCACTCACCTCTTTGCAGGAAGATTCTGACCAACAAGAACGAACTCCCTCACTCCTAGCAAGCTTCTAACACCTTCCCAGCCTTAGATCTCCCAAGAACAGCAAGGAAATCTCTCAAACTCTTCCCAAAAGCTCAAGAACACTCTCTCTTTGTGTTTTTCTCAAAAAACGGCGAAAACAACAAAATAACACGACCCTAGGTCGTTTTCTACCTCAAATAACTCGATTTAGGGATTCCCTAAACCAACCACACAAACCGGACAATTAAAATTGAACCGACCAAACCGGCCACAACTGGTGTCGATCGACACTCCCTCTGTGGTGTCGATCGACACCCTCACCAAAATTCCCAGAAAATGGTTTGCGGGTGTTACAATATTTAAAAAGTAAATTCATATCAAACACAAAACATAATACCAATTAGAGGTCTAGAAATGATTATTAGAATTCAGGAAATATATAGAAATAATATGAGAGGTTTAAGAAATGATGATTAG
Organism: Camelina laxa; assembly: GCA_024034495.1. NCBI lineage: Eukaryota > Viridiplantae > Streptophyta > Magnoliopsida > Brassicales > Brassicaceae > Camelina > Camelina laxa. Next base: position 25,090,639 of record CM043883.1, read on the forward strand.
GGTATATTTGTCTAATTAAAAATCATTAATTCAAATGACAAATCGACAAAACATTTTCAGAATACAAGTTGAAGTGGTGATAGTCAACTACTCCATCTACACGTCAAATCGAAGCATCGGTGGATCACGAAGTGGAGTAAATTGCATGAAATCTAGTTTCTTCCTACCAAATATGATTTTACCTCTTGTGAATGATAATAATTCATAGTTTTCACTTAAGTTAAGATCATCGATTCCACAACCGTGATGTAGTTGTATCATCAAATGTTCAGTGACATATTCCCTATCCTTCTGTTGACTCTTCATCATTTTTTTATGAATCTTCTTTGTTTTCTCTTTCAAAAATGATTATAGTCTCTGTCTTTTTTTATTTGAGCTGCGGTAAGACAAAGAAAACGTTTAAGAGGCCACAAACCGTCTCAACAGATGACCACACCACTAGTTCATATCCGTAAGGACATCTCCAGTAGAAGATGCTATTCAAAAGAGTTCTTTAAAAAAAATATATACTAGATAAGGATCCGTCTGATGCGCAGATTTAAAGTCTTATAAATTAAATTAAATTTAATAAAAATATATTAAAATTTGTTGTATGTTATTTATAAATTTTATTTTTGTTATAATACACTGATTTATATCGATTTACAAATCTTTTATGTATGTTATTATTAAAAGTGTATTCTTTTTATACTTAAATATACTCTATGTTACAAATATGTTATTTATCACCATCTAGAAAATGTCTATATGAACACATTAAAACAATTATTTTATTTTCACTTCTGCATAGTTTTTTAATTACTAAACTATTGGCTCAAAAAATATTTTGAATAAAAAATATATTACATAATATACTAATCAATGATGTACAATCACAATAATGTATGACCACCATGATGAAAACCTCGGTTCCGCCCTCATCCCTTATGGAGATCACCTTGCATCCAACCTCTTCTACCATTGAGAGAACCTTGGCTCCACCTTCTTCCCGTAGAGAGAAAACCATGTGTCCAACCTCCTCCACCTTCCATCCTTGGGGAGATAACCTTGTGTCCAACCTTCTCCACCATAAAAAGAACCTCGGCTCTGTCCTCCTCCTGTTTGGAGAGAACATGTTCACGTCTTTTTGCTATCTCAAAATGGCTTGCTCCGAGCCTCCGACAACTAATAAAAGTAAAAACCTTTTTCTAACATCACAAAATCTTTTGATAGTAACTAATGTTAAATTTCCCAATGTATTTGTGGAAGGATCTTTGACACACCATGATGTAGTCTCTATCTTTGTAATGCCTCAACCGCCACCTTGATTAGTGACCCCATGTCTACTATCAGTGCATGGACCCACCTTCCTATAAGTGGGCCCGACATCTATTCATGGCCCGTAGATCCATCCATATTTGATGGCCGGTTTTTTACGTCTGGGAGGCTTTAAAAACTAGCACAGTTCCGACAATCACTTCGAAGAAGGTCACCCATTATGAAGTTCTCTCAAGACTCTTGACCGAAAAACTAATTGCATTTTGGTGACATATATGGCCAAATCAATTCTTTTAAACTTTTCCGCAAACCAGGGTGTCCCAGTCTTTGAGCTCCTATGGATCTATCATCAACGATTTATGTTTTTCTAATCTATCTATCTATGTTTGTTGTAAGCTTGTGTTTGATTAGCCTATTTTATCCATCTATTAGGTTGATGAGCTTGTACTCGTTATCTTTCTTTGGGATTGAGTTAATAATGGTAACAATTATGTTTGCAAAAAAAAACAAGACCAACCAATCAAGGTTGAGATAGAAGAAAATTAATTTGAAATAATTAAAGAAACAATAGAAAATTATAGGCAAGATAATATATGAATTCCAAATAATTTAAAGATGAAAATAAAAATTAAATAAAACAATAGTAATACTACATTAAATTTAAAAATACAGTACTAGGAAAAGAAGACGCATATATTATTCTTTTTTCGGGCCAACATATTAATCTTACATATTCCCAACTGAAAAAAGAAAATGAGAAAATTTTGGTTTTAAAAAATAAAAGAAATTTACCTTCCCATTAAAGAAAACTGCCCAATTAAACAAAGTTGAAAGCAGTATTTTGAATAAATTATTTAAATATGAGACTATCTATGTTTATATAGAAGTAAGTATTTACAAAATTTAGATTTAATTATTAACTGTATATTGTCTTGAATCCATTTTCTATTTTTTTTTGTAGAACTAATAACTTAAAATTAAAAATGAGTATATAATATTATAATTTTGAATTGATATATATATATATATAAACAAATTATTTTACTTTTGTTTTAATCAAATTTCTTCTATTAAATATTAATTTTTACACATGTCAAAATCTGAGATTGATAACTTGACTCATGTCAAAATCTTGTTAATTGCTAACTTTCAAAACCCAACTTTATATAATAAAATATAATAATGAGAGAGAAAAAGAAAAGGAGAGAATCGATTCTCAAATTAGGGCAGAAACGTTACTCATAGCAAATAGGCAGATGTCATGTTTTTAGTGGATACTACTAATAAAAGATAATAAATATATATATGATTAAAATAATTTTTTTTCTTTTCTAAAAACAACCTTGCAATGTTGCTCCCTTGTACTTGCTCTAAGGGCTGAAAATGATCAAACAAGCCCATATATCACACAATATGGTTAACTCTTTTACCATTTTTAGTACTCCTTCTCTCCTTCTCTTTAGACTCATTCTTCTACTTTGTCATTCTCTCTATTTATGCAAGTTTTACCTTTGTCATGGTTGTTATTAGATTTTAATCTCTCTCTTTTAAATATGATTTTTGTTGGATATGTGATGAAAAAAAAGATAAATCATTTAAATAGAGTTAAGATAAATCTATAAGATTTTAGAAACTTATACTAGTGGGAGGTGGATGATTCTCAAATATTAAAAATTATTTAGTATTTATTGAATTTAATGAAAATATTGTTTTTAAATAGTGTATATGAGTGTATGACTTGCTTAAGAATTGAATTCAAAGCTAAATTACAATTCTACCAAACTATACTATATTTGGTTTTGGTTTACATTAATGATTCTCTTAAACCAAAGTAGATGTTTTGCATCATATTACTTAATCTTGTTTGAAAATTACTTTTGAGACTGTTGACTATACATTTTCATATTAAATAAAAAATGTAAATATTTTACCATATATACACAAAAAGATTCCTGAATTATTCTTTTATTGAAAATATTAATTAGATTTTTCTATTTATTGTTATATTTAGTTATAAAATACATTTGTAAGGTAGAAAACAACATTAATTTAAACTGAAGATAACAATATTTTTAAAAATAGTGAAAATTTCTTTTCTTTTTCTTTATTTATTGATTGTTTAATGTCGTCATGGTTGATGGTTTTATTTATTGACTCTCGATCATGTTTCCCAGCATTGGTTTGTACCTATCTACCAAATATGGGAGATTTTATTTCACTGAATAATTTAAAAATCTTATCATAATTCATAGTCCTAGTTACATACAGTATTCCAACATCAATTTAATAGGAGGTTTTTAATTTTAACATTGTGGACCTCGGGTATAAATAAATGTTCAACCTTATGGGCTTTATGAAACTTACGTTACTGGATCAAGAACACTTATTTTGGGTATTTATCAAGTCAGAAAATATATTGTTGGGTATTTTTCTTTTTGTCAAACATATTGTTGGGTATTTTTTTGACAGTTCTCTGGTTAAAAAAAAAAGAATTTGTTAAAAATGTTTTTTTTTGAGATATTTCTTTTCTAAAATACCATTTTTTAAAAACATTTTCATTGTTTCCCTCTTTTAAACAAATACAATATGTTAAATTAATTTTTAGAATATTTTAGGTTTGGATTCTCATTTTTACATTTAGGGCCTAGTTTTTAGGGGTTAGGGTTTAGTATTTGGGTTTTAGGGTTTAGAATTTAGTCAAAAAAGGGTATTTTTGAAAATGGACACCATAAATGGGTATTTTTGAAAAGTAACATAGAAAAAGAAGTATTTTTGAAAATTCTCAAAAAAAAAAGTTTCCACCATTTTATTAACTGAACAGATCTTGAACTTTCCTTGATGAAGCCGTTTCGATCTGGATGATAGTCAACCAAACATATTTAACATTGTTACCAAGTGTTTAAAAATCTTTTTTAAGTGAAATAATCTTTTATAAAAAGGAGTCAAATCCTCAATTTTAACCAAAATCTCCAAATTGTAACTCAATCCTAAACTGATTATAGAATGTATATTATATGAGCAAACCTTTATAATCTATTTGATAAATTAACTGTTATCCATAGCAAAGAAAACATGTTATGAGAATAAACCGTTGTCCAAAATAACTAACATTTAGTAATGGAATCATAAAACTACTTTGTTATTTTCTTAAGTACCATCTTTATGTTATCTTGGAGGCTTGGAATGTAAATGCTCTTCAATTTAGAAAAAAATACATGTTGATCTTTATAAAAACGTAAACTAAGTTAAGTTGTTTCTTTAAATCACTCTATATATCCTCTTGGTTTCTCTTGTTGGTGGTGCGGTGAAGCCGGTTTCGGAGCTATCTTAGTAGGCTTGTTTCTGGTTGAGTTGCACCAGTGTGTAAAGAGTGGTTTGGTTTTCAATTTGGTTTGTGGTCTGGTTTTGTTTTTTCTTCATTTAGTGGTTCTCCTTTTGGCTGCCTTTGATGATCTTCGTAGTGGCTGGGTTAGTTTGCTTAGTTTGTTTCATGTTAGGATTCTTTGTTTAGTTTTAAGCAGAATCTTGGCCTTCGATTGGAGAATCTGTTGGTTTGTTTGAAGTTTTGATTGTGGTGTCTGTGGATGCGGTTGGAGCGGTAATTTTGTTAGGTTTTGTGGTTGCAGAGAAGATGTTAGTAATTTTTGGATCTGATAGATCTACGGTGCGACTCGAAGACTAATGTTTTTTCTTTACTTGATCCTTCTCTTGTGTGGTTACCGTTCATGTTCATCTCATCGTCTTGAAGCCGTTAGTTTTGTTTGGTTGTGATTGCGTTACCTGTCCAGCCTCTGCCTTTCCTCTCACCCTTGGTCTACTCTCCCAGACTTTGTTGCCCAAATCATTTATTCCCTTTCTAAGCATGGACTTTGTTTTGATGGAAGATATGCTAGTCTTCTAAGTGTGTAGTTAGTTCTTCTTATGTTTTGTTGTTTGTTGTGGATGATAGTTGTTTTGACAATTTTTTGTTCTCTTTCGACTTAAGTTTATTCGAGAGGTTAGGCTTCGCTTCTTGTCTCTGCTTTGCAGGTCTGAGATCTGGTTAGTTCTCATCGCGTGTTGAAGTCTTCTACCTAGACGTGAAAGGACGCTGCAGTCATTGTCATCGTCGCATCTGGAAGTGTGTTCGTGTCTTCGCTTGCCGGGTTATGAAAACTTAGGTTCTGGTTTCGAGAGATTGCTTTCATAATGACAAGAGGAGGTTGTTGTTATCTCCGGATTGGCCGTGGGCGCTCTTGATAAATTTCTTTTGCATGTGCTTTAGAGAAGAGTTTTTCTTGCATCTTGAGACTAGTGTGTTGTAAAGTTTTAAGCCTAATTGTATATGCTTTTAGTATATGGGTTCGTCTTCTTTTGTTTTAGGTTTAAATTTTTCGGTTTTGTTTTTAAGTATTTTCTTCTTATGGGTAAGATTTAGACTTTGAAGAATTCACATTTTCGGCCGGTTTTGATTCTGGAAATATTTATCTCGTCTGCCGGCTTAAATTCTCCCTTATTTAGATTTTGTATTTCATCTTGTTAACCAAATTAGTTTATTAATAAAATTTTCTGATGAAAAAAAAAAGTTAGATTATAATTTCCAACGTGACTCATATCATATCCAAACATATTTCTAAATTTGTTTGACAAAAATCGATGGGCTATTAAATTTTGACCCTTTTGTCGGTAGGCAACAACCTACAAATCCATAATTCTATAGCATATATCATACTTAATTTCAAACTCGGAAATTTTATTCAACAGTAAGGATTATTTTAAATTTTAGACCCTACAGAGAATGTATATTTCAAAGTAGGAAAATGTAATTTACTACATCTATGTAGACTTGTTAAATTTTAGTGCCATAGGTAGTCACGCTCAAATCTCTGTGTTAGATTTGATTCTGTACATGAGATTTTTAAGAAACGATTATAAAATCCCTCCAATATGGCCGTATCATCAACCAATTATATTCAAATCAATTAATAATAATTAACGTATGCTCATAACTTATTTGCTACTAGTAATAAATAAACTAAATAAATAACTAGTAGTAGTGTCCAAATATCTACCTGGAAAATATGAAGCAATCATGACAGAATATCTTGAAACTCACCACTCACATTTCGAAACCCAATGTCTTTTTTTTTTTGGCTCTGACAACAACCAGTGGAATGTTGATGGACAACATGTTAACCTAATCAACAATTATGTTGATAGAAAAGTTCTTTAAAACTATATACCAATTGATATATTCCTATCAAATATGTCGAACCCTAAATCATACTATAACAAGAGTGGATATGTCACTCACTTTTTACAGTGATGATGTTTTAAACAGTTTTTAATCCAGTCACGCTGATCCTTCTACTCAGAAAAGTATTATCATATCATCATAACCAAATTAACGGATAATGAAAATAGAGATCTATTACAGAGTAACAAATAATTAACCAACCCATCCACCATTAAATTACAAATTAAAACACAAAAGAAGAAAATATTTTTGTTTTCGAAAGAAGAGAATTCTAAGGTCTTTTGTCTCAACCAAGAAAATTGGGAAACGAAAAAAAGATGGAAACCCTAGAAATTATAAGAAAAACCAAACATCCCCCATATTAGTGAAAGTGGTATACAAACAAGTGATGACATAAACTTTAATATAGAGTAATATTACTTATTTATATAGTAATGATCTTTCTAGACCAAAGGAGCGTTGAGTAAACCGTTATTATTCCAAGATGAAGCCAACCCATTCCAGCTTTCCCTTCCGGGATCAACCTCCGGTATAACTCCGGCAGAGTCACCGGTCATCTGCCATGGAAATCCCCATAAGACCTTGCTAGGACTCTCTGAGATATTGTTGTTATTTCCCACGTTCTCTTGCTTTCTCTCGTTTCCTTCCAAAGAAATCCCCAATGTAGAAGCCATCTTGATATCACTTTGATGATTGTTATCATTTCCGGACATAAACCCATAACAGAAACTATTGTTGAAATTACCATTTTGTCCTCCAAAGATCCCTGCATCATTGGCTGAGTTTCCATAAATAGAAAGATCGCCTCCAAAACCAAAAGAAGGCGTACTAGCTCGAGATGATGAATGATGCTTTTGAAGAGTAGCGAAGGCGAGGTTGAGATCAATGGAGTCGTAACCAAAAGATGATTGTGGCATTCCCGTGATCAAAGGATTATTATGAAGAGGATCATTATGGAAATTAATAGACTTATTGTTGTTGTTCTTGGAGAAAGATGAGGATCGTTTGTTTCGACGGCAACCACCACCGACGGGGACGTTACGGAGGGTACCGCCTTTAGTCCAATATCTCCGACAAGATTTGCAGAAGTAACGAGGTTGAGAGAGACTATAGTTGTTGTAGTAACAAAACTTTGTGTTTGGAGATTCACATCTTGGACAGCTTTGAGCTTCACCTCCTAATTCTCCTCTTGATCCTTTCTTCTTCATCTCTTCTTCCATTTTCTTATTGTTATTGTTGTTTCCTTTTGTTGAGCTTACCAATATGGTTTCCAAAGTCTCGTTTGAGATTTCCTGAACAATCAAACAAATTTCATTAAATTGTGCTGACGAGTAAAATCATGACGGTTACTTTATTTAACGGATTAGCCGTACGTGGCGTCGATTCTTTTACCGACAACAATTCTTTGTAAAATCATCTTGTCTACAAGAAGACGTTTTTATTTTAAAAAAGGGGTTTGAGATAAGAGTAAGCTGATCAAGTTAACACATCATTAAATTGGTAACAGATATAGTTCTTGATTCATTATGTTTTGTTTGTGATGAGCAGAAGTTTTAAAAAGATCTCAAAGGGTTTTAAGTGTTTTTTACTTCGGTAGATGGAATTAAGAACTAAGAGAACTCAAAATTGTAAACAAAAAAAATGTGTTTAAAGTTTTTACAAATTATAGAACAATGAATTACCTGTTGAAGATCCATCCATGCAACAAAGGATAGAAGCAAGTCAGCAACGATTACGTAGTTATATACTAATAATAAGCAATTATGGTTGATATTTTTGCTCAAACTCCAAAAGAACAAGGAAACTAGAGAGATAAAGAAAGAGAGTTTGGGGAAAAGTGGTGAGCAAGAGATGAATAGAGAAGAAGAGCACGGTTCTTAATATATAAAGCAAAATAGATAAAGTCTGTCCTTTTAAAATATATGGTTTTTTTTTTCTTTTCATAATTCAAATTATTTCTTAATTGTAGCTACTTGTTGTTTTTTTAAAAATAATTATTTTGATATTCACATGTAAGTCGGGAAATTTATTACAAAAGTCTTCAACTTATATGTTAACTTAAACTTTTGCTCGATAACCTTTTATTTTGTTGTGCAAAGTGCAAACTTAGAATTTTAACTTTGTTTGTTACATATATTTAAACTAGAACCGTAAGGAGTCTTCTTCTTATTTTATTTTTCTTTTTTTCTAAGACATTTATTTTGATAAATTATCTGTTTAACCAAAAAAGATCTAGAATATGCAAAAAAATACAAAGAAATGAAGTAGACAATAGTGATGCTACAAAAATATCTAAAAAAGAATATTAATCGAAATGAATTGAATACCCAAGACTAAATGACAAGAGAAAATATCTTATGGATCAATGAGAACCAAAAGAGACATTGAAAAATATCAGTTTAAACTTTAAACCGAAGAAAAAAGGTACGCGATCTTACTTAGGAAAATTTTCAATTGACAAGATAGCTAATTGATCATTCTTAATTTTGTGATAGAAAAAAAGTGCGTGTGTTATTGAATATGTAAAACCAAAGTTAGAAGTACCAAAAAAATTCTGTAATCTAAATGCTTTGTACGTATATCTTACCACTCAGATTAATAATTCTTATACACTTCTCAAAGTCTATATCTGCTCACGAAAAGTTAATATAACACAATTATAAATGAATGGTGTTGATTAATAACATAAGTTGGCTTTATTTTGGTCGTACACATATACGTATATTATGTACACACAAGTCAAGACGACCGAATCTGGCGTGGGTTCAACTATATACATGTGGACCCTGCCACACCAATAGCCACCATCACCATCAACCAACCCCAACCCCATTCTCATATCAAATTCCACACCATTACGCGTTCGTGTATGTGTAAGAATATACATTTATTCTCTATACGCGTATCAACGTATACATACTATTACTATATAAATACATTTCCTCGTCTACATATGTGTACAACCAAGAAAACTACTCCAACTATTGCTAGTACGACTGTAGAATCAGATATCAAACTGACTTGCTTTATTGATTAACTTTGACTTGATATTTATACAGACCAGACTCAACATAAGATAGACTCTAATTAAGTCCTAAGATATCGAGACCTAAACCTTATCACAATAAGACTTTAAACACAATAGAACTATATCACATTGAGTCCATGTTATCCACAATATTCTCCGTGCCCGTAACATACAAATTGTGCTAGAAAAGAAGTGGTAACTTAGTTGTGATATAAAGAGATTGGTTCTTTTTGGTTTTCGATTCAAACCTTTTTTTTTGTATGGAGTGGTTTTTATTTTATTTTAGAATATCCAAAATATGATGATCTATAGGATGATTAAGAAGATTATAGACCGAAGATTCGGTATTTAGACAGTTTAATTTATATTTGTATATATATATATATTTTGGTAGGAGTTTATATTTGTTTATATGATTGCAATGTTTTTATATTAAAATAATATATTGAATAAGAAATGAGGTTGCTATAATAATATGTCTATCAATGAAAAAGGAATCGGATGCGGCGTGGCTGTACAATTATACGGTCCTCGTGGGGGCCGATTAGTTAGAGAACACACAGAATTGAGGATGTTGATTGATTCATTATTTATGCTGTTATAGTTTATCTTACGTCATATATAGATAACTGTATGAGTTAGTGCATTACATTAGTTAGTGACGGTAGTGGTTTCGTTATTTTAATATTTCGTTTTCTTAGAAAGTACTCCACCCTAAAATATCCGAACTTCATATGTTTTTCATTTACTGAGGTCTCATTTGATTTAGCATGTTTCAATTCCCTAATCTTTGTTCTATTAGTGATTGGATGAGAATTGTGCTTATGATTTCGAACACCAGCTGAACAGTCAGATCAACCTTTGCTTAACACCTGCATGTAGTGGTAAACAAAATGGTAATTGGATAACTAGATAAGTGAAGTTTAGGTTTGTAATAAGATGTTTCTCTTTTTAGAGATAGACAACTAGTAGATCTAACACTGGATTAGTGGGTTGCATGTGCTCTACGATGAGCATAATTCTATCAATCCAAAGTGGTGACATGAGATAGGTATTAGCCACATCTTTTAGATTATTTTTTTTCCTCCCGTTTATTATATATGTACGAATTATCATACATAAAAAAAACATGAAGTGTCAATTTATAGAAAACCTTTAATGCTGACATAAGAAAAGTACAAAACCTATTATTTTGTTTAACAAAAAAAAGAAATGAATTTTTTTTTGGAAATTCTCATTAGAGAAAAAATGACATAGAGAATTAACAAGAAATGCCAAAGCCAACGAACAGAAATTCCTACATGTCAGATTATTTAAATATAATATCTCCAATATATAAAGACAACTCTTATTATCATATCAGTTAGTAACAAGAGTAGAGAATATTTGCATATTCTGACATCAATTTGGATAGATACAATTCGACAAGCATCATGTTGGGAGTTCAGTGACTTCAGCAACGATGAAGCCGCAACTAACTAAATTGTAACCATGTGAAGGGAGATTGTGTCAGTTAAAGAGATGATATATGATTTTTATTTTGTATTGGAAACATCATGACCCCAATCTTTTATATATGGAGCAAATTCTGAGTTTACTGGATTATGAAAGCTTGATTTGTATATCTTCTCTTTCAAAATTCTTATATTGTGGATAGATGGACACGTCACGCAATTTCTTGAACTCATCATTTCTTTTTCAGGTTTACCCTAATTTAAAACAAGTATTATATTCTACTATATATTTTAGAAAGAAAAGTTTCAAAAATTTGTTAAGAAAAGAAACTATATATACTAACCTCTTTTCAATGAAAATGCTCAACGAGTTTAATTATGGGTATTTCTATCAATTTCAATAATTTGATATTGAAACCGATATGTTTATGAAATATTTGTTTAGTTTGTATTCTGCATGGTATATTCATTTATATAATTCTAACGTTTATGAAACAAACACAAATTATTATATATTTCACCATTTATATTTCACCATTTACATATTTTTTGCACCATTTTATTCTCCGCTAAACATACTTGTTATGTTTTTTTTTTTGTGCAACCACTTGTTATGTTTAATATATATATATATATATATATATATATATATATATATATATATATCTTTGTGCAAACATGTTTAATATATACTATATGTTACGTATTAAGCACATTTTTCTTTATGCACCTAAACTGTCTCATCCACACTCTATATATTCGCTTTCGCCTTTCAAATCCAATATGTGTATATTCTATTAGACGGTCTTTGATTCTCATGATTCATCGTAAATAGCTAAACGTATTAAACTAATATGATGTGTCTAGAAGAGATAACAATGTGAAACTTTCGTTCCACATCAAATTCACGATCGAGTTTGTATTTTGAATAGCGCAAATTTTTTATCAATACCATAGTTTTTAGTTTAAATGGCATGCAATTGTAAAGGTTAGTTAAATCGTCGTCTTTAAGCACATTCGAATCCCTTTTGGGATATCAAAATTTACTAGTAAATGTGATAATCGTCTTTCTCATATCCATTGATTAATATACTAGAATCACCGTACCATCGTAAAAAGCAAGCATAATGGGAATTTGTAACCGTGATTTGCTTTCTATTCAAATTCCTGATTGATCTGAGGTACAAAGGCATCTATCTTGAATCTTCTGTTCTTTTTTTTTTTTTTTTTTTTTACTTTTGTCGGCTGTTTATACATATATGTAATTTCGTTATTAAAGATGTAAATGTTTAATTTTATGGTAAGATAGTTATGAAATATTAGGTGATAATGTGAGGCACTGATCACATTTGGAATGCATTTGTAAGATTATAAGAAGTCAGGGAAATGGGCCAACCTATGTTTCTTTTTGACTGGTCAAACCATTTGATTGCAATTAAAATTTGCTCTTTTAGTCAAAGAAAACAGTATAATTATAATGTTTAGAATAAACAACTTGAGTGATATTTGGGGAATTTTGGAAAAAGAATGGGCCACTCAGTGTTCTCTGAAGTGGGGAAGTAGCTTATGCGAAGAAAAGAATCTCGTAGTATTATGATATGATGTGTGTTTGTGTGTATCTACGTGCAAATAATGCGAAGGAATCTCTATGCGTGGATAAGGAAAAAAAACCGATTCCATCATTATGTTTTTTTTTTCTTCTTTTGTTTTTGCTTGATTGCTTAATTTTGATGATTGATTTAGACCTTTTGGTTGGTATGTGGATGGGTATTTAATCACTCATAACACATGATCTAAACATTTTGTTACCATTTTATTAGGTAAAGTAGGACTAATTAACCATACCGTAGTTAGAGTAGGACTAGCAAGTAGCAGTTGATCATTATATGTTTTCTTAGATACACTGTTTGGTTAATACATAGTAAAAATAATGAAACTTTTAACAATGTAAGTTGTAAACATAACATTAAGTATTAAATTAATTCGTTTGTATACATTTATACTATAAGTAAAATTGAACAATTTATATTGGGTTACAAAACATTAGGGTTGAGTATTTCTATTGTGACTTTAGTAATGATTGATCACTATATACGTTTTTAATATTAAGAATAAATGGATTCTTACATGTGTTATACATTTTGGTATAAAACCTTTGAATAGATTATAATGAAAATTATAGATATGATTGGGTAACTCTTTATCGCATATATCATTATTATAATTACCAGTTGATCTAGAATTTCTTATCCTTTTAACTAATTTATCATTTTATTTCTTTCGTTAGAGGTTACGATCATACGGCTTGCAGTTACCAATTGGACTATCTCGAAACTTTTTAGATATATGGAGGGCTTGGGTCATGACCAAAAACTATATGTAACTCGAACAGATAAATTAGAGTTTAGAGATGCGAGGGTGAAGAATATAAATGTAAGGAGCAATTGACATAACGTAAGAAATGACAAGAGGTAATATGGTGGGGTTCACAATGGAAGGAGATGCATGCAAAATCCAAAGGGGTCCAGAGATAGGACAATGGAATGGAACAGCCTTAAGAGCTTATTAGGAGGAGGCCCTTTAGATTGATCAGTCGGTGCGGTGTGGGTCCTTTTTGTTCGCGACAAAGATCGATCCAAACTTCTTCCATATGCTACACGATCTTACACGTGGCTTCATCTCATTACCTTCTACCGACACACGAATATTTTTCGACTTACGAGGAAAGTAACCAAAACCAACTTGGCCTTATTAAAAAAAAATAAAAAAATGATATATACACTCATCCAAATCTTTCTCTCGTTTTTTTTCCAGATTATTTTGAGTAAATAATTGATACTTCGCATTTTTTTGTATAAATGTTAGTACTCATGCCGTCAATGTGAGCATTTTGTATAAGTACATGAACCTTGACATTTGTATTATTCACAGACTACTAAACTAGTATTGGGTATTAACAGTTTACTAGAATTCATCACGCCAAGACTAAGCTGAAACACGTTGATGATATCGTATAAATGATAAATGTAGACTACAACATCTAGTACTATTTTTAGCGCCGCAAATATATACAATTTGATGTCGTTTTTGTTTTGTATTTTAAACAGTTGACAGTTTGTGCAAAAATTTACCCCTAAAATTCTATATGAAACTGCCACACAGAATTTTTAAAGGGAAGTTTCCATCGAGATTATTACAAAGTTTATCATTTGTTCCTATTAGCGCCTAATACGGACGATATAAAACACATAAAATCTATATGAATGATACGTCCATCAAAGTAATATCATGCACGATATGGACGGAAAATGAGATTACATATCAGATATTATTCATATTAAATCATAATTTCCCGTAATATTGTAATGAAATAATTGTTTTTTTTTTTCTCTTTGTGGTTTTAATGTTAAGAATCTTTACGTACATGAGAAAAACAACTTCTACGCATGAACAAAGAATCTAGTTTCCTTACGTGAGAGTAGAGCAAAACACATGTCGATAAGTAAATAAATGATATTAAGATTATAAAATTTAATACGACATTGTAATATTACTGGAATAAACAAGGGTGAATTAGCTCACTGACCAAACCAAAAAAACTATAAAGGAAAGTAATCAACTATTTGAAGAAATTAGGAATATAGAATTAGGAGCAGAGAAAATTACCATTTTGATGTTGGTTGATGGTGGTGATGGTGACCGGCCGGCGAAGGTATCCGGCGGAGGTGGCGGCGGGGATGATCGCCGGAAATGGTTGCCGGCGAAGGTCGCCGGAGATGGTTGCCGGAGATGATCGCCGGAAAAGTTCGCCGGAGAAGGTCGCCGGATGTGGTGGTTGCCGGCGGCCGGTGATTGGAAATGGTGGCGACCGGTGATGGTGGCTGGAGGAAATCTAAACCCTAAAGTTACATTAGGAACTCTAGTGGTGGTAGTCGTCGGAGAGGGTGGTGGTGGTGGTCGCCGGAAGTGATTGTAAGGGGTGGGGATGGTGGTTTTAGGGAGTGGGGATGGTGGTGGTAGGAGGGTGGATGGTGGTGAAAGAGGATGGAGATAGTAAAGACAAGGACAATGTAGTATATATCCCCTATATATTAATGGAGAAGCACTCTCTTAAAAAAGCTGATGTGTCGCCGCCAGAGAGCTCGAGACACATTTAGCAAAAAACCCTTAAATTTTCTACTTAATTACATTAGCATGCCATTATATTTTCAAAAAAATGCAATTAACTGAATAATAATTAGATATATCATCAATTCTCACACAAATTTAAATATCACATATTAAAACTAATTAAATCACTATATACTATTTTAAATCAAAATTTCACTAAAATTTACTTACAAATATACAAGTCAAAGTTATATTATTTTTAAGAAATCAATATAATTAAAATATTTTAAAAAGGCTATAAAACATATAAAGTTAATAAAAATAAAGAACATATAACTTATTAAACATATAACTTTTAACAAAATAATATAAAATTTTTTTTTTTATGTTAGTATTATTACCATAATATTTAAATAACAAAATTTCAAAAGTTATTATAATTGATTATAAGAAGAAATATATTAGCCCTGAATTATCTCCAACTCATTAAGGAAACTTAATTCTCAATAAATATATATTTATATATATATATTCATAAATAAATATAAAAATGATAACACTTAGAGGATATCATCATGTGTGATAATTTATATATATCTATGTATGTAAACTAATTAATCTCAACATTTAGTGTGATTATTCATTAAAAAGTAGAAATATTGATAACCAAATAGGAATATATGCTTTAATTGTACATTAATCTATGTGCTATTAAAAAGGAATGAGACAATAACCCTTATCATTATAAATAAACTTTAGTACCCAAAAAAACTCATAATATATTTAAAATGAGTGATTATTAGATTATGAAAAATTGTTATAGTTACTCAATTAACCATAAATATAAAAATTTGATTTTTAAAGTACACAAAAATATATATATTTCCATAAATTATAACATTTTATAAATATTTGTTTACCACTGTAACACCCGCGAACCATTTTTTTGGTATTTTGGTGAGGGTGTCGATCGACACCACAGGAGGTGTCGATCGACACTAATTGTTTCTGGTTCGACCGGTTCGATTTAATTATCGATTTGGACCGGTTTGATGTAGGGAAAACTACTAAACCGAGATATTTAAGTGTTTTGTCGACCAGAAGGGTTTTGGAAAGTTCTTTTGTCGCCGCTTTGTTGTTTTTGAGAGAAAAAGAGGAAAAAGTGTGTTCTTGAGCTTTTTGGTGACTTTTGGTGAGATTCTTGGCTGTCCTTGAGAGATTGGAAGCTAGGAAGGATCTAGAAGCTTGCTTGGAAGGTTGGATTCGTTGCTTTTGGTCTGAATCTTCCTGCAAAGAGGTGAGTGCATGACCATGGCTTATCTAAGCTAAGATTTCTAGTTTCTATGTGATTTGGTGCTTATGTGGTTGCTTCCTTGAGTTCCCTATGTTATTTCGTGGCCATCTGGACTGGTTTTTGGCTTCTGGGAGTGCAAGGAGCGGATTGGAGAAGATTGGAGGCGAGATTCGGAGTTTCTGATCGAGGGAAATCGCTGCTCGGTATCGGTGTCGGTCGACACCAGTTGGGGTGTCGGTCGACACCAACGCGAGGACGGCTCGGGACTTTGGCGAGTGTCGTTCGATGCCATGTGGAGGCGTCGGTCGACGCAAACTAGGGTTTTCGGGAGTGTCGGGCAGGGTGTCGGTCGACACCAGTTTGGCGTCGGTCGACACCAGATAGTCAGTGACGATCGACACCATCTGGTGTCGGTCGACACCCCTTGTTCAGTTGCGATGGATGTTGCATGCGTTGTGTATTGCCTGGTTTGCTTTATTGATTGTTGTTTGTGGCTTGTAGAGATCTTATTGCTTGTGTGTATAGCCCAGTAGATGGGAGGATTGCCTCACTGAGTGTTTATAAAATACTCATGCATCTCAATTTGTGTTTGTGGTGCAGGTAAAGGCAAAGTGTGAACGTGGAATCAAAGGCAATGAAGAGGAGGATGTTCTAGGGACTCGATTGGATGTTGTCTGGCATTTGCTAGGGTGCTAGAGTTGAGTCATAGAAACATTGCTAGGTTGCTGGTTCCATGTTTCTTGTTGTTTGGTATTGATTATTGCTTTGCTATAGTATTGGTTTATTATTGGAATATTATTGGATATTGATTATGTTTTCCGCTGTTGAATGTGTTGTGGTTAGGTGGCTAGTGGGTATGGGACCACTAGCTGTAGTGATTCTAAATATTACATTTATTATTTATTTATTAAAAAAAAAGGGTTGGTCGTTTCATTTTGGTATCAGAGCCCTTACGGTTCTAGGTTTGGGTTCACTAGGTTTCTGTTGTAGATGTTTGGGATTGCATGTCTTGATTGATTATGTGAGTTAGTCAAATGTGTGTGGCATGGAGTCTTAGAACATCCTCTTCGAGCCGAGTGTGTGATTCCACGGTGAGTTTATGTTTCTGTGTAATAATAGAAATTGTTTGCTTAGCCTTCTGTTCATGGTAGTGCAGATGGTTAGAGAGGGTGCTGTGGCTGGTCGAGGTCGTGGACGCGGACGTGGTCGTGGACGCGGACGTGGTCGTGGTAGGGGCCGAGTCCCAGTGGTTAGTGAGACCGAGGACCGAGTGTGACCGCGAGGGTGTTGGCGAGTCGCAGGGTGTTCCGGGGATTCCGTGAGTGTGGCAGGAGGGCGGTGTTGATGCTCCAGTGGCCGGTGATGCTAGGGTCCCGGGTGTGGGGGTCCCAGCGGGTGGAGTCCCTGGTGTCGACCTTGCGGCTTTGCTAGCACAGGTGTTAGAGCGGTTACCACCAGTGGTACCGGCTCAGGCTCAGGTAGTGCCACCAGTGGTGGCGGAGGAGCGGCAGCCAGTGGCTGCGGATGCGGGAGTCCATGCTCGTTATCTCAGCATGTTGACAGAGATGGGTCGGTTGCGTACTGAGCAGTTTTCAGGAGATTTGTGCAAGGGTTTGCAAGCAGAGCACGTCCTATGACTAAGTTGACAGGGAAGGATGTTCCTTTTGTCTGGTCAGAAGAGTGTGAGGAAGGCTTTGCAAGCCTGAAGGAGTTGTTGACTACTGCGCCAGTGTTGGCTTTGCCTAAGCAGGGAGAACCCTATGTGGTTTATACAGATGCATCTAGAGTTGGGTTGGGTTGTGTTCTGATGCAGCATGGGAAGGTGATTGCTTATGCTTCGCGGCAGTTGCGGGTGCATGAAGGCAACTATCCTACTCATGATTTGGAGATGGGTGCTGTAGTTTTTGCCCTGAAGATTTGGAGATCTTATCTTTATGGTGCAAAGGTACAGTGTTCGCGATCATAAGAGCCAAGTATATATTCACTCAGCCTGAGTTGAATTTGAGACAGAGGCGGTGGATGGAGCTTGTGGCAGATTATGATTTGGAGATAGCCTATCATCCTGGTAAGGCTAACACGGTTGCGATGCTCGAGTCGGAAGAGGGTAGCTTCGGCTCAGGAGCAGGAGATGGAGTCTCTGGTAGGGGAGATCAGTGCTTTGAGCTTATGTGCTGTTTCACAGGAACCGTTGGGTTTGGAAGCAGTAGATAGAGCAGATCTTCTGAGTAGAGTGCGGTTGGCTCGGGAAGGATTTGGGGCTAGTGAATGCCTCTAAGGATGTGGATTCGAGTATCAGGTCTCGATAATGGTACTATCTTGGTGCACGGTCGTGTGTGTGTGCCCAAGGATGAGGAATTGAGACAGAGATTCGAGAGAGGCTCATGCGAGCAAGTTATCCATTCATCCAGGAGCGACCAAGATGTACCGTGACCTCAAGAGGTACTATCATTGGGTCGGGATGAAGAAGGATGTGGCTAGTTGGGTTTCGAGGTGCGATGTATGTCAGCTAGTGAAGGCTGAGCATCAGGTTCCTAGCGGGTTCGAAGAGTTTACCCATTCCCGAGTGGAAGTGGGATATGATCACTATGGATTTCGTGGTAGGATTGCCAGTGTCACGGACCTTTGATGCTATTTGGGTCATTGTGGACCGGTTAACTAAGTCGGCACTTTTCCGCCATTAAGAAGCCGATGGGCAGCGGTCTTGGCTAAGAAGTATGTGAGGGAGATAGTCAGGTTGCATGGGGTGCCAGCAAGCATTGTGTCGATAGGGATTCTAAGTTCACTTCGGTGTTCGGAAGGTATTTCAGGCGAGAGATGGGCACTAAGGTGCATATGAGTACAGCTTATCATCCCAGGCTGATGGACAGTCGAGAGGACGATCCGGACGCTGGAGGATTTGCTGAGGATGTGTGTGCTGGATTGGGGTGGCCATTGGGCATCATCTCGAACTCCGGTAGAGTTTGCTTACAACAACAGCTATCGGGCAAGTATTAAGATGGCTCCTTATGAGGCTTTGTATGGGAGACCATGTCGTACACCATTATGCTGGACTCGGGTGGGGAGAGGAGCATGTTTGGTGCTAGTTTTGTTCAGGAGACCTCAGAGAAGATTCGGGTTCTCAAGCTGAACATGAAGGAGGCTCAGGATAGGCAGAGGAGTTATGCAGATAGGAGGAGGAGAGATCTTGAGTTTCAGGTAGGAGATAGAGTGTACCTCAAGATGGCCATGTTGCGGGGTCCGAACAGGTCATTGTCAGAGACTAAGTTGAGTCCGAGGTATATGGGTCCATTCAGAGTGATTGAGCGGGTTGGACCAGTGGCATATAGATTGGAGTTACCTGAGGTGATGCGTGCATTCCATAAGGTTTTCCATATCGGTCGACACCAGATAGTCAGTGACGATCGACACCATCTGGTGTCGGTCGACACCCCTTGTTCAGTTGCGATGGATGTTGCATGCGTTGTGTATTGCCTGGTTTGCTTTATTGATTGTTGTTTGTGGCTTGTAGAGATCTTATTGCTTGTGTGTATAGCCCAGTAGATGGGAGGATTGCCTCACTGAGTGTTTATTAAATACTCATGCATCTCAATTTGTGTTTGTGGTGCAGGTAAAGGCAAAGTGTGAACGTGGAATCAAAGGCAATGAAGAGGAGGATGTTCTAGGGACTCGATTGGATGTTGTCGGCATTTGCTAGGGTGCTTAGAGTTGAGTCATAGAAACATTGCTAGGTTGCTGGTTCCATGTTTCTTGTTGTTTGGTATTGATTATTGCTTTGCTATAGTATTGGTTTATTATTGGAATATTATTGGATATTGATTATGTTTTCCGCTGTTGAATGTGTTGTGGTTAGGTGGCTAGTGGGTATGTGACCACTAGCTGTAGTGATTCTAAATATTACATTTATTATTTATTTATTAAAAAAAAAGGGTTGGTCGTTTCAACCACGTTCACATAATTCACAGGTGAAATATATTCTTACACGAATACGTTGATTTTGAAATTTTATTATTTTCTTCATAATGGTTTTTTGGGTAATAATCTGTTATTTATAGAAAATATTAACAAACCGACTAACTCAAAAGATTTAAATAGCCTAATCACAAATATTAAATCAATAAATTAGATTATCTTCAGAAAATTTCGTTTAGAATCTGATTGTTACTAACATATAATAAAATTAATTAATTAAACTACCGAGTAATTTAGTATATGTTGTTTTGATTACATAAGAAACATGCAAAATTGTTATGATTACAAAATAAAACATAAGAGATATGAATTTGATTATTAAACCACACAAAAGACATGTTCCAATAAAAAGTAACATTTTATCAATATTTTCTTTTATACATTTAAAGATTTCACGGGTGAAACATATTTTTTACACGAAAAAATGCAGTTTTGAATAAATAAATAAAAAACTTTAGTTACATATTATGTTTGACACAAACAAATATTGGTTCTAAAATAATAATTTTACTTATAATAATTTTTTAAAAATCGATTTATCCCGCATATAGTGCGGGTTGTTACCTAGTTGTAATTTATATAGAGTATATTACTTATACATGGTTAGATTAGTTATTTATTGAATTATAGTTTTTTTGTTGGTTATAGGGTGCAATTTCCCAATAAACAACGCCAGTGTGAGATAAAAAAACAAGAGATATGAACTTATGAAGGCAAGAAACGGTGTTGGGCCAAGTCTTAAAAACAACAAACTATAATATATGTTTTCCAACGTCACATATATCATCCAAAATTTTGTTACTTGCGCACTATTTTTGTGGCTTTTTGCCACTGTTGTATGCTCTTTCTCGTTAATTTGAAAGTTTGAGGTTTATGTACATATATTTTAAAAAATCGAAATCAGTTATTTTTTTTTTGGTAGGACAAAATCGAAACTAGTTATTAATAAATTATCTGAGGAGGTTTTAATTCTTCATCTGTCTAAATAACTACGTTTTTGACATTAACGTCATTTGCTACAAATAAAAGAAAGACGTCATTTGCAAATTTAGAAACACAAAAGGAAACATGTTTAGTAAGTTTTACATCCGGTAATCTTTTTCGCAACAACCAAAAATTATTATATAACAATTTTATTATATAAATTGAAAAATATTATATAACAATGTTATATAATAATGAAAAAACCGTTATTGTATATTAGTAAGTTTTAATAATTAAAAAGTGTTAAAAAGTGTTATTATATAATTAAAAAATGTTATTCTATAACATTAATTATTATATTAATGTTATATAATAATTAAAAAGTGTTATTATATAAGACATGAAATTATTATATAACAATTTTTCAATTTTTATTCACTTGTTAATATTATTCTAATCATATATCATTTATCAGTATATATTTCATTAACATATATATATATATATATATTAATTTATGAAAACCAAATTATTGTGAATTGTAAATATATATAAGTTAAGTTTTGGTCTTATTTATACTGGTATAATTGAATCATTTTCCATATGTATAATTTTTATATATGACTTCATCAATCATCTAGGAAAAACATCTTTAGTTTTTGATTAATCATCTCGAATAATATTTAATTTCATAGTAAAACTAAATAATATAATATATAATAGGTAACTTTTCTTATATTTGTTGGACAGTAGAAAAACTATTGAAAGAATTAAGAATACTATAAAACCATAACTTAGGGAAATTTTATATAATTTTGTACAAATTTTGAAATATACATATTAAAAAAATATTTATATAATATAAACTATTAAATAATCAATTTATTCCATAAGTTACTAAACTCTTTTTAAAGTATATAACTCTATTTTTTATAGTAATATATATAGATCACCAAGTTAATTGTATGCAATCACATGGTGACACATGGGAGGTTCAAATAAATAAAAAAATACTACTCATATACGCCTTCTTCTATTTTACGTATGGTGATATATTATCATATATAAACTACTCATATATGTTAGTAGTGATCATGAAAATCAAGAGTTCTAGTAGAAATCGAGAACAAACCCACAAAAATACGTACAAAGCAAAACAAAAATCTTTCATCAGGTTTTATTTCCAGATCTCCCTCACAACATAGACCGTATTCATCATCTAAATGTTCACGAAATCAACAAAAAAAAAATGCACCAAATGGGACTAGACAGAAATCGAGAAAAAAATCATCAAAAAAGAAGTGGAAAACAAAATGTAGAGTAAAATTCCTCACAAACCTGAAGATTCGGGATGTGTTTGGCATACATAAACTTCGTTTTCCTCACCTACTCACAAGCAAAGGAGATGGAATCAGTGACCACCACCGCCACCGTCTCACCCCTTTCGTTGTTAATCACCACTTGATGAAAAACACGGTCGTTAAAGTCCACTTCATTTGCAACCTCATTAACTATAACTAGAAGAGATTGTTTTTTTTTTTTTTTTTTTTCAACCAAACATTAATAAAATTAAAAGATGACCCCAAGATTGGTTGCCCAAACAGGAGGAAAAGAGTTTACAAAAGACGATTCAGAAAGTAAAGATCTTGAAGACTGCGCAAGACAATCTGCTCTTGCATTGGTGTCGCGAGGAATCCTGACTAAGGAAAATGATGGGTAACAGGAACGTAGCTGCAAGAAGTCCTCCAAATGATTCGAGAAAGCGGGTCAATCGTCTGGCGACTGCACCATCGCAACGAGCTCTGCACAATCCGTCTCAAAGGCCTGACAAACAACTCCATCCACCAATAAGGACTCCATTGCCCAGATCAGTGCTTGTAATTCTGTGTGTAGGGGAGAAGGACCTCGTCTGAGGCTTCGTGCTCCCAAAAGAAGCGTGTAATCTTCACCATTGCCACACCACCAACCCAGCCCCTGAAAAAGGTCCGCTCCTTTCCATGATCCATCAACCTGACAACAGATAGAAGAATCCCTCACCTCCACTAAGGGTGGAGGGGGCAGATTACTCACTGAATAAGATTTGACTTCCTCCCACAATAATCTGTCAGTTGCCGCTTGATCTAAAATCTCAACTGGCTCCATCGCAATACCCTGAAAAACCTTTTTGTTCCTGTCTTTCCATAGGGACCATAAAATCCAGGGGAGTGTTGGAGCGACAACAGAACCCCCGGATTGGGCAGATGCCCTCCAGTATATAAAGTCTAAATTTGCATAGATAGAGGCATATGGAAAACCACCCGGTTCCATCAACACCGGGACCAACTCCCAAATACATCTTGACCGGGGGCAACCAAATAATGCATGGTTTATAGTCTCCGGTTCTGACTCTCACCGCTTGCATAAAGCATCACAACGGACTCCCCGATACGCCAGTCGTTCAAACACAGGAAGAGTACCCGAGGCAATTTGCCAGAAAAAAGGTTGAATCTTCGGGGGTACATCTAATTTCCAGGATTGAGCTCGCAAAGAGCTGCACGTTGGCCCATACTCCACTTCCGCTATTAATTCTCGGGCTAACCGATAGCCTGACTTAACCGAATACTTCCCTGACTTAGTATATTGCCATAATAATCTATCCGGTTGAGAAGTTTTACTAATCGACAATCTACGAATTAGTGGTATATCCACCGGATCAAAAAACTCTTCAAGAATAGGCAAGTGCCAATCCTTTGTAACTGGATTAATTAGATGATTAACCATCAAACTCGGGAGCAAGAACCTTCCCCTACCATTCGCCGATCGTGGACGATTATCCGGTAACCATGGATCTCGCTACACCGAAATGGAACAACCAGAACCTACAGCCCATCGCGCTCCCTGTTCCACCAACCCCTTAGTTGAATAAATACTCCAACATGAAAAAGAAGGGTTATTTGGTTTCTTTGCCATAAGAGGGTGTTTGTTTCTAAAGTACCGCCCTCTCATCACCCGAGCCATTAAAGAAGACGGATGATGAATTAATCGCCGAAACTGTTTGGCTAGCATAGCATCATTAAATTGTTCCAGAGCTCGGAAGCCCAAGCCCCCTTCACCTTTATCCTTGCATAATTTATCATATGCAACCCAGTGCAAACCTCGAGCCTTATCATTAGATTTCCACCAAAAAGTAGAAATAGCACTCGTTAATTTAGATGTTAATTCATGTGGCAATTTATAACAGGACATAACATGTGTCGGAAGTGCCAAAGCCACCGACTTAATCATAATTTCCTTACCACCCTTCGATAAGTGCTTTGCAGTCTAACCATTTACTCGATCATCCAACCGATCCTTCACATAGCTAAAAATCTTAGTTTTCGAGCCTTGCAGATTTTCAGGGATACCCAAATAAGAACCCATACCACCCTCCTTTGAGATACCAATAACGGATTTTAACTGAGATCGTATATCCAACGGAACCTTCTTGCCAAACATGATAGATGACTTTTCCAGATTAACTTCTTTCCCTGAAGCTTTACTATAATTACCTATTATATCCATTACCATCCTACATTCAGTCGCCTCTGCCTTACAAAAAAACAAGCTATCATCAGCAAACAGTAGATGCGAAACCGTTAGACTGCTACGGTCAATAGAAATACTCGTTAATTTTTGTTCCCGTTCAACCTTTTTAATATTTGCTATCAATACCTCTGTACAAAGAATAAATAAATATGGTGACAGCGGATCCCCTTGACGTAAGCCTCTCTACAGTCGAATAAAACCCCGAGGGTGACCATTCAACAGAACTTGGTACGACACCGACGAGACACACCACATGATCCATGAAATCCATTTCCTATCAAATCCTAATCGACCCATAACCGCTTCCAAGAAATCCCACTCAACCCGATCATATGCTTTGCTCATATCCGTCTTGAAGGCCAGAAACTCCGAATTACACCGACGATTAGTATTGAGCCCATGAAACATCTCCTGAGCTACCAAAATATTATCTGTAATTAAACGACCAGACACAAAGGCTGATTGTGTTTCTGAAACCAAGGCGGGCAATAAACGCCTGAGCCGAAAGCACAGAACTTTAGAAATAATTTTGTAACTCACGTTGCAAAGGCTGATTGGCCTAAACTCCACCATCCGCTGCGGTCGATCAACTTTAGGAATGAGACATATATTAGTCTCGTTAAGAAGCGGATCAAAACTACCAGTTCGAAAAAATTCTTTAACCAGAGCCACCAAATCCTCTTTGAGGGAAGACCAGAACCGTTGAAAAAATAGAGCCGTCATCCCATCCGGGCCTGGAGTCCTCTCTGGATGCATGGCAAATAAAGCTTTTCAGACTTCCGCTTCCAATATATCCCGAGTCGAAGCTAAATTCATGCTCTCCGTAATAATCGGAGTAAATTCTTGTAGCATCTCTGCAATACCCCTACTATCCGATTTCTTAAAAAGTCCCTCAAAATATGTTGTAGCAATATTCTCCATGCCGGAACTTGATTCATTCCAAACATTATCGCCATCAAACAATCCAATAATCCTGTTACGCACCCGTCTTTGTTTGATAGAAGCATGAAAATAAGAAGTATTTTTGTCGCCCCCCCTTAACCAGAATTTCCTACTTTTCTGTTGCCAATAAATCTCCTCATCATGATACGCCTCCTTTAATTTCCTCTCGATATCCCTAATTTCCGCCTGTGAAATCGAATCATCCATTTTCGCTTCTTGTAAAGCCGCCTTCAAAGAGGCAATAAGCGAAGGACCAGAACTGACATTATTTTTCCGCCACCAGGAGATTGAATTCCTACAATTCTTAATGTTATCGACAAAACCCGGAATCCAAAAATTCCTCGTCCGATTCAACCCAGACTCGACTGCATCCGCTAATCCTCCCTTTCCCAGCCATCGTTTATCAAACCTAAACTGCCTTTGCCGTCTCCGAATCGTCGTTAAGCAAGTAGCTAAGATGGGACAGTGATCCGAACCGATCATCTCCAAATAATTCACTTTTGAATTTGGAAAAAACCCATGCCAATCCTCATTACCCAAGGCTCGATCCAGACGACATCTAACTACTTGGTTATTATAGCGATTCCCTCTCCATGATAATTGTTCTCCATAACATGGGAATTCGAGCATCCCGCAATGCCGAAGCATTGAAATAAAAGGTTTAAAAGAAGATGCTGGTCTTAAGGCACCACCCTGTTTCTCATGATTTCCAGTTAACTCATTAAAATCTCCAATTATAAACCAGGGATCAATTCGAAAAGATCCAATATCCATTGATTTATCCCAAACTTTTTCTCGATGTTGAGGGATTGGATCCCCATATACAAAAGACAAAAAATCGATTATTTTCCAACTAAGGCTTGAGTATCAATAATATGGTCATTGTCAAAAAGAATAGATAAATTTAACTCATCTTTATATAATAAAGCCAAACCACCACTTGTCCCTCTGGGTTCAACAGTAAACAATTTATTATAACCAAACTTATTCTAAAATTTTTGTAAATAAGGAAAACGTTTTTTTGTTTAAGATAAAAATAAGATGTCTGGACAATGCTTCCTCCACAAGTCCCCCAAGTACTTCTCTGTCAGGTCTGCCCCAACACCATGACAGTTCCAACTCATGATTTTCATGCTTGAGCCGGCGGTTTCGGGAGAGCCGCCATCCCCTTATTTATCGGTCGAATACCACCAATTGATTTGCCATCCGTGGCTTTGGATCCCTGATTCCCCACCCTTCTCTGTTTTTGACCTTCACCTGCAGGTTTAGATAATACTTTAGCAAGCAAACGTTTGCCGGGCGATGCCAAAGATACAACAGAATTCCTAACTAGTTTCTTATGTCGAGAGTGTGATAACTTCAAACTCTCATCCGCCTTAAGCCCTATTGCAATATCACGAAAAGCTGTACTTACACCACTCACATCCAACCCACTAGAAAGATAGGATGAATGAATACCTTGCTGATCCTTTTCGGTTGGAGCCTTATCACCCGATCCCATACCCACCAAGATTTTAGTACTCTGTCCACTCGCAATCTCATCTGATTCAGGAGGATGACCCTCCGGGGATTCACCCTCCTTCAGAAGGTCATCGTTTTCATCATCAAAATCGGACCCTGCCAAAGCCTTTCCATTCCCATACTGAGGAGAGCTCTCCATTACCGTATCCAAGTGGGAATCATCATGTCATGTATCCACCGTAGCTTCCTCATCAACCTCTTGAATCTGTTTGTTTTTCTGACCCTAACCATTTCCATGTCCGTGCTTAGCCTTGTATAAGGGCTTAGGCCAGAACGTCCCGAAACAACCTGAACCCCATGGTTAAGAGGAAAAGAAGAAGACTGACCGATATGCTCTCCCGAAACAACCTGAACCCCATGCTTATCGCCGTTAAACCCCATCGCATTCGAACCAACCAAACGCTTCTGATCCCAGACTGAACCTCGATGTTTAATCTGCTGGTAAGAACCGGAATTACCAACTCCAGGTGCATCATGAGACTGAAAATCTAAAGCTCGCTTCACATGCTTGCGAGGCTTCTCCCATCCACCATCATTGTGAAACCATTGCTTCACCAAACTCTGCTATCTCGAACCTCCTTGGTTACCCACTTGATTGACAAAAGCGTGATCTCCCGCAACCTTCATGAGATCCGGGCATACTTTCTCCTCATGGGTAAGTCTATAACAGTTGTCACAGTAGCCCACCAACTTCTCATAATCCAAAGAAACGACCACTTCCTCACCAAAATCAAATGGCACAAGCAACTTGAAGATAAGAGGATTGAACCCATTGACTGTTACACACACGCTGCCAGTCTCTTCATCAACTTCACGGATAAAACCAATTTTCTTACCAATAGCCTCCAAAGTAGCCATCTCCCAAAGGTGCATCGGTATACCAGAAACTTTCACCCAGAAATTGATGGCAGAAGGATAGGTTGAGGATATAATGGGCTCCCACTTCACCAATGAGATCATCCAACTATCAAAATGATAAGGACCATTTTGAAGCACTCCTTGAAGATCAGCCTCTTCTGCAAAATTAAACTGGAACATGCCCTGACCAAGGTCAGCTCCCACCACTTTGTCTTCGAGTTTCCAGATTTTATGTAAAGTAGAAATCAAAGACTCCATCCTCTGAATCGATGGATTCATCAGCCTCCCAATAAGTGTGAGAGAGAACTGTTGGATCCTCTGAGCCATCACTGAGTTGGATATCTTCACCGTCTCTGTACGCACCAGCGGAGCTTTCCCTTTGAGAAACGATGATTGAGACATAGCGAACCACACACCAAACAACAGTCGAAAACTTTGGACAAAAACATACTGCAGTTCACCAAGGAAGGAAGCGAAATGGTTGAAAAGTAAAACAACCGTAGAGAGTGAAAAGAAACAACGACTCCACCTAAATACCCAGATGATTATTCTACCCTCACGATACCGTAAAGAAGATATGCCAATCAACCACATACCAAAAATACACACCCAAAACGCATCCCCGTCAATTCGGGATCGCAAAATCCAAATTGTATAGCAGTAGAATCTTCCAAAGCGAGACAACCCTTGAAACATTACCTTAAGCCAATCGATTAGAATCACGAATTGAATTACTATCGGATCCCGAATGATGCCCAAAATTATTCCCTCAATCCATCGGCCAACCCAGCCAAGATCCCATAAGGGAAAACTCAGATCCATTCAAATCAAGCCATCAAGACTCGATAATTCTAGAATCTCACACTTTATATCAGAATCTATAATCAAAAGTGAAGACACTTGTAAAATCAAGATCAGACTTTCGGTCTGACTTCGATTACTCTCGACCACCAGAGCACGCAAGAGATCCTCTCTCCGTCTCCCAACCTCGCCGGAACACAACATAAAATCAGATCGCGTCGCCGTTGCCATCGCCCAACATTCAAAAACTACTCAACCAATACTAATGTTATTCTTTCAACAACTAGAAGAGATTTGTACAAGAAACTTTTGAGTTTAGAATTTTTTTTTTTTTTTTATTAAAATATATATATATATATATATATATATATATAGGTGCGCAAGTAAAGAAGAAAGACAGAGAAGGAGAAGAAATAATAAGACATTTCTTTATTTTTTTCTTGATATATAAGAACTGTTATGGTCATTAATTTTTCTTCTTCATAAGAAATACAGTTTATATGTAATAACAAATTATGTACAATTAATACACACCATAAAATACTTTGTAGTCTTCTTAGATTATTAACTGGCATCTTTAACAAAACCAAAAACAAAGACTATCTTTCTCATGAGGACATAAAATAATGATTACGATAAGGGTAATATTAATAGATGACTGTGAAATAAAAATAAATTAAGAAACTAACTTTTGTGTCAGATTTTTGCAAACCAACTATTTTAAAGGTGGGGTCAAAGTGAAATAAATATCAAAATATCTTTTAAAGTTATTGTAATTACCAAACTATATATATGTGGAGAAAAGAATTATATAACACACAATCAAAAATTCAAACACTTATTTTTTTCTTTCCACTTTTATAAAAACAATTGTATTACACACAATCAAAATTTCTATCATTTTCATTCATCCTTTTCTATCAAAAGTATTTTTTTACATAAATTACACACAATTTATTTTTCTATATATTAAAATGTTCTTTTATCTTTTCTACACTTATTGATATTTAATAAAATTATGTAAATAAAAAAATACAATTTTTATAAATATTGATATTTATGTTTATGTATTGTATATAACTTATGTACATACTAATTTTGTTGTAGTCATTACCATTATCTATTATATATTATATTTAAAAACATTATGTAATTTTAATTAGAAAATATAATATATTTAAAACATATCAAACCGCTTGGTTTGCACTTGAACAACTAAATCTTCTTGATCCGCTTTTGTTCTTCTTGATCCGCTTTTGTTCTGCTTGATTTGCTTGAACCGCTTGATCTGCTCTGCCCGATACGCTCTCTCTATTCAGAGCCTTAATTGGTCTGCATAAAAAAGGGTGAACAACATCAAAAAAGTTTTAGACCAGATATGCATGCATTTCTCATGCATTTACCACAATGGTAAAAGCAAATCAAGCGTTGCAGATCATGCTCGAAAAGTGCAGATTATACTGATTGAGCAGTCCATATTATATGTTTGAATGGTAAAAGCAGATCAAACAATGTAAATCATATATTAAACTGTAAATTATTTAAATTCAGCAAATTTATTTAAACAAATGATAAAATTGTTGTAAAATAAACATAATTTTTTTTAATATAGGTTATTTTCTAAAAAATTTCACAATTTGAAAATATTAAACACAAATTATCCAAATGCAACACAAATAAAACTTAGAATAGTTTAATGGAAAATATTTTAATTTACCCATAATATATCTGCAATGATGTTTGTCATTTGATCTCCATCAGCCATAGCCGTAGTCTCCATGTCACATTGAATTTGTGTCGCTAATATCAATATACTCCATTACTTCAGCAAAATCTTCATCAAAATAATTTGAAATTCTGATAAAATTATGTAGTCTCATTATAGCCATCTCCACTCTTTTTTAACATTAGTGTTCTATTTAGGAAACTCACAAAGAATCATCCATTTCCTCTTCCAAACTCCAAATGTCCTCTCAATTATAGAACATAGTGATGTATGACAACGATTAAATAGTTCTTGTTTGTTTCTAGGAAGAGAACCATTGTAGAACTATGATATATGATACCTAACAACCCCATTCCGTGAAGATCTATAAAGAGCCAGAAAACTTTGTTTATTTGGATAGCCAGAATCAACTCTATAATATTTATCACTGGAATACCTCATGACCACACAAGGATTATCAACATGCCACACAAGGATCATCAACATGCCACTAGGGCCGCCACAAAGGCCAATAGATGTCCTAAACAGGACCGCCACCAAGGCCAAATGTCTAAACAGACCGCCACCAAGGCCAAACAAATGTCCTAAACATGACCGCCACAAAGGCCAAACAAATATCCTAAACAAGACCATCACGAAAACCACTTGTCCCGAAGAACCGTCACAAAGACTCCTTGTCCCGAAGGACCTTCACGAAGACCTCTCGTCTCGAAGGACCAACACGAAGACCACTCGTCCCGAAGGACTGTCATGAAGACCTCTCGTCTTGAAAGACCGTCACAAAGACTACTCTTCCCGAATGACCGTCACAAAGATCACTCATCCCGAAGGATCACCTAAACAGGCCACATGTCCCGAAGGACTGTCACAAAGACCACACATTCCGAAGGATTGCCTAAACAAGTAAAATTGGCTAAATAGCCCGCCACAAAGGCCACACAATTTGCTAAACAGCCTGCTACAAAGGCCCAACAATATCTCAAAAGATCGCCACACACAGGTACACAATGCCTCAACAGTCCGCCACGAAGGCCACACAAGCCCCTCCAAGGCTCACAACCACTAAAAATGGATGAATTCTAATTCCCATAAAACTTTCCATTTTTAGAACTTTCAACTTTTAGAAACTTCTAATTTAGGATCTTTCCCTCTTAAACAGCCGCCTCACGGAATTTCGTATCCCGAACACAACCTCATCTCGTTACTTAGTTGCACAACCAACCACCCCTAAGCGACCAAGTAACAAGAGAGATTGACTGGAATACTCCGTTCCCGCTCCAGCCACATACTACAGCTGGGACCAGGCTAGACAAGCTCAAGTTGTGTCCTGCCTCTCAAACCACTTCTTAAACCTTGCCTTCATCCTCGCCTCTGGCTCCCAAGTGTGTTTCTCAACACCATCACAGTCCCATAGGACCCTCATCAAAGGAATCTTCTTCTTCCGAAGTTCCTAGATCCACCTCTTGAGAACCCTCACTGGTCTCGCCTCCAAACTTCGGAAGACCTTGCCAACAACTGATCATCCTCGCGGAGACACTTCTGAACATCGACACATAGAAGACCTTGTGGAACGTACGCATAACGTCAGGAAACTCCAGCCTATATGCTACCGGTCCCACCTACTCAACCACTCAAAACGGACCCATATACCTCACACTCAACTTAATCTCTGTTAATGAGCTATTCGGACCCCGCAACGTGGCCATCTTGAGGTACGCTCTGTCTCCCACCTGAAACTCAAGATCTCTCCTCCTCTTATCGACATAACTCCTCTGCCAATCCTGAGCTTCTTTCATGTTCAGCCTCAGAACCCGAAACTTCTCAGAGGTCTCCTGAACAAAACTAACACCATACATGCTCCTCTCCCCCACCTGAGTCCAGCATAATGATGTACGACATGGCCTCCCATACAAAGCCTTATAAGGAACCATCCTAATACTCGCCTGATAATTGTTGTTGTATGCAAACGCTACCAAGCTCAGTTAATCTGCCCGATGTCCACCCAATCCAACACACACATCCTCTCTGACTGCCCATCTGTCTGGGGATGATACGCTGTACTCATATGCACCTTAGTGCCCATCTTTGCCTGAAATGCCCTCTAGAACACCGAAGTGAACTTGGAATCCTTATCAAACACAATACTCGTTGGCACCCCATGCAATATGACTATCTCCTTCCCATACTTCTTAGCCAAGACCGCTGCTCCATCAGTCTTCTTAATGGCCAGAAAATGTGCGGACTTAGTCCACCAGTCCACAATGACCCAAATAACATCAAAGGTCTAAGACACTAACAATCCTACCATGAAATCCATCTTGATCATATCCCACTTCCACTCTGGAATGGGCAAATTCTTCAACAAGCCACCTGAAACCTGATGCTCAGCCTTCACTAGCTGGCAAACATCGCACCTCACGATCCAACTAGCTACATCCTTCTTCATCCCGACCCAGTGATAATACCTCTTGAGGTCACAATACATCTTAGTCGCTCCTGGGTGAATAGAAAACATGCTCGCATGAGCCTCCCTCAGGATCTCTTGTCTCAACTCCTCATCCTTGGGCACACAAATCCGCCTGTGCACCAATATAGTACCATTCGCCAGAAACCTGATACTCTGAATCAACATCCTTAGAGGTATTCACCAGCCTCAAATCCTTCTCCTGAGCCAACAGCACCCTGCTTAGAAGATCTGCTCTATCAGCCGCCTCCATGCATAATGGCTCTTGAGAAACAGCACATAACCTTAACGCACTAATCTCCCCTACCAGAGACTCCATGTCCTACTCCTGAGCCGAAGCTGCCCGCTTCCTACTCAGAGCATCTGCAACCAAGTTAGCCTTACCAGAGTGGTAAGCTATCTCCAAATCATAATCTGCCAACAACTCTATCCACCGCCTATGCCTCAAATTCAGCTCGGACTGAGTGAATATATACTTCAGGATCTTATGATCTGTGAACACCTGCACTTTTTCACCATATAGATAAGATCTCCAAATCTTCAAGGCAAAAAAAACAACAGCCATCTCCAAATCATGAGTAGGATAATTATTCTCATGCTTCCGCAACTTTCGCGAAGCATAGGCAATCACATTTCCATGCTACATCAACACATACCCCAAACCAACTGTGGATGCATCTGTATAAACCACATAGAGTTCTCCCTGCTCTTGAAATGCCAACACTAGCGTAGTAGTCAGCATCTCCTTCAGGTTTGCAAAACCCTCCTCGCACTCTTGTGACCAAACAAAAGGAACATCCTTCCCTGTCGACTTAGTCATCGGTCGTGCCTTGCTTGCAAAGCCCTGCACAAATCTCCTGTAATAACCCGCCAACCCAAGAAAACTCCTGATATATGTGACATTATGCGGTCTAGGCCAATCTTTGATAGTTTGAATCTTCTCTTGATCTACAGAAACTCCCTCTGCAGAAACAATATGACCCAGAAATCCCATCTCCCTCTGCCAGAAACTACACTTGCTCAATTTTGTAAATCTATGTCTCCGATTTGTCCCAAGAGTCGATTCACGGATCTTAAAGCAACATAAACACATAATTCTCTGTATGCTCGATTGTATAAACCATGACACCTTTCTTTCCCAAGTCTTGGACACATGTTACTGCCCATTATGTAGCAGCCTTCAACAGTCACTTCATTCTCAGAAAACCCCTTCCAGAACCTTTTGTTTTTAATAAAACTCCCAATCTGACTTTTGCCATCAAATTGAATACCTTAGTCTTTTAGACTATCTGATCAGCCACTAATCTGTTATACTTTTAGACTGCTCAACTCTCCACACTCATAATCTGAATTCATTTCGCCTGCAGCTATCTCAATTGCTCCATTCTTTCTTTATTTCAAAAATTCTCAAACTGTCTTGAATGTACCATTTCTAAATAATTCCAAAGAAACACTTAAACAGATCTTGAAACTTAGAGAGCAGAACCTTTAAACTTGAGTCTTCAAGTCCATTTTCTATAACTTGCTGATCCAATTTTCCTCTTTTGACTCTCTTTCCTTGAGGCATAAGAAACACAAACCTATGTCTTGTTGCTTGATTTCTGTAAAAAAAAAAAAAAAAACTGATTTTTTCCTTGTAGCTTTAATCAAAAGTCCATCATCTTAAGTCATTCCCATGAGCTTTGTTAGAGATATTTCAGCTTGTCCCTGAGCCAACCTTTTCTCCAGTTATCTCTTTATTGACTTCTACTCTTCCATGCTACTTGTTTAGGAACCTTTTAACTTGGCTTACATCTTGGAAAACATTACCCTTGTTCCTTCCGAAAACCATCTAAATTCAACACTTTACAATGTCGCTAATAATCCCAGCAACATATACTGCATCAACTTGTCAATTTCTTTTCTCGACAATTCTTGCAATCACAGACCCCTGAGATCTTCTTGAACCTAAAACCTCACAGCATGTAGCCATACCAAATTCTCAGAACTTGACACCTAACCCAAATACTAAACTTGCTGCCAAGACATCTTCAAATCTTCCTCATAACCTGAAACCTTCATAGTCATAAGACTATCTTAAACCCAACAGCTATCTTAACCAAGTTTCTAGCTTATTCCACATGCAATTCCATTACTTGAATCTCAACTTTTAACCTGATGCTTCAACAGACTTAACACATAGATGCATCCTCCTAAGGCGTCCCCTAGTAACTAGAATCTATGAGCTTCCAAAGCTGTTCTTTCAACCAATCTTGAACACTAACTGAAGTCAATTTTGAACAAATATACTCAAACCACAGTCAATCTGAACCCCATCAAAGAGTATAAGCTTTCCTTTGTAAAAATCATCAATCTTTTTGTGTTCTAATCCATGCATTGACTCCTTAGAAAAGCAGACCTTGATAATCTTGAAACTTCATAACATCGCAAATGCACTCGTGATTTGCAGCGGATAATAGACTACTTGTTCTTCCAGATAAGAATCTTGAGATATGAGAAATCGATTCTGTTTTTTTCGTAACTTAGAGTCTAAAACCATAAACTCATGTCTTTGAACCTGAATCAAACTTAACTTTGCAAAATCTTCACCCAACATCAATCCCAAACTGATTTCTTTTAACACATATACAAGAACACCTTCTGTTAACGCACATCTCTATCTCTGTCTCTGAAATTATCACTTCTTTTGCTAGCAACAACTTCGCCTGCAAGTTCTTTGACCCAAACTTTCATCGTTGCATAATCTCGAGCCAGTGGAGGATATTAACGTAGAGGACTACCGGTTCCATCTAACCTTGAATCACCTCAATCGATCAAATCTCCGATGATCTTTCTTCCTCCGTATCCGATGACTTCGACCTTCAACTATCACCACCTTCTTCCTCCTTCAGCTTGCAATCTTGCTTTTGTTAACGTGAATCCTTGAACCTCGGCTTTGATACCATTTGTTGTAAATCGATGTCTCCTATTTGTCCCAAGACTTGATTCACAGATCTAAAGCAACATAAACACATAAACAAGTGCACCATGATTTACAAGTTCCCTCTAGTTTCAATTGGCAACTCTGAGGTACGTATCGATGAGGAGCTTCCTCCTCACGATCTTTCACTATTATCAATCAAGAGTTACACTTGTGTTTACAACGGAGATTACACTCACTCACCCTCGAATTAACCCCAATCCGAGATACATGAAAAAGAAAGAAGATGAAGAAGTAGAGGAGAAGAGATAACCCTAAACCCATAACTCTCTCACTAGCTCTCTGTTTCAATCTCTCTCTCTAATATCTCTCTCTCTCTTGAAGATGATTCTTCTAACCTTCTCATCTTGTGTTCTCTTTTACACAGAAGAAGCTTTGAGTCTCTTCAATATGAAACGGCATCGTACTTGCCTCTTGTCACTTGTACTCATGTCTCTTTATTTCCTAAGAGATTATGAGATACTCTGTTTCCAACAGCAGCTTCTCCTAATGCTTCTTTCAAGTTGGCTCACAATCCACATTAACCTTAGCAAATAACTTCTGTTCCCGCAGCTTCTCTAGAACTGCTCTCAAATGCACTGCATGCTACTCTGGACACTTAGATTAAACCAGGATGTCATCGATGAAAATGATGACAGACACGTCCAAAAACTCCTGAAACACGCTGTTCATCAATCTCATAAACGCTGCTGGCGCGTTAGTCAATCCAAAAGGCATCACCAAGAACTCGTAGTGCCCATATCTCGTCCTGAATGCAGTCTTCCTTACATCTGCCTCATCTATCGGAATCTAATGATAACCCGACGCCAGATCTATCTTGGAGAACCAAGTAGCACCTATCAATTGATCCAACAACTCATCAATCCTTGGAAGAGGGTACTTGTTCTTCACAGTGACCCGATTCAAATCCCGATAATCAATACACAAGTAAAAACTCTCGTCTTTCTTCTTAACGAATAACACCGGCGCTCCCCACGGTGACACACTAGGACAGATGAATCCCTTGCTCAACAAACCCTCTGGTTGCTTCTTCAGCTCCACTAGAGTGATAATCAAGTATGCCAGCATCAACTCACCGCCACCTGAATATCCACACCTCTTCTCCGTCCAAGAACCTCTAGTAACTTACCTATTAGGATTACTTCCACAAGATAGCTTATTCCAAAAATAGTTTTTTCGCTTGGCAATTCTCCACAACATATCATTGAAGGCGCGAAGAGAATGTTCTAGGACTTCATGCCACACACAATCGACTAACTCACACAATCAATCAAAGGCATGCAAAGCCAAACATCAACAACAAAAACACAGTGAACCCGTACCTAGAACCGTAAGGGCTATGATACCAACCTGTAACGATCCGACCCATTTTTTAAATAATAATAATAATAACTAGGATTTAACCCGCGGTACACCGCGGGACAATATTTTTAATTTTAAAAATTTTAAATTTATATTGTATTTATTTTTATTTTATTATTGTTTTATTAATTTTAAAAATATAAAATTTTACAGGTATTTGATATAAGTATTCAAAGTATAGGATTTTTGTATTGTTTTCAAGGTTTTAACCCGTGTGGTATATGTATAGTCTAGTAATACCTTTATCTCTTGGTACACATCTAAAAGTGTTTAACAAAAAAAAAAACAATTCCACTTAACTCCCTATATGGGATTAATGTCAACCCGTCTCACTAAAATCAAAATAAGTTTTTGCGTAAAAAAAATAATCAAAATAAGTTTTTTTTATCAAGTTTAATTATGTTAATTGTTTTACCGAATTAGCATATTTTTATAGTTTATAATTTTTCCATGTCAATATATATAGTTTATGATAATTAATAGAATTTTAGTTTTTTGGTACTTCCTAAAAAAATAAAAAATAAACCAAATTATATGGGGTTTTCAACATATTTAATGTGACATTTTATAATTGGATTTTCGGTTTAGGAAATTTATTAATGTTAATATAATTATGGAGATTGTAAACTTTTGTTATAGAAAATCTGTTGTCTATCATTTAAATTTGAGAGATTCTAGCATCCATAAAAATAGTTTTGGAGATTTAATGGGTTAAAACTT
The DNA here is from genome assembly GCA_024034495.1 of Camelina laxa. Taxonomy (NCBI): domain Eukaryota; kingdom Viridiplantae; phylum Streptophyta; class Magnoliopsida; order Brassicales; family Brassicaceae; genus Camelina; species Camelina laxa. Next base: position 25,128,849 of record CM043883.1, read on the forward strand.
TAATGGGTAGAGTTGTTTTTGGAAAAATTGGAATGTATAGATGTTGTTAAGATTTTATGGCAATAAATGTAACAAATGTTGGTCAATTTAAGAAAGTTTAATATTTGAGTTCTCTGCAATGTTATTTATGGAATTGTTTTAGGGGTTGATGTTGTAAAAAAAAATTAAATAAGTAAAACTTAAAGGGCATAAACCAAAATATACTTCAAAAATGTTAATATAATAATACTAATAATAATAATAATCTAGTGATCTCATAGTCACTAGCAACCTACCTCAATCAATAACAACAGCGGATAACAATAATAACTCCAATAACCAATGACAATTAAAGAAATAACATCATATCAATTCCAACAACAATCCAGAACATAAAACAAATCATAAAACCAGCAATCCCAACACCCGTTCTAAACCAGTACTATCACTCTAGCATCCTAACAAAGACACATAGCTATCATCCAAACCTCTAGAATATCCTCCTCTTCATTGGCTTGATTCCACGATCACACTTTGCCTTCACCTGCACCACAAACACACTTTGCCTTTACCTGCACCACAAACACAAATTGAGAACAGTTAATAATTTGCCTTTACCTTCAGCTACAGATCTCACCAAGAAACACTACAAAACTCCAAAAATCTCACCAAAAACCTCAAGAACAGTTAATAATTTCTTTTCTCTCTTTCTTTTTCCTCAAAAGCAGTCAAACCACTAATGACGACAAATAACTCGATTTAATGGTTTCCAATTCTCCGAAACGCAGCTAAACACGCGTTTAACTTAAGTCAAACAACACAAAACCGATCTTGCATCGACCGATGCATTCCCTAAATTCGCGGATGTTACAACAACAAATAAGAAAAGGCCTGAATTGTTGTAAACAATTTTATCTTCAATAATAAATCCTCCAAACTAGAGGTTTCAATTTTAATTTTTTTTTTTTTAATTTCAATATGTTACAAGTTTTATATAATAAGGATTGTATTGTGAAAAAACACCTATGTTTCATATGGCACACTTTAATTGACATTTCATATAATCGTTCGTAAAAAGAAGTCTTATTTGTTTTAAGACTATAGAAACGAAGTTTGTGCTTAGATGACAACGAAAAAAGGTGTATACAAATTAAACATTTAAAGTAGTTTGTATTAAATAATCAATCCTAAGTTAAACATTTACAAAGATATAAATCTCATGGTTTAAACTATGTGATATTCAAAAATATTTTACAAAAAACATAAAATTTTCGTATTTTCACAAAAAGGCATTAAAAAAAAACATCTTAAAACTCACTAAACCTTAAAGAATTAAAATATAAGATTAAATACATTTATGGCCATTATAGTTTTTTTTTTCTTACTCTGCTTCAATGTTTTTAGTGGAATTGTCTAATATTGATGATCAAGGGCGGATCTACAGTGTCATAGGGTGGGGCACGTGCTCCACACTACTGTAAATTTTATTTATGTTATTATGTTATTATGTTATTATCAGTGTTGATGGGAAGTTGTAAATACGAATTATAGTAGTTTATGTGAGTTCAATCGTGTTTTTACTTTTACTATGTGTTCATGAAAAACGACATCACCCGAGAAACAACTTTAAGGTTAGAGATAGTTTGAAGAAATTCTGGCACTCAAAAACACAACAACATCTTTTTATTTTTTAGTAGTATCAGTGATCTATCTCTCAAAGCACTTGTAGCCACATCATAACCCAAATCCTAGAGTTTCTAGTGCTCATATTGGAAAAAGACTTGGTCAACATTCAACAATAGGGATCACACGACCGATTGAATTCAAATAGCTTCGACCTCTCCTCCCCGTTACCCCCGACTCCGGCCTCACGCCGGTGGTCAGAAATTTCTTCTCATGACTAAAAAGAAGCGTAAACCGGTTCGAGGAACTGTCCCCGGGTCGTCAAAGTTTGCAGCCGTGTACGCTAGAGCTTCCAATTCCCTCGTCCCAAAGAATCGCTCGTCTGATACTGTGGGTCAGAAACCAATGGACGCACCTCCCATCCCTGCGACTCCCATCTTTGTCTACCATTTTGGCCCCAGATCTGTCATTAGCTACTACCTTGATTTCTGTTTCAACCCCAGATCTAGTTTCCACAGTGAACTCCCCTATCTCCACCGTTGAAGGCACAGCCTTCGGTGATGAGATTTCCACCCAATAAGAGTCATGTGCTCAGGCCTCATCATATGCCCAATCGACTGTTTCACAAACAGACTTGGCCATCCCCTGTAAGCCCACGGTGGTGAACCCTCCCCCCTCAACTGTGGAACGGACCTCCCCCGTAAAGACGGCGACAAATGGAAGCCCCCGTCTTCCTCCTGTAACCCCTACAAGTACAAGTGTCATCGGCAAACAAACCCCACTAAAGAGAAATGATCAGTGGGTGGATACGGTTAAAGGTTCTTTAGAGAAGTACACGAATCTCGGCTCTCCTTTCACTCTCCCTTCCGGTGAACTGTGTGTGAACATTCCCAATGAGGTCATTGAGCGCAACAAGAAAGCTTGGGACTCCTTCATCATCGGTCAGTTCTACTCCGACCCTCCATCTCATGGAACAATACACGACATTGTCAACGGCATATGGAGTAAACAGTATAGAGACATCACAGTTCAAAGATGGAAGGAAATGCCTTCCTTTTCCGAATCCCAAACACGCTTACTCTACGCAGAGTGCTCAACCAGCGGTTATGGCAAATCGAGGGCCAAACTATGTTTGTGGTAAACTGGGAGCCGGGAGTGATTCCCACCAAGCCAGAATTATCCTCCGCCCCAATATGGCTTGAACTGCGAAATGTTCCTTTCCAGTTCTTCAATGACGAAGGTCTCACTCGTATAGCCGGTCCAGTGGGTCATCCAAAGTGCTTACACCCTTCTACTGCAAACAAAACAAACCTGGAAGTTGCAAAGGTCTTTACCACCATTGACCCGAGGAAGCCCCTGCCGGAGGCAGTAAATGTTCAGTTCGACTCATGTGAAATCCGCCGGGTACTGGTGTCAAGCCCTTGGATGCCTCATGTGTGCTCGCATTGCAAGGAAATAGGTCACAACCTACGACACTGTCGTGCTGCACCAATTACTTGTAAAAACTGTTCCTCCACTACGCACACTTTAGAAATGTGCCCAAAGCTGACTGTCAGGGATCAAAGCAAGCGTCGAAATCACCGAAGACGCAGATCACGAACTCCCGCTGCAACTTCTGGAAGCATAATCCATCCTAGGAAAGATACTAGATCAAACTACAAGGAATGGCAAGTAAATAATCAATAACCTCTCCCGAACGCACGAGTGGAAAACCTCCAGCAAGTCATAAGTTCAAAAGAGGTATCGTCTCACCACACAGGCACGCAAAGCCTAGCCGAGTCCCAAATCCATAGTCCAACCCCCGCACCGGTGATGAATAAGTTGATCGTGACTCAGTCTGGCAAACCTACAAACTCAACTGTATCCTCTCACGTGTTACCCGAGTCCATCAACGGGACTGACACCAGAGGCTCTAGCAACCCAAACTCAGATATTGCGGAAGACTCATCTGATGTGATGTCTACTGATTCTGAAGAGGAGCATTTCATAAGAGTGTTGTCCAAACGGCAACAGAAAGTTCAACGAGGCAAGAGCCTCAAACCGTCTCATTAGTTTTATGTATACAAAACTTTTTTGTTGGAATGTTAGGGGATTCAATATAGCGAGTCACCGACGTGGATTTAAAAAATGGTTTAGGGCAAGTAAGCCTATTTTTGGCGGAATTATTGAAACGCATGTCAAACAACCGAAGGAGCTAAAGTTTATAAACAACCTTCTTCCTGGTTGGCTTTTTGAGGAGAACTATATTTTCTCCGACTTAGGGAAAATCTGGGTGATATGGGATCCAAGTGTGCAAGTAATCACGGTGGCAAAGTCTCTTCAAATGATTACATGTGAAGTTACCCTACCTGGAGAGCAAGAATGGATTGTGATGTCTATTGTCTACGCCGCCAATGAGGAGGATAAGAGACAGGACCTTTGGGACGAGATTGTTGCTATGGGCTCAACTCAGCGAGTTTTGGAGAAAACATGGGTCCTGTTGGGAGATTTTAACCAAATTCTCCACCCACATGAGCATTCACATTATCGAGCACCAAATGTTGACCAGAGAATCAGAGACTTCAGAAGCTGTCTCCTCAATGCAGAGCTCACAGACCTAGTCTTCAAAGGTAATACTTTCACCTGGTGGAACAAGAGCAAGGATAGACCTATTGCAAAAAAACTTGACCGTATCTTGGTAAATGAGAACTGGAACTGCAAATTCCCTTCTTCGTTAGGCGTCTTTGGAGAACTGGATTTTTCTGATCATGCGGTCTATGGTGTCACCCACGATGCAACTCAACGCAAAGCGGCCTTTTAAATTCTATAACTTCCTCTTTCAAAATACAGAGTTCCTTGATCTGATCAGAGAAATTTGGTATTCCACAACTGTAAGTGGCTCTGCAATGTACCGGATGTCCAAGAAGCTGAAGGCTCTTAAGAAGCCAATTAAGGATTTCAGCAAACAGAACTTTTTTGACTTGGAGAAGCGCACAAAGGAGGCTCATGATCTCCTAATCAGCTGCCAGAAACACACTCTAGCAGATCCCTCTCCTCTCAACGCTGGTTTAGAGCTTGAAGCACATATTAAATGGGCGACTCTAGCGGCGGCTGAAGAGTCATACTTTCTCCAAAAATTCAGAGTCACCTGGTTTGCAGAAGGGGACAGTAACACGAGATATTTACACCGAATGGCTGACTCGAGGAAAGCAATCAACACCATTCATGTACTCTCGGATGAACATGGCAACTTCTATCGGACTCAGGACGAGATTAGTGCTCACTGCGCAGAATATTTTGAAAAGCTCCTAAATGATACGGAGGATCCCTATAATATGGAGGAAGAGGATATGAACCTTCTTCTCACCTACAGATGCTCTCAACACTAGGCTGCTGATATTGAGAAGGATTTCTCGGATGAGGATATAAAAACAGCTTTCCTCTCCCTCCCTAGAAATAAAGCATGTGGGCCGGATGGCTTTCCAGCTGAGTTCTTCAAAGAATCTTGGAGTGTGATCAGAGCAGAGGCCATTGATGCAGTCAGAGAATTTTTTAGGTCAGGATCTATGCTAAAGCAATGGAATGCTACTACGCTAGTTCTCATACCAAAGGCAGCGAATGCTTCGAGTGGTGTTGATTTTCGCCCAATATCCTGTCTAAACACTCTTTACAAGGTCATAGCCAAACTATTGACAAATAGACTCTAGAGTCTCTTGGCTCATGTAATATCTCCTTCACAATCAGCTTTCCTTCCGGGAAGATCTTTAACAGAGAATGTTCTGTTAGCTACAGAACTGGTCCATGGCTACAACTGGAGGAATATCTCGCCTAGAGGCATGCTGAAAGTAGACATGAGGAAAGCTTTCGATACAGTGAAATGGGACTTCATCATTGCTGTCCTTCGTGCTCTTCGGGTCCTAAAAAATTTCATAAATTGGATTCACCAATGCATCTCCACACCTACTTTCACTATCTCTGTAAATGGGTGTAATGGGGGTTTCTTTAAAAGTGCAAAAGGGCTAAGACAAGGAGATCTACTGTCCCCTTATCTCTTTGTACTAGCGATGGAAGTCTTCTTTAAGCTCCTACACTCAAGGTTTGCAGCAGGATACATTCACTACCACCCCAAGGCAACTGAACTGGATTTCTCGCACCTCATGTTTGCGGACAATGTCATGATTTTCTTTGATGGAGGCCACTCATCCCTTCATGGAATCTGTGAAGCCCTTGATGACTTTGCATCTTGTTCCGGCTTGAAAGTAAACAAGAATAAGAGTCAGCTCTTCCATGCGGGTCTAGACAATAATGAGTGCTCTGAAATAGCAGCTTATGGTTTCCCCTTAGGCACTCTGCCTATCAGATACCTAGGCCTACCTCTCATGCATCGGAAACTACGCATTGCGGAATATGAACCTCTCCTGGAAAAACTCTCGGGAAAATTTCGCTCATGGGTAACCAAGGTCGAGTGCAATTAATCGCATCGGTCATTTTTGGAACTATAAACTTCTGGATGTCCACGTTTGTTCTACCAAAAGGATGCCTAAAGAGAATTGAAAGCCTCTGCTCCAGGTTCCTTTGGTCTGGAAATATTGAGGAGAATAAGGCTAGAATCTCATGGGATGTGGTTTGCCTTCCAAAGAATGAAGGGGGTCTTGGTTTGAGAAGACTTTTGGAATGGAACAAAACCTTGAACCTTCGACTAATCTGGTTATTATTCGATCAAAAGGACTCTCTGTGGGCAGCTTGGCATCATCACCATCACTTAAGGAACATGTCATTCTGGCAAGTGACAAGCCACTCGACTGACTCATGGACATAGAAATCACTCCTCCAGTTAAGACCCCTCGTGGAACAGTTCTTGAAATGCAGGGTGCGTAATGGGCTTTCAGCATCTTATTGGTTTGACAACTGGACCTCTTTTGGCCCTCTCATAAAGAATATTGGAGACATTGGATCAAGAATCCTGAGAATCCCTCTATCTGCATCAGTCGCCGATGCCACTGATAAAGCAGGGTGGAAGTTGCCCCTGACTCGATAGGATCATGCAATGACTATCCATCAGCACCTATGCACCTTACCATTACCATCACCTAATTCAGAACCCGATGATTATGTTTGGTGTGTAAATAACGTAACTTGCCAAGGCTTTTCAACCTCTGCGACTTGGGATGCTCTCAGGCCTCGTGATTCAAAGAAAGATTGGGCTCCTCTGATTTGGTTTAAAGGAGTTGTGCCTAAGTATGCTTTTAACATGTGGGTTAGCACTCTCAACCGCCTCCCAACTAGGCACAGACTGAGCACATGGGGATTGGTTCAATCGGATGTTTGCTGCCTTTGCTCTTTTGCCTCGGAAACCAGAGACCACCTTTTACTGATTTGTGATTTCTCTGCACAGGTTTGGAAGCTGATCTTTAATAAGATCTGCCCGCATCAGAGGCTCTTCTCTTCCTGGCCGGAACTCCTTTCATGGATGCGTCGTTCTTCTACGTCTGCCCCTCTACTGCTTAGGAAAATAACCGCCCATGTGGTGGTATACAATCTCTGGCGTCAAAGGAACAACATCTTGCACAACTCCAATAGCCTTCCTCCGCAGGTTATCTTTACTTTTGCCGACCGTGAGATCAGCAACATCATCAAGTCTAGGGACAAAAGAAAACGCTGGCAAAGCCTTTTGCCCCTATGGATCCGTTAATTCACCCAGATTCTTCCTTATAATCTTTAACCTTACTGCAACTTTGTTTTATTTTTTTTGCCATGGTTGCTTTAATTGTAGGAGCTACGTATTTGTAAACTCTATATTTTCATATTAATGATATTTACATGCTAAGCAAAAAAAAAAGGATCACACGACCGATGCATAATTTATGTTTCAATTGGGTTTTGTTTCACCAATACGTAGTGACATCACAATGGAACCGGAATGGGTCGGTACTTCTTATGCTATGTTGGCTGAAGTTTTCCAATGACGCTAAGAAGCCTGACCCATCCTTGAAACATTTGTCTTTATGCAAGGATGGAACGATAAAAGGTATTGATTTTTTCTTGATTAGCCAAGAACAAATATCATTACAAAATGTATGAATTTGAATGCCATTGTTGTTATTAAGTTATTGAGCTACCAAGATTATTTCCAAAGAGGAAATGTGAGATTGATAGAAAGTCTTTTGCCATTGGTGTTATCTCGTCAATAATATTGGGTGGAAGATGTGACAATTTGTCAAGGGAAAGGAGATGAGAAATTGGTGGATTATTTAAGAGATTGCATCGATTATTATGTGGATCCCGAAATCCAAATCCGAACCTTACCCACATTCCACATTAGAGTTGATGAAGCTAGAAGATCTATATCATAATATTGCTGAAAGATTGGAACAAGAACAACAGTTGTTCAAATAAGCTACACCATGTGCTACCTCTAGTGAACAACATTTGAAGAATACACCACATTTTTTTGCATCTTGCGGTAATAAAAAAGGAAGAAGCCAAAATCCATCTATAGCAACATTTGAATTTTTTTGGATCAAGATAGAGTCACATCCCTACATTTCTCTCTCTACCTATACTGTGTGCTACCTCAAACAAAGATTTCAGCCGCACCGCATACGTAATTTCTTCACTAGAGGTAGCACACGGTGTAGCTTATTTGAATATCGACACATGTGTTAAGATATGATATGTTTGTATTTACTAATATAAAAATGATAGATTATTTTTAGGATTTTCAATTTCATGAGTTATAAAGTTCAAACTTAAACATTGTTATACTAGTGACATCAACTAACTCTAGTATAAAAAATGTAACAAAATAAACGTAATTGTAAAAATAAAAGTAAAAGTAGTTACACTTGCATATAAATTAATTTTAACTACCATCATTTTGGAACCACTCAAACAAACAGTTTAGCAAATCGTAATTTATTAAAGTAATAATCAAAAATGAGCTAAAAATTTTAGAGAATTTGTTAAAAATATCCTTTTTATATACCCTTTTTCAAAAATATTCCATTTTTTGGTCATTTTTATTTTTGCCCTCCTTTAATTTTTAACGACCATTTTACCCTTAGATGAAAAATATTTTAATCAATAAAAAGGAAAACAATATTTTCCCGCCAAAAAAATTTCTGACATATTTTCCCGCCAAAAATTTTTCGAAAAAAAATTTCCGCCAAAAGTATTTTTGTCAAAAAAAATTTAATAAAATTTTTCGACAAAAAAATTTACAAGGTGTTTATAAGGCTTTTATATGGTAGAAACCTTATAGAACCTTTTAAAAACCTTGTAAAGGCTTTTACAAAAAAATTTAAAGAGTTTTAAAAGGTTTTATAAACACCTTGTAAACGCTTTTACAAGGTTTTTAAAAGTTTTTCAAATGGTTTTTAAAAATTTTTCAAATGGTTGTTAAAAAGATTTTGAAAGGTTTTTAAACACCTTGTAAACTCTTTTACAATGTTTTTAAAAACCTTGTAAAAGTTTGTATAGGGTTTTTAAAAGGGTTTTAAAAGGGTTTTAAACACCTTGTAAATGCTTTTAAAAAACTTTTAAAAGCATTTACAAGGTTTTTCAAAGCGTTTACAATGTGTTTAAAAACCTTGTAAACGCTTTTAAAACTTTTAAAAGCGTTTACAATGTTTTTATAAGGTATAAATTTTAATATTTTTTGCGGGAAATTTTTTTGATTTTGGCGAGAATTTTCTTTTTTTTGCAGGAAAAAAATAATTTTTGACGGGAAAAATTTTCGATTTTGGCGGGAAATTTTTTAGCGGGAAAATATTTTCGATTTTGATGACTGTACATTCTTGCTGTCACTCCAAAAAGGTATTTTGGTCATTTTATATATAAAGAGGGTTATTTTTAAAAATGGTCAACATGAATGAGTATTTTAAAAAAGGGATATGAAAAAGGGGCATTTTTTAGAATGACCCAAAATTTTAAAACAACGACATAATAAATTAACTTGAAGAACAAATCACAAATTGGCGCCGATGGATATTAAAAGTTTTTGATTATTTAATATTATATTTGGGATATCTCCTGGCATAAAGCACAAATCAATATTTTTTAAAAAAATTAATTATAATATAATAATAAAAATTATTTTTATTTTTTTAAAAAAAAGTTATTCTTTTGAGATATTATTAATTGTAATATTGTAATTGTTTGATAATTTCACATTATTTTTTGAATACTAATTATTTTAAAGTTTTATAATATTTTAATTTTTTTACGTATATTACATTTTTATATTGTTTGTTTGTTGTATTTGCATCATTATTTTGTGAAATATTTTAAAGTAATAATTATAATATCGTTATGTGAGCAAATAAAATTTATTAATTTATCAACCGTGTAAATTTAGTTTTACCAATCCGCCAGTAAAGAACATTAAAACACATATTTTTTTTCTTTCATATATTGAATAATATATCTTTATTTTTAAATATTTAAATTACAACATATGCAGAAAAGTTACATATTTATTAATTATAAGTTTTATATGATAATTCAAAAAAAATTGTAAATAAAATAAAAAAATGATGATAGGAAAATCATAATTTTAAATCTAACAAAATATTCCAAATATAGTTATTATAAATAATCATAATGTATACTTATATATATAATTTTGATTGGTTTATAATTTTTTAAAAATTTATTAGTAACTTTCGTCCTTAATTAATTAGAGAGTGAAAATATTTTTTTGTAAAATAATAATTATTTTAAAATTTTCTTAGTTTAATATTAAAATTAAATTTTTATATTTATTAAAAAAATTAAATATTTGCCTTAATACCAATAACATGACAATGTAATTTTTTTAAACTTTACAATGTAATTGGTGGATTATTGAAGAGATTAAGTTGATTATTACTTGCATTGCTTATTCTTTGTTGAAGATATAAGCTTCTTCTTCTTTTTTTAAGCTTCATTTTTGTTTTCTTGTAGCATATAATAATTATTAATGAGTTGAACCGTGGACTGGCAAGTTCTACTGATTGATCCGGTGATCCGGACGATTTTTCTGTTCACCACCGGGTAGGTTTGAAAAAAACACTGTCTCATAGAGATATATGGTTTCTATATCCATATAGTCTTAGTACAATTTAGTTTCCACTGTATTTAAACTGAATCATCCCCAAAAGTCCAGAGGTTTGATTAGCTTTGTTTAGAGACTTGGACTGATAATATAAAGACTGCGCAATGATTAATTGCTTGGCTGAAATATATATTTTCTACACGAAAAAAATATTTTTTATAGTTAATATTTATTTGTTATTTCAAACATTTTTTCAAGTATACACAACTAAATAAAGTTGTTGGAGCTATTAACACGTAAAACGATGTGGTAAGATGACATAATATAAAATTATGTATAATGAAATTTGTTAGAACAGTAAATTTATTTTATGATTTACAAGAAAATAAAAGATAATAATAATATTATTCTTATTATTTTAATTGTGAGAAAATGCGAGAACCTATCAATGCACATGGTGTAAGACAATCTCTATTGGTTATATATTATTCTGTATTAGGTGTTTAAACTTTTAACTAATTGTTAATATAAATTAAAGACATTTTACAAGAGAGAAGCCAACGTTTTTATGGATTGGTAGTGATGTATATAAACAACGTTTTAGAGAGCACTAAATCTATATAAAATAAAAAAAAAAAAAAAAGCAAGAGCTCACAATCAGTTTTGTGATCTCCACCATGGTTCACGAATTCTGTGAACGACTTGTTTTTGTTTTTTTCACGAAAGATTGTTTGTTTATCACTGAAGTCTTATGGTTGATGGGTCCTCCAACACCGTTAAAGTTGAATTCATCAGAGTTGACTTTGAAAAAGAAAAAACAAAACAACCTTGTTTAATCACAGCCACAAATGCACCATGTGAGATATGTGATCCTATCTCTGTATTGGCTTGACAAATTACACAGGGGCTCAATAAATCTTTTCATCAAGTCGAAGAGAAAAATGAAACGAATTGGATTGAATCTTTCTAAAGTTTTCATGATTTCATCAAACCTTATCTTCTTTTTTTTTTCATGAAAAGGCTATCCATTTTGGTTTCGTCACAAAGAGACAGAAGAGTAGCTCAAGTTCTTCTGCTTCGCCTTTCTTATCTGGTAAAGCAATTTGTCTTCACACCCTTTAGTCTATAAGATTGTGTTGTCATATCAACATTTTTATTCTCTTACAGTCTTACTCCATTCTTTTGTTGCTTGCTTTGTGAACTTTGTGTGAGTTAATCATTTAGTTTTAGCACAATTATCATCTCCGATTGCTTTGAAAGACCAAAGTGGTAGTACTTGCTTTCATCTGAAGCTGCATTCTCTAGTATATATTGCTGTAGTATATAATTTTCGAGGAGTTATCATTTTTTCACTTTTTTTTCTATATAAAGATTCTAAAGAGCTAAGAGTGACTCGTTAGAATCTCTTTTCTTGTACATGCTTGTTTGGGGAGAGCTAGGTTCCTCCTAAGTAGTACCTAGAAGTGAGTTATATATATATATATATAATGTTTCTTGCTCTTGTCTTGGTTTACCTTCTTGATTTTCATTGTTTTTTGCACTTTTTTTGTTTCCCTTTAAGTTTATATCTCAGGTTTTATCAAAGTGAAAAGATCATCACATTTCCGATATGGCTGAAGGAATACAGCAAATTCATGAGCTATGGAAATATGATGTATTTCTAAGTTTCCGTGGAGCAGATGTGTGGATGAACTTTCTAATTCATCTCTACGACAGTCTCAAAAGATGTGGTATAAACACATTCAAAGATAATGTGGAATTAGAAAGAGGAGAGTATATTTCCGGACAGTTGCTGGATGCGATTGAAACCTCTAAAATTCTCATTGTTATCACATTGGTGTCGTGATGAATTAATTCACATTGTGAAAGGCCGTAAAAGTATCCCTGCCAGTTGGTTTTTCCAGTTTTCTTCTTTGCTGACCCATCAGATGTACGCCGTCAAAAAGGGCCATATGCTAAATCTTTTATTGAACACAAAAGTCTTTACCCATCAAACAAGGTGAAGGATTGGAGGGAAGCTTTAACCGAAGTAGCAAACTTATCGGGGTGGGACATGAGATTACGGTCAGTTAGCTCTAACAGGCTATTATGTCTTTTGATCCTTTAAAATAATTTTTAACATCCTCGAATTTAACAGTTGAATAGATAATGCTAAGTTACAGAGTATCTAATAGAAGAACAAAGTACTACTTGAAAGTAAATGGAGAAAGAAAAAGATTTACTACAATGTTATGCAGGAGTGAAGCAGAATGTATCAAAGATATCACTAGAGAGGTTCTCAAAAGGCTGCCCTGCCGGTATTTGCATGTACCATCATATGCTGTTGGTATGGTATCGCGGTTACAACACATTTCTTCGCTACTAAGCATTGGTTCGGATAAAGTTGAAATTATAGGAATTTTTTGGAATGGGTGGAATTTGTAAAACAACACTAGCGAAGGTGGCATTTAGTGAATTCTCACATCAGTTTGAAGGATCGAGTTTCCTAGAACATTATAGGGGATACTCTAAAAATCTAGAGGGAATAACTCATCTTTGACGACAACTTTGCTCTGATATATTAAATAGGAATGACATAGAGTTCAATAGTCTTGGATCATACGGTAAAAGAAAGATTCTACTGTAAAAGAGTCCTTATTGTAATTGACGATGTTGATGACATACGCCAGCTTAATTCAACATCAATAGATCTCAACTGCTTTGGTAGTGGAAGTAGGATAATCATTACAACAAGAAACATGCATTTGTTAACGCAACTAAGAGTAGAAGGAAGCTGTTCACCAAAGGAACTTAATGGTGATGAATCTCTTGAGCTTCTCAGTTGGCATGTCTTTCGAACAAGTGAACCACCTAAAGAGTTTTTTCAACTCTCAGAAAAAGTAGTGGCGTACTGTGCAGGACTACCTTTGGCTGTGGAAGTATTGGGTGCTTTTCTCATTGGACTACCTTTGGCTGTGGAAGTATTGGGTGCTTTTCTCATTAACTTGAGAAGTTTAGTTGTTTTGGACATGCAGTATAGCAACCTTAAACAACTTTGGAAAGCTCATGATATGTAAAAAGTAACAAATATGCTATCTCTTCAGTCTTAACACTAAGCTCCCTTTGATCGTGATTCTATCATTCTTATTAACTTCTTGTAGCATCCTCCGCTGGCAAAAAAGCTAAAATATCTTGATCTCAGTCATTCAATCTACCTCGAAGAGAATCCAGACTTCTATATTTTCCAATCCTCGAGAAGCTACTACTGATAAACTGGAAAAGCTTGGTTCTTATTCACAAGTCAATTGGAATTCTCAAAAAGAAGATGTTATTGGTAAATTTGACTCATTGCACAAAGCTTGATACTCTCCCTAAAGAACTATATGAGTTGGAGTCACTAGAAACTCTCATTCTCTCCTTCTGCAAGAAACTTGAGAGATTAGATGACGGGTTAGGGGAATCGAAATCCCTGACAACTCTTGTTGCAGATTTTACAGCTGTTAAGAAATTCCCATCTTCGATCAATCAGCTCAAGAATCTAAAAATATTATCTCTTAACGGTTGTGAAGCATCACCGAGTAATGATATTGGCAACGTTCATTCAGAAGAAAGTCCTTCTTTGTTGATTCCAATATCATTTAACGGTTTAACCTGTCTGACCACCTTATCTCTAGGTTACTGCAATCTATCTGATGATATGATTCCTCAAGATTTTGAGAGTTTGTCTTTACTCGAGGAAATTAGTTTACAAGGCAACAATTTTTTGCAACTTGCAAACGGATTTTGCTAGTCTACCAAATCTCCAAAAACTTCAGTTATGTGATTGCTCGCAACTTCAATTCATCTTTAGTTTACCTAGAAGCTTAATGTCTTTCTCTGCAGAAGAGTGCATATCATTGGAAAGCATTCTAGATTTTTCTTGTTGCTCATCCTTGGAAGTATTGAACCTCAACGACTGCCACAAACTTGTTGAGGCCCGAGAGGTCGATAATTTAAAATGGTTGATTGACTTCCAAATGGAAAGGTGCAAACTCGCAGCTTATGCTACTAGCGAAATAATACTCAAGGTTTGTTTTTGACGCTATGTTTCTTACTTGAAAATTCATGTGTTATGTTTTTAGCAACAATGTCGATCAGCGCGATATTTTTCTGATTGTTGTTGATATTGTAGGGTTGGGTTCGGAGGAACCGTGGATGTATATATATACCAGGATACGACCTTCCAAACTGGGTTAGCTTCAAAGCTAATATGCGTTCATTCTCTTTTGTTGATCCTGAAACTGAAAAATCTGGTCCGGTAGTACGGTTTACCTTATGGACACGTTTCGTAGAAGGTTTAGAAAATTCGTGGAAAATCACACAAGGGGCGGTTCATGGATACATAGCCATAAGGATCTCTGGAAAATATCCAACCTTAGAAATGGGGGACCAAATGGAAGTTGAGGTGGATTTTGATGATTGTATAATTGTTATAGAGACAGGCTTTGCTCTTTCTTACAACACACTAGTCACTTCGGATATGAACTTGGCTGATACTCAGTTCATACAAGGAGATGATGTTTTGTTTTATGGTGGCTCTGATATACGTTTGCTTTGTTTTCGGAGAAAGCTTGAAATGGATCTTATACATACAGGTTGTTCAATGAATTGGTTAATATCTGACATCCACGATTGTAGCATTTCTATGGAAAATACTCAACCACTCATGGAGGAAAGCTATCACAGACCTTCCATGTAAGTATTGATCGTCTAACCTAAAAATATTCTCCCTCCATTTCAAAATATAAAATGTTTTAGTCTAAACACGCATATTAAAGAATAATTACTTTTTAAAAGTTTAATCAATCACAAATAATACTGTATAATAAAAAAATATAAAGTTAATATAAAAGTTGCATAGAAAGTTGGAAACATCCTATAT
This sequence comes from Camelina laxa, assembly GCA_024034495.1. Taxonomy (NCBI): domain Eukaryota; kingdom Viridiplantae; phylum Streptophyta; class Magnoliopsida; order Brassicales; family Brassicaceae; genus Camelina; species Camelina laxa. The sequence goes on from CM043883.1 coordinate 25,144,364, forward strand.
TATGAAACACAAATACTTCTCTAAACATCCTATATTATAAAACGGAGGGAGTATATAATAACGCAAAATACCATTTCTTGTACTGGTTTGTTCATGGTTCCTTATGATTTATTAATCTTCACTAATTTGGATTTTCAGGAAAATGAAAATGGTTCTAAAGATACTTTTAGGTTTTTTTGGCACTTGTTCTGGTTCTTGGAGTGCTTTTATTTGGCAAAGGAGTAACTTACTACGACTTATTTCTCTAAAGCATGATAGACACTCCATAGTCTCATTCATCGTAAGAACACTACTATATATGGATTATGTAGGATTCTCTGGTTGTGTGCTTTCAAGCTACGAATTATCATATTTGATGAGAATGGAAGGGGAGGATCACACAACCAAGTTCATCGCACTCTACTCCACCTTTCTAGAAAGACTGAAGGAGCTAGTCAATCCTGAATCGTCTCCCTACATACTCTCTCGATTCAAAGTTAAGAGGAATGTTAAAACAGGTGGTACGTTGTTTGTGGATCAATTCTCATTGGCTTAACGTATTTGCAGTTGGTCATAACCTCGACAAAGTATAAAAATTTTAAATGTTTTGAATGTTTTCACTTAGATGCAAGTTTATAAGACTTTCTTTGTTCTCTGAGTATTCATTTTTAAATGTTTTGAATGTGTTCACTTAGATGCACCTCGATCAATTTCTTTTGTTTTTTCCACAGATAATCGCAAAAACCAAGACTTCGAAACAGAAGACATCTCACTTTGTTGAATTAGTTCCGTTCTCTGCATACTCCAAAGACATGTAACCGCTGTGTAACGATGATGTTGATAGTTTGGTTGCTTGCTAAGTTTATCATTTGTTCCTATTAGCGCCTAATACCGACGATATAAAACACATAAAATCTGGATGAATGATACGTCCATCAAAGTAATATCATGCAGGATATGGACGGAAAATGAGATTACATATCAGATATTATTCATATTAAATCATAATTTCCCGTAATATTGTAATGAAATAATTGTTTTTTTTTTTTCTCCTTTTGGTTTTAATGTTAAGAATCTTTACGTACATGAGAAAAAAACTTCTACGCATGAACATAGAATCTAGTTTCCTTACGTGAGAGTAGAGCAAAACAGATGCCGATAAGTAAATAAATGATATTAAGATTATAAAATTTAATACGACATTGTAATATTACTGGAATAAACAACGCCAGATAAAAAAAAAACAAGAGAAATGAACTTATGAGGTGTTGGGCCAAGTCTTAAAAACAACAAACTATAATATATGTTCTCTAAATTATAATCCAAATTTTTGTTATTTGCGCACAGTTTTTGCGGCTTTTTGCCACTGTTGTATATTATTTCTCGTTAATTTGAAAGTTTAGGGTTATGTACATATATTTTTAAAAAATCGAAATCAGTTATTATTTTTTTTTGGTCGGATCGGACAAAATCGAAATTAGTTATTAATAATTCATTTTTTTTTGACGAGAATTTAATTCTTCATCTTTCTAAATAACTACGTTTTTGACATTAACGTCATTTGCTATATAAAAAAAAAGACGTCATTTGCAAATTTAGATACACAAAAGGAATTACATTATTTAGTAAGTTTTACATCCGATAATTTTTTACGCAACAACAGAAAGAAAATTTTTCTTTAATAGCTGGGAACTTTCTTCCAGTTTCTTACAAAAAAAAAAAGAAGAATATACACCTTTTTCTTAATTGAAAATATGAATAAATATTCTAAAAAGCGTGAGGAGCTAGCCCACATGAGTTCGGTTTATCGAAACCAAATGGAAAAAAAAAATTTCGGTTATTATTTTTTTCTGTTATCAGTAAATACCACCAAAATTAATCGAATAAATTCGGTTTAATTAGTTAAACTAATTTTAGAGTTTTTTTAGTTAAAATTATATAAAACTTGGTTCTTGGTATATTTTTGGTTTTCAAAAGGAAAAAAAGAGGTTCGGGAACTGAATCCTAACCAAACGTAACATAAAATCCCACTGCATTGAACCAATTGCTAAACCGGTTTTGAACTGACGAAACCAGAAAAAGATTCGGTTTGATTTGGGGTGAACCAATGCCTTAAGGTTCCTAGATGCACAAAACTGTGAGTCCGTCCCTAGAGACACAAGATTGTGCTTTTCATAGTACTGAGCTTTATAACCTCAACTTTGCTAGCTGCTTCAAACTGAATCAAAAAGCAAGAGACCTTATCATTAAGATAAGTAGAAATACAGTTTTACCTGGTGAAAACGTGCCTACATACTTCACTTACCGAGCCAGTGGGAGTTCTGTGTCCTTCAGATAGTGAATGGAATTGACACGTCTAAGTCCTTCAGATTTAAGGCTTGCCTCTTGCTATTTAAGAAGGGTAATATTGAAGTTGGTGATAGCGAGACGATGAGTTTATTCTATCGCATCACAGAAAGACAGAATGGTATTGATAATACGTATAAATCTAAAGGCATGAACCTCCAATCACCCCAGTTTTGAACAATCATATGTTCATATTCGAGTTTGTGGAAAAGGTAAGTTCCACAGAATTAGTCTTTGATTTTGAACTCTAATAAGAGATAGTAGAATGCGGGGTACGTACTAAAAAATTGTAAGATAGGAGAAAACATCGTCTGATCAATTAATTTGTTGAAAATGTACTTTTGTTGGAGTGCAATAAAAGAAATAGGCTTCTTAATATTTTTCATTACAAATACTTAAAAGATGATTAAAACTTAGATGAGTTTTAACGAAGTTTAAGACGTTTGTTAGGAGTTTAGGATTTTGGGACTACAAGATGCATGGTTGTTTCGTGCAACGAGAAGCAATATGATTTACATCCAGATACTTACCCTCTGATGAGAATATCATGATGGTGATTTTAATATCTATTTTTCATACCGTATCATCTGAGATGCTTAATTATTTACGAAGATTTTTGGGTGGAAAAATATTGTATTTTGTGCTATTTTTTCTATGTAGCATGCAACTATTTTTATTTTGAAATTATCCAAATTGCTATCACTTCCCAAATCAATGGCTACTTAGGAGAGAGGTAAGTTGGATATTGAGAGAGAGAAAGAGACATACCTATGAACTTGCTTCCAAGAGTGTTATATTATATGTCATTGTGTGGAATTCAGAATGTCTGCTTTTGCTCACTCTCCGGTACATGCTGTACAGTCCATTTTTTAACATACTCTCTAATCAAATGATACTTTGTGTGTATATGCTTGCTTCGTCCATAGAAAACTGGGTTTTTAGTAAGTGCAATGGTAGAATGGTTATCAATCCGTATAACCACCCTTTCACACGGTGATTCAGTTACCTCATTTAGCAAATCCTTGAGCCAAATTGCCTGCCTTGCTGCTTCAGTTCCCGCCATGAATTCTGCCTCACAAGAAGATAAAGCTACCATATCTTATTTCTGTGAACACCAAATGATCAGATTTCCACCAAGGTAAAACACCTAACCAGTTGTTCTTTTACCATCATCAGGATCTATATTGTGACTGCTTTCACTGTAGCCTATCAATTCTGTAGTAGGTAAGGAGGTTGTTTTTGCAAACGTGAGTCCCAACGTGATACCTCAAGCATTGCTTCATCGCTGCTCCATGAGACACCTTTGGATCTTGCATATAACGACTTAATACTCCTACACAATAAGACAAATCTGGTCTCGTGTGAAGTAAGTATCGAAGACATCCAACAATTTTCCTATATTTTGTTGCATCGATACTTTCCTCCTCTGCAGCTTTCGACAGTTTCAATCCTTCATCCATTGGTGCATGAACCATGTTTCAATCCTTCATTCCTACCGCTTCTAAAATTTTCATAGCATATCATCTTTGATTCAAGGTAATCTCATCCGAATGTTGACAAACCTCAATACCAAAATAATAAGAGAGTCTTCCGAGATCACTCATCTCAAACTTTGACGACATCTCCCTTTTAAAGTCCTCTATGATCTTCGCATTTGTTCCTGAGGACCATGGTTCGAGGAACGCCTGGCGCACCATGGTCCTCACAGTTGCAGTCAATTGGTGGCAACTTGTCCTGTGGGAAGGTTGTTAAAGGGTGAGGACCATGGTTCGAGGAACGCCTGGTGCACCAATAACCTACTGGTGGATTGGGATATCCACAGTGATAGGTTAGGATCAATGCCCTGCAGGGCCAGCTTGGGGTCCGTTTGGACAGCTAGCAGTGAGGCTAGCGGGCTAGAAGTGAGGCTAGCGGGGTCCACGGAACGGGTTGTCACAATCATCAAAAAGATAGAAGTCCTAAGGATGGGGGTAACTGATGTGGGTGGAGTCTCATAGTCTATAGAGTGTTTAACATGCAGCCTCAAGCAAACTATCCCTAAACAATGAACATCACGACTTAGCTAATCCAATCTCTTGATATAAGCTACTCAGACTCAACAACTTCCAAACCTAGCTCTCGCTAGAGAAACATGATCAAGCATGGCATGACAAACAAGTTTATTCACGTCAACAAAGATCCTAGACAACTAATCTCTTAGGCTAGGAATGTAATTCTCTGGCACTAGTTGGTCAGATATTTCATCTAACACCTTTTGGGTGTGGAAATGTCTAAGACATAGTTCCAATTGATTAGAGAGAAACTAGTATTTCTAACTTTAGTCCAGAAGGGAATCAAACAAACCTAAGCTTAAACACCCTACATACTAAGATCCCCCACCTAATCTATCATATCCTCAAGAAATACCACACTACTCGGATCTAGAAATCATTATCAACGATACAAACTCAGAAAACATTGAATCAAGCATCACAAGAGAGATAAAAATGGGATGAACAACTTTGTAGAAGAAATCAAATGCAAAAACTGAATAAACTCAAAGATATCTGATTACAAAGTCTGGAAACGTTTTAGGTGGCTAGGTAAACCTTAAGGAAAAGAACAAAAAACGAGATGCCTCAGTAAGGACTTAACAAAATGTATTTATATTAAGACATGGAAATATCTAAAACTTAGAACGACAAGATAGAGCGTCGGTTCGGGAACCCTTCTTGGATGCGTCTTTAGAACAAAACCAGGACGTTGGTTTAAGAGCGTCGATCGAGTTGCAGCTTGAAAATGTGTCGTCTGGGAGCTGCTGATCAGGTCGCGTCTTGAGGGTGCTCAGGAGCCCTCATGGGATGTCTTGGTCGAGTCGCTGCTAACGTCCGATCAAGTGGGAGCTCTCCTTTGCGTGCAGGTCGAGTCGGAATTCAAAATTATGTGTATCCACTAAAACAGTGATAACTCTTTAACCACGACTTCGATCGGCTTGAAATAAATGGTATTGGAAAGATGACTCAATTCCCTACAACTTTGATGAAGATGTTGAAGGCTGTATCCCAAAGTAAAATCTTCACTCGACTCGATCAAAGACGTGGAAGGTTGCGTCGCTGGGTAGTGTAGATCGAGTCGCTTAACTGCTTTCCTGCTCCTTGTTTGCTTTTGATGGTTTGGACACCTCCTAAAACACCTGAGACAACTCCAATATGCAAGATGCATGCAAGACCAATGCAGAGACTACCTAGATATGCATGTTATGCAAAAGAGACCTAAAGCAATGCAAAACAATGAATTAAGATAACAAAATGAATGACAAATGCATGATGAAAGAGTGTAAAATATATACATATCACGAAGCATAACTTATCACGCAGATTCCAAACATCATCGTCTTCCTGAAATTGGGCTATTCGGTGAGTGCTTTGGGGTTCTTCACCGCTGTTGACGATCCTCTCAAGTCCATAAAGAGCTTCTACATTCCAGCGATATGCATGTGCAGTTACTTTCATATTTTGGTTCTGTTAATTGTTTTACATAGGAAAGAGGACTATGGCACTTCCGATTCCTTTTTGGCGGCTGCTTATGGCTGCTCTTTTCACTGACGGAGTTGCCACTTGTGCGTATCCTTCTCATTATACCAACTGTTATATTTTCTATTTTGCTTTTATTTTTTATTCATTTTAAGATAAATAATTCACATAAAATTATTATGTAACAATTTTCAATTCTATTCACTTACTAATATTATTCTAATCATATATTATTTATCAGTATACAGTTAATTAACATATATATATATATAAGATGTTTATATTAATTTATTAAAATCAAATTATTGTGAATTGTAAATATATATAAGTTAGGTATTGGTCTCACTTATAATAGTATAATTTAATTGAATCATTTTCCATATTTATGATTTTTATATATGAGTTCATCAATCATCTCGGAAAAGCGTCTTTAGTTTTTGATTAATCATCTCGAATAATATTTATTTTCATAATAAATCTAAATAATATAATAAATAATAGGTAGTTTTCTTGCATTTGTTGGACAATGGAAAAACTATTTAGTGAATTAAGAAAGCTATAAAACCATAATTAAGGGAAATTTTTCATAATTTTTGTACAAATTTTGAAATACAAGTATTTAAAAGAATATATATGTAATATAACCTATTAAATCATCAATTTATTCAATAAATTACTAAATCTCTTTATAAATATATAATTATATTTTGTTATATTAATTTTAAATCACATGGAATATTAACTAGTAATATATATAGATCACCAAATTACTTGTATGCAATCAAATGGTGACACATGGCAAGTTCAAATAAAAAATAGATACTACTCATATAAGCTTTTTTCTATTTTACCTATGGTAATATATTATCATATATAACTAATCATATATGTTAGTAGTTTTCGGTGTAGATAATTAAAAACATTAGTGGAAACTAAGATGTTTATATAATCTTCGTAAATTTTATTACGTTCAAGCTTATATTGTATAGTAGTATTCAATGCACATAATTTTCTACTTTATTGATGTTATGGGACTTCTTGGCTTCATATTAGTATATATAATGATCAAGCATTCTGTCGTGAAGATTTCTCAGACACCAAGCTTTTTTGCTTTTGACACGTAAAACTAAGCTTATAGATCAAACTAAGCTTATACGTTTTTTTATATTGAGCTTGGAAATTTAAGGTCATGGTTCAACTTTCCACTAATTTGTAGCCGCATTCATGAGTCACATGACACTCACCATCCATGTAAAATAATCAAACTCGACCAAAAATAATCCGAAAGAAAAGAGCAGAATTGTGGAAGCCCAATTAATCAAAGGGTGATACAGCTCAAGAACTTATATGATATGTGGAGCGTAAGCAAATCATTCGACTTGAATGAGAATACCCTTCAAATCTCTAATCCAGAAAATTAAAGCCAATACGCTTCTCCAACTTAATCACTACACACCGAATACCCTTCTTCCCTTCATGCACTTGAATGAGAAACTCCCGGAGAATTACGAGTTTCTCACAATAGTTAGCTAACCTAGGAGAGAAAAATTTTCAAACCTTTATCCACAAACCATTCACTACTCACTATGCTCTGAGTCATACCACATCAACTCACTCCCAAAACCACTAAAGTTTACATTTTCTATAAACCATTCCTCAAACTCACCTTTGGAGAATCCTTCCATCTTCCTTGTTTTGAATCATATTCATACATTTTAAGCTTACTATTAACGTAAAGTTTTCCTCTACGAAGCTGAACTTTAGCGTCATCACAAGGGCTAACGGTGGCTTCCAAGTCTGAGTCTTTAAATCGTAACCTCAGCCCAGTTCATGGAGGAGGATGAGTCCTCTGTTCCTCCAATAACAAAAATCTTGCCTTCTATAAAAGCAGACTTGGCGCGTTTCCTTGCCACCATCATTTTAGGAGCATCACGCCACATATGAGTCCGACAATCAAACACATGAACGGCCGAGGATGGCCGCTTGTCGTCGTTGATGGTTCCTCCCATTTGGTAGATTTCTAAACCTACGGCTACAGTGGACGGCTTGGATGGATGAAACAACCATCCGTTTTTTCTTTTTAAATTTCTAGTGGTCTCATACCCAAAGCAACATAGTAACACTCAACATCAGCCAATAACATAAACAACACCAGTAATTTAATGAATAATTTCATTAATAAATAAATCAAATTCAAACTCTAATAATCAAGAACCAACAATGTCAAGAAGCAATCACCAGCATTCTAACGACTCAACTCTAGAAACCTAATGAAACGATCAAACCTGTTTTTTTTTTAACAATAATAATAATAATAATCTAGTGAACTCATACTCACTAGCAACCTAACCCCAATCACACAACAGCGGATAACATAAAACGATACCATTAAATCAATAAAATAACCAATAATCAATCCAACATAAATCAAGCAACCAGCAATCCTAGAGAACATTATAAGGAATCAACTCCAACAACCAATCGAGCCACTAGAACATCCTCCTCTTCATTGCTTTGATACCACGATCACACTTTTGTCTTAACATGCATCACAAACACAAATTGAGATGCATGAGTATATTATAAACACTCAGTGAGGCAATCCTCCCATCTACTGGGCTATACACACAAGCAACTAAGATACCAATACCAAACAATCAACAAACCAAACACAACAAACCAGGGAAACAATTATCGTATGTTGAAAAGGTGGTGTCGACCGACACCAGTCAAGTGTTGAAACACTGACTATTTGTGTCGACCGACACTGCCCCCAGTGTCGATCGATACTGCTCCTTGGTGTCCCCACCTAGTGTAGATCAACACGGACTCCGCAAATGCAATCTGCTCAAAACCGAGAGTCGAATCTCGCTTCTCTTCACCTCCAATCCGTCCAAAACTTAACAAAAAAAGTCATATGAACTCGTAGGAACCCTATAGCAACCATAACAAGCAAGAAAACCCACAAACAACACATCACAAGCAAGACAAATGAAACAATCAGGCTTAGATCAAACATGGTCATGCACTCATCCCTTTGGAGGAAGTTTCTGACTAAAAACGACGAATCCAACACCCAAGCAACCCTCCTAACATGTCTCTAACCCTGGATCTTCACTCCCACAGAAATAACTCCAAGGAAAAGCACCAAAACTCCAAATCTCCCAAGAACGCTCTCTTTCTCTCTGCCTCTCTCTGAAATCGGCAAACCCACTTCCAAAACACGACATAGGTCGACTTTCCACTTAAATAACCTGGTTATAAGGTTTCACTTAAACCACATCGTCCCAAATCGACAAATTAAATCAATTTGGTCGAACTAGAAATTGCTGGTGTCGATCGACACTACTTTTGGTGTTGATTTACACCCACCCCTAAAACCCACAATTTGGTAACAAAAATCAGACCACAATCAAGAAATCCTTTAAAACATCCTCCTCTTCATTGCTCTTTTTCCATAATCACACTTTGTCTTTACCTGCGCCACAACACAAAAGAGAGGCGTAAGTATTACCAGAAATACTTAGTGAGGCAATCCTCACATCTATTTGGCTATACACACAAGAAATTAGAACTCCAAGCACAAGCACAAACAACAATCACAGATAAATCATAATCAACCAAACCACAAAGCACAGATAACAGTCGTCGGTTGAGAACTGCATCGACCGACACACGCCTTGTGTCGACCTTTGCAATTCCTCCTGCATCGACTGATGGACTCCTTGCATTGACTGATGCATCGCACCTCTTGTCGACCGATGCACACCTTGCATCGACCGATGCAATTCTCCAAATCTCTCGCTGCATCGATCGATGCACTCCTTGCACTGTAGTTTGACCAAGAACATAACAAAGACCAAATCAAGTCACAAGAACCACAAAAAACATAATAAACAAGGATTTAATCCACCAAATCATAGAGAAAACATAGAAACTCAGAGATCTCATGCCTAGATAAGCCATGGTCATGCACTCAGCTTGAGAATGACGGATCTGACTCTACGAGCACGAAAACACACCACAGCATGCCCCTACAGGCTCTCCAAACTCGGATCTCCACTCACAGAAGAATCTCCCAAAAACTCCCTAAAACTCAATGGAAACCTTCACTCGTTTATCCCTTAAGAACAACAAAAAAACCTTCAAAAATGTTAAGTCTCGACCTTTTATACTCGGCCTTGGTGATTCCCAATCCAAAACACAAGAAAACAAGTGTTTCACTAAATCGTTCCACACAAACTGAACCTTGTATCGATCGATGCACAGTCTGCATCGATCAATGCACATTATAGACCAGGATTCTAGTTCGCGGGCGTTACAATTCTCTTCCACCAACAAGGATTCGTCCTGAATCCTGCAGCACCTTTCATCCGCCAAGGACCTCCGTGCAACCATCACCACGGCCCACACATCCTCTGACTGGACTGAACACTGTCAGCCAAAGTTTCCATTGCAATTGTCGCAACTGTCTGAACACCTTCGACTGAAACCTCGAGGTTTCCCTCTAGTCAATAGACTCACATCCTAGTTATTATTTGCTCACTACTCAGTGCTTCCCCCATCCACGGTCGCAACCAACGAATCATGCCGGCTCGCTATCAGTCTATCTGCCTTAAGCTACGGCATCCATAAAGTCACTCACACCCACTCCCCTGCTCTCCAGTTGCAATATTTGAGATATACTGACCCACTGCTGAGCCATGACCTACATTTACGGTATCCAGGGAGTCTCAAAATCCCGCTCTTGGGTCGTCACCCTAGAGCGTGCTCTCGGATCGTCATCCGAAGCTAACATACCCCTCCACCCTCTGGCCATAAAGTCCATCATGCTATCAGTATCACATGAGTTGGGTCCACACGGCCTTGTGTAAACGAGTTTGATGTCATCGCTTATCTACCGACTAGATCTACCTCAACGACTCTCATTTTTGAAAACTTTCATTTTTAGAAATTTTTATATTTAGAAACCTTCCACTTTTAAGTAGCTTCATGGAATCACGTATCCCAAACACCACCTCATCTTGGTACTTAGTCGCACAACCAACCACCCCTAAGCGACCAAGTATCAAGAGAGATGAGGTGGAATACTCTATCTCGCTCCAGCCACGGACATCAACACACCAACACCTACAACTGGGACCAGGCAAGACAAGTTCAAGCCGTGACCTTCTTCTCGAGACACTTCTAGAACCTTGCCTTCATCCTCACCTATGGCTCTCCTGTCTGCACCTCCACTCCATCACAGTCCCACAGGACTCTCATCAAAGGAATCTTCTTCCGCCGAAGTTCCTTGACTCTCCTCTCGGGAACCCTCATTGCCCTTGCCTCCAAAGTCATGTTGGGCTGAAGATCCTCATGAATCTTAGCCAACAACTGATCATCCTTGTGTAGACACTTCCTCAGCATAGACACATGGAGCACCTTTTGGAACGCACGCATAACACCAGGCAACTCAACTATACGCAACTGGTCCCACCCGCCCAACCACTCCGAAAAGACCATGTACCATAGACTCAACTTAGTATGTGTCAATGACCTATTTGGATCCCGCATCATGGCCATCTTGAGGTACACTCTATCACACACCTGAAACTCAAGATCCTTCCTCCTTCTATCAGCATAAATGCTCTGCCAATCCTGAGCCTCTTTCATGTTCAGCTTCGGAACCTGGATCTTCTCTGTAGTCTCCAGAATATAGTATGCACCATATATGCTCCTCTCCCCACCTGAGTCTAGCATAACAGTGTACGACATGGCCTCCCATGCAAGGTCTTATAAAGAGTCATCCTAATACTCGTCTAGTAATTGTTGTTGTAATTTAACTCTACCAAGCTCAAGTAATCTGCCCAATGACCACCCCAATCCAGCACGCACATCCTTAGTAAATCCTCCAAAGTCTAGATCGTCCTCTCCGACTGAACGTCCATCTGAGGATGATAGGTTGTACTTATATGCATCTTCGTGCTCATCTCTGCCTGAAACGCCCTCTTGAGCACCAAAGTGAACTTGGAATCTCAGTTAGACACGATAATAGCAGGCACACCATGGAATCTAACTATCTCCCTCACATACTTCATAGTCAAAACCGCTGCTCCATTGCATCAAATGTCTGCGACACTGGCAATCCTACCACGAACTCCATCTTGATCATATCCCACTTCAACTCTAGAATGGGTAAACTCTGCAATAAACCACATGGAACCTGATTCTCAGCCTTCACTAGCTGACTAGTGTCATACTTCGCAACCCAGTTGGCTACATCCTTCTTCATCTCGACCTAGTAATAATACCGCTTGAGGTCACTGTACATCTCCGTCGCTCCTGGATGAATAGAGAACTTTCTCGAATTAGCCTCTCTCAGTGTCTCCTGCCTCAGACCCTCATCCTTAGGTACACAAACCCGCCATGCACAAGAATAGCCCCATTAGCTGTAACCTGATAATCTGAACCCGCAGCCTTAGAGACATTCACCAGCCCCACATCCTACTCTCCTGAGCTAACTACACCATGCTCAACAAGTCTGCTCGATCAGTTGCCTCCAAGCCCAAAGGCTCCTGTGAGATAGCACACATCCTCAATGCATTAATCTTACCCACTAATGACTTCATGTCATTATCCAGAGCCGAAGCCACCCGCTTCCGACTCAAAACATCCGCAACCAGTTTAACTTTATCAGGGTGGTAAGCTATCTCCAGATCATAGTTTGCTACCAACTCTATCTAACGCCTCTACCTCAAATTCAGCTCAAGCTGAGTGAAGATGTACTTCACGGTCTTATGATCTGTAAATACCTTGACCTTTCCACCATAAAGATAGGTCCGCCAAATCTTCAAGGAAAAAATCACCACCGCCATCTCCAAACCATGGGAAGGGTAATTGGCCTCATGCTTCTGCAACTGCTGCGAAGCATAGGCAATAATAACCTTCCCCTACTACATCAGCACACATCCCAAACCAACTCCGGAAGCATCTGTGTAAACAACATAAGACTCATTCTGCTATGGCAGTGCCAACACCAGCGTGGTAGTCAGCACCTGCTTAAGGCTTGTAAAAATTGCCTCACACTCCAGTGACCACACAAATGGAACCTCCTTCCCCGTAAGTTTTGTCATTGATTGTACCATACTCGCAAATCCTCCATCGGAACTCCTATAGTAACCCGCCAACCCCATGAAACTCCTAATCTCAGTGACACTCTATAGTCATGGCCACTCCATAATGGCCTGAATCTTCTCTGGATCCGCTGAAACTCCCTCTGCAGAAAAAACGTAACCCAAGAATCCCATCTACCGCTGCCATAAACTACACTTACTCAGCTTAGCAAACAAATTCTGCCTCTGCAGCTTCTGCAGCTTCTCCAGAACTGCTCTTAGATACGCTGCATGCTCCTCAGGACTCTACTAGTATACCAGGATATCGTCGATAAAAATGATGACAGAGGGTACTTGTTCAATCCTCGGGAGAGGGTACTTGTTCTTCAGAGTGATCCAGTTCAGACCCCGATAGTCAATATACAAGCGAAAACTTTTGTCTTTCTTCTTAACAAACAACACCGGCGTTCACCACGGTGACCAACTAGGACGGATGAAATCCTTGCTCAACAAATCCTCCAACTGCTTCTTCAGCTCTGCCATCTCTGCTGGAGCCATCATGCAAGGCACCTTAGATAACAACGTTGTCCCTTGTTCCAGTTCAATCATGAAGGGATCCCACCTAGATGGTAGTAACCCCTGCAACGACTGGAACACATCCATCCCCAAGATGACATTATATAACTTAACGGGACTGATAATCAAATCCGCTGGCCTCGACTCACCCGTGATATGAATATCCACACCCCTCGCCTGTCAAAGAACTCTCAGAAGCTTGCCTCCCGCTACTCTGACAACTCCCGCTCGCTCACTGTGATCTCCTCTGATATTGGCGCTCTAGCTGTGCTCCGGGGTAATGAAGCAATTAGTTGGTCCAGAATTAAACAATATGTGTGACAAAAACCCGCCAACCAATAAGGTCTCTACACAAACCTCATGTGCTAAGAACCCTAACATTTTATCATAGGCGAAACATAAAAATCTGAACTACTGAATTCACCAACTCTGAGTCTCAGAAGTTATACATGTGATGGTTCTTGCACTAGTTCCACCAGTCTCCATGGTCGAGTACACTTGCGGCATCAGCTCGATCCGCCCCACCAGCTGCACTCCTAGATGTCCTCCAGCCTGTACCACTACTACTGCCATCTGTTGCAACTTGGGACAACGAGGCTTGATGTGTTCTCCCTATAGTGGTAGCACACTCGGGCATCCGCCCGCTACTCACTCCTCTACAGACAGTTTTTCACCTTGTGGACCATTCTACCACACCCGTAGCATCCTACACCACTCGGTCTCCGAGTAGCCTCCAACTTCCTCTTGGTTCCCTACTCAGAATTGCCGCCCTTGCTAGAACCTCCCTGATACATAACCTGCATCAGCTGAAATGTTGGAATTGCTGCCACCACCTAAACCATCATGTCCTCCACAATCTCGGCTGCAGTCTCAACCAACTCCACTCTCGAGGCGTAACTCCACCGTCTGCAATGGACCCGTAAGTTGTATCAAAGCACCCTCATAAGCCTCCAGACCTGTAATTCCTCAAACTCCATTGCTCGACCCCCATACACCAGAAGCCGACTAAACTCCATGTCCAGCTCTCGAACCGACCGAGACCCCTGTGTGAGCTGCATGAACTGCACCTCCATTCAGTCTAGTGCCTCACGAGAAAAATACTTGTGATTGAACTCCTCCATGAAATCAACCCAAGCCATGTCCCTCAGCACTCTCCTGGCAGCCACTGACCTCCACCAAACATGAGCGTTATCTGTCAAGTGATGGACCTCTATGTCCACCCGATACTCCTCAGAACACCTAAAAGACTAGGAGTTGCGTTCCAGCCTCGTCCTCCATGCATCAGCCACTGTAGAGTTGGTACCGCCGGAGAACAATATCGTACCAATCCTACCCATCTCCCATAGCATATCGATGTACTAGCAACAAACTCTTGCTCCAGCATCCCTCGGCTGCTGCACCTCCGCCACAACTGGCGGCACAACCAGAGCATGTACCAGGACAGCTCCTGACAACCGCTCCAGCACCTACACCAGCAAATCTGCAATGTGATCATCTCGACTAGGGGCTCCACTCGCTGGAACCCACACACAGGGAAGCCCAGCACCACCAGCCAACCATGCACCGCCCCCGACGGCTCCATCGGCTCCTTTGAATCTATCAATACTATTACCGGCCACACCCACTAATCCATAGTTCATGTAGTTAACAAAACATTTATATTATTTATTTGTGTGGGTATATGTTGGCGTATACTTCAAGTAGCTGGTAATCATTTTTCCAATTTAAAATGATTTCCTCTACTATAAATAAACGAAGTTCGTGCTTAGATGACAATGAAAAAGGGTGTATATAATTAAACAATTGAAGTATTTTGTAATAAATAACAAATCCTAACTTATTCAATTCTGGATTTTTTATGTACATAATTTAATATATTTAACTAGTAATTTGTAATATACTTTAAAATATTCTATTATTGGCAATATTTTAAGCACTGGATTTTAATTTCTTTAAGGGATCGGTTAGAGAAATATTTTTAAGTTTAAATTTAAAAGATATAGATAATATGGTCATAAGTGAGATTTGAAGAGATTGTACAATTAATTTTAAGATTTTCTTATTCACAAAAACAATCATAAAAAAATATTTTAAAACACTAAACCTCAAATAATTTTAAATATAAGATTGAATATATTTATGATCATTATAGTTTTGTTGTTTTTCAACTTGTGACGACCACACCCAGATTCCCAATCTTCGAATAGGACACACGAAAAACAATCTCGCTGGAACCCCATAATTGCAACGAAGTAACTGGCGTAGAAATTACTCCTTATAAAAACTTCAACAAATACAGGCTAGGTCAAACTAACCCATACTCTACATCCACAGAACGTAAACATAGAAACGTACTTCACTTCCACAAGCACCTTACATTCTTAGACTCCGATCAATCCGCATCAGACTCAACCAACGAAGTCAGGAAGACAGGAATGACACCAGTCCAGAAATCACGACCAGAGCTTCCCTTCAAGCACATTTTCGCCATAAAACCCTAATCCTTCACAACCATCTTTTTTTAATCGATTAAACACCAAACAACACGACTTAACTTGATAACAGCCATGAGAGAGCCTCCTTATCTCTCCCAATCTACCACCAAGCTCCCATCCTTCTCCTCACACATGAAGAAGATGGATCTTCCTTCTCCTCCTCTTATGCCCCAAACACAAGTTCTCTTCCTCCAGCATCCTTGATGCATGACAAAGGAGAAACTCCCCTCAAGCCCACTGCTCGATCTCATCTTCTCCCTCACACAAAGACCTCCTTTTGCTTTTCCCGTAAATCCCCAAACCATCCATTTTTTCCTCCCTTCCAAGAGAGAACCCACAACTCTCTTCTCTCCTTCCTTAGACGGCTGCTCCCAGCCCCCCTAAAACGAAGAGAGAGTTCTCCTTTTATAAGGAACTTTAGGGTTTCTCCAAAACCGCTAAACCACACTAGCCCAGAAATTAACCAAAAATTGCAACCTTTAAACTATATGGCGTCGAACTACACCACTCGAGACCAACCTTCAAAACCGAAACTCGGTTCACAGGCGTTACACGACTTACATGTTTTTAGTGGAAATGTTTAATTCTGATGATGTGATGTTTTTAATCTGAATTCTAATAACTTTTGTGAGTTCAATCGTGTTTTTACCTTTACTATGAGTAATTCATGAAGAGTATCGAATTTATTGGTTTGACGTCTCCAAACGATATCACTTGAGAATCAACTTCAAGGTTAGAAATAGTTTGAAGAAATTCTGGCACTCAAAAGCAGAACAATCATAACCCAAATATATCCTAGAGCTGATATTAAAAAACGCTTGGTCAACACTCAACAATAGGGATCACTCGACCAATACATAATTTATGTTTCACTTGGGTTTTGTTTCACCAATACGTCATGACATCACAAATGGAACCGGACTTGCTCGGCGCTTCTCATGCTTTGTTGGCTGAAGTTGCCAATGACGCTAAGAAGCTTAACCACGAAGACGAAGCCCTCTGTGGGAAACTGTTAAACTCAACATTGGCCGTTATAATAGGATGGACTGAGAAAAAATATTGACTTTTTCTTGATTAGCCAAGAACAAATATACTTACAAAATGTTTGAATTTAAATGCCATTGTTCTTATTAGGTTAGTGAGCTACCATGATTATTTCCAAGTTCTACTGATTGATCCAGAAGATTTATCTGTTCACCATCCGGGTAGGTTTGAGAAAAACACTGTCTCATAGAGACATGGTTTCTATATTCATATAGTCTTAGTACAATTTAGTTTCTACTGCGTTCAAACTGAATCAGCCCCAAAAGTCGAGAGGTTTGATTAGCTTTATTTAGAAACTTGGAGTGATAATATAAAGACTGCGCACTGCTTAATTGCTTCGCTGAAATATATATTTTCTAGACGAAAATATATTTTTTATAAACAACATTTATTTGTTATTTCAAAAATTATGTGGTAGAGACTAGAGACTCCTCATACACAACAAAATAAAATTGTTGGGAGCTTTTAACACGTAAAACGATGTGGTGAGATGACAAGAAAGATACGGGTTTTATTGTAAGATTCAACTTGATAAAGATGGTCTGAGATGTTCACCACGCCACGAATTAGAACCGGACTATTGAGCTTGGAGATTTAAGGTCAGGGTTTAACTTTCCACTTTTGTATCTGTTGACATAAATATATTTTGACGTTCAATCAAAAATCAGTATTCTCTGTATTTGCCTTGCTACAAACTCCTACAGACTGGAATGAGAAATTCCCGTAGAGTTACGAGTTTCCCACCATAGTTAGTTAACCAATGACGGTAAATACCACACTTGATATAGAAATCTTCCAAACCCTTAACCATGAACCAGTTTCTACGCTCTGAGTCATACAACATTAAAGTTTAGTGTTTTCTACAAGGTATTTAGGTATGTAAAAAATAACAAATATGCTAGCTCTACTAATTAAGTCATAACACTAAGCTCCCTTTGATTTTTATTTTCTTGCAGCATATTTTTCTCTAGATTCAAAGTTAGGAGGAATGCTGCTCTGTTCGTAGATCGAATCTCATGGGCTTCACTCATTCACAAACTTTGTTTTCTCTGTTTCTTATTTTGTAACGTGGGCTTATGTCTCTGTTTTTGCTAACTCTTTTGTGAAAAAAAATTCCATTTGTTATGTAACATTTAAACAACCAAATTATATTTATGGTATTCTTTTCTGTGGAGCATGCAAGGACAAAATTATCAACGATATTGTGAAGCATTTTGGTGCTTGTATGGTGTTGTACGAAAAGTAGACAACTTTCTCTTCTCTATTTCCAAAACGTTTTGTGTTTTTATCAAAGAACAAGAAACAAAACAAACATAAGAGAGTAACTCCATGTTTCTGTTAAAAACAGAGAATAGAAACAGAGCATAAGAGAGTGTGAAATAAAAACTACAGGAACTTTATAGAGACTAAATCGAGATACTCACCATCCATCCATGAATCCATGTAATCAAGAATCATTTTTCTCAGTATTAATCAAAGGGTGATACAGCTCAAGAACTTATATGATATGTGGAGTGTAAGCACATCATTCGACTGTTCAAGTATCCCCCAAATCTCTAATCCAGAAAAGCCGAGGCGCTTCTCCAAACTAATCACGTCACACCAAATACTCTTCTTGTCTTTTTGGCAGTAAGGTATTTGCCCCTTCAATGGCTGCACTGGAATGAGAAACTCCCGTAGAATTACGAGTTTCCCACAATAGTTAGCTAACCTAGGACAGTAAATACCACACTTGATATGAAAATTTTCTAAACCCTTAACCAAGAACCAGTCACTACGCTCTGAGTCATACCACATTAACTTACTCCCAAAAACACTAAAGTTTACATTTTCTATAATGCACCAAGGTCCTTTGCTCAAACTCGCCTTTGGAGAATCCTTCCATCTTCCTTGTTTTGAATCATATTCATACGTTTTAAGCTTACTATTAACGTAAAGTTGTCCTCTACGAAGCTGAACTTTAGCGTCATCACAAGGGCTAAGCAGTGGCTTCCAAGTCTGAGTCTTTAAATCGTAAACCTCAGCCCAGTTCATGGAGGAGGATTTTGAGTCCTTTGTTCCTCCAATAACAAAAATATTGCCGTCTATAAAAGCAGACTTGGCGCGTTTCCTTGCCACCAACATGTTAGGAGCATCCCGCCACGTGTGAGTCCGACAATCAAACACATGAACGGCAGAGGATGGCCGCTTGTCGTCGTTGATGGTTCCGCCCATTTGGTAGATTTCGAAACCTACGGCTACAGTGGACGGCTTGGATGGAGCAGAGGGAGAAGGTGCTATGGGTGATAAGCTCAACTCATCATCCTTAATACGGCCGTTGGTAAATATGGTTTGATCAACAAGGAACCAGCGATCATAAGGAGGTAAGCGTTGGCATAAGTAGAGGTAAGGCTCTGTGTTTCCAATCCAGGTGCGAGACTGATAGATCTCTGGGGAAGAGATGAGAGAGCGGAGGGTCTTGGAGACTAAAGAGAAGGAGCGGTAGTGATATCTCGAGATGCGAGCTAAACAGTTCAAAAGGATTTCACTTGGAAGTGACGAAAACGACGACGGAGGAATAAGATTCTTCGTCTTCTTCTCCAGCCTATCCTTCTGCCGTGGCTGCTCGACTACTTTGGCGTCCATAGAAGTGACTAGGTTTCTTTTACTTTGACCGTATGAGTTGTCTAATTAATTATAATGAAATATTCCTTAAAAGTTCTCCTAATATTAGTTTTATAGGACCAACAAAAAAAAAAAAAAAAAAAAATTACGGAAAATCTCAACTAAGTACAATTATTTAATATGAAAGATTGAGAAATAAAATATTTGCAAATCTTATAAAAAAAAAAAAAAAAAAAAAGATACACGAACCAAAGTCAAGCAAACCAGTGTTATACGAACCAAAGTCAAGCAAACCAATGTTATACGAACCAAAGTCAAGCAAACCACAATAGTTTAGGATCTAATTTAGACATAACATGAAGAAACAAATTCCACGTGTTTTTAACATATAAGGCAGATGATTGGGTTTCTTAGAGACGGCGGTTGAGCAAAGCGACACGGTGGTCATTGAGAGCGACATGGAAGCAGGCGTTAGACTCGGTCGCAACTTGGTTCAATTGGTCGTTCGTGGGAGGAAAATTGTTCCATGCCACGACCGGAAAGAGTTGTTGAAGGTTGACCCCGAGACTTGTCGTTGTGTGGTAATTGGCAAACTCAACTGGTGGTTCTTCACGGACACCGACGAATCGATTGGTGTTGGCAGAGAGGAACTCTGCAAGACAACCTTGGAGTTCGTCGTTTGGCAATTTGATAACCAAGCAGCGGTTTCCCACAGAGAGTGCCAAAACAACAGCCTCACCAGCTTGTTTTGTGCGAACCGCCACTCCGACCTTATAAGTTGAGAAATCAAAGAATACACAAGGAGGAATCAGTACGAACGTTAAGAATGTAACAGTCAGATTACTCATCGATAAGGTTGAATTGAACATACAGAGAGTAATAAGTTAAATATGCTACAAACACATAATGTTTCTCTGAGTAACACATAAGAGCTAGCTAGCTAGTTATAGGCAACATCATCAAGCTTGCTAATCAAGTTCAAACCAAAAAACAGAGAAACTCAGATCACAAAAGGAAGAAGCAGAACAAACCCACAAGCTTGCTAAATGTGATCTCCTAATTACAGAAACAGCAAATCGTTATAATGGACATTGATTGTGTTTCCCTGATATCAAATATGCTAGGTCTTAACACTAACTAAAAAATCACGAGCTTGATTTCTCATAACCGCAACTTCGACCTTATAAGTTGAGAAATCAAAGAATACACAAGGAGGAAATGGGTACTAGATAGAAATCGATAAATAAATCAACAAAGAAAAAGATCCAGAGTAAATTAAACTCCTCACACACCTGAAGCTTCTGGACGTGTTTGGCGTAGAGGAACCTCGTCTTCCTCACCCAGTCACGACCAAACGACACTGAATCTGTCACCGCAACCGCCACGTTCTCATCCCTTCTTTGTTGATCGCGACCAAGTGGTGACTAACACGGTCGTCGCTAACGTTAACTTCCTTTGCAACCTCAGCCATGATTTTTACAAGAAAGTTTAAGTTTAGAGTTTTAGAGATTTTTCTTATTAGAAACTTATTATGAGAGGTGATATATATATACTCGTGGGCATGTAAAGAAGGACAGAGAAGGAGAAGAGATAGTAAAGATTTTTTTTTTTCTTTTCTTGATATATAATGGTCAATTCTTATTGGTATGTTAAAACAAAAGTTGAGGCCAAAAAAATTACTGTATAATTAACATACCACACAAAACGAATGTTCTGTGTCTCTGTGATCTCTGTCTCTCATGAGTATAGCAAATACTAATCACAACGATTCTACTGTCTACTACGCGTTTCCACCGCGCGCGTGTATTCTACTTGTTATTCACGATTCTAATGTGTATAATCAATCTTCTTGTATGTATGCATGCATATTGATTTATGTGAGTAAATAATTTGTTATCTCGTCAATAAGAATAGTAGTTTCTTTCATACACAAATGTAAGAAAATTGGTTATCTCGTCAATAATATTGGGTGGAAGATGTGACGATTTCCCAAGAGAAAGGAGACGAGAAATTGGTGGATTATTGAAGAGTTTACGTCGATTATTACTTGCATTGCTTATTCTTTATTGAAGATATTAAAATAAATATTTTCTTCTGTTTTTTTTTTTTTTTTTTTTTTTTTTTTTTTTAAGCTTGAGAACCTTTCATTTTTATTTTCTTGTATTAATGAGTTGAACCGTGGACTGACAAGTTCTACCGATTGATCCGGAAGATTTTTCTGTCCACCATCCGGGTAGGTTTGAAAAAAACACTGTCTCATAGAGACATATGGTTTCTAATTTTCTACATCTTAGTACAATTTAGTTTTTACTGTATTCAAACTGAATCATCCCCAAAAATCGAGAGGTTTGATTAGCTTTATTTCGAGACTTGGAGTGATAATATAAAGACTGCCCATTGCTTAATTGCTTCGCTGAAATATATATTTTCTAGACGAAAAATATATTTCTTAGAAACGACATCTATTTGTTATTTCAAGCATTATGTAGTAGAGACTCCTCATACACGTACAATAAAATAAAATTGTTGGGAGCTTTTAACAGGTAATAAAACAATGTGGTGAGATGACAAGAAAGATACGGGTTTTATTGTAAGATTCAAATTGATAAAGATGGTATAGTCGTATAGAAATCTTGTAACGTGTGGGCCTATCTCTCTGTTTTTTTTTTTTTTTTTTTGATAAAATGTGAATTATATTATCAAATGGAACATTGTTAAGTACAAGACTTTAGGGATAAAAATACGGAGCGACTATGACCAAAAAAAATTAAAAAGCCATAGGAACTAAAATGATAACCATTGGCGAACCATTGAGATAGTAAGCGGCCGCATCCTTTCCGATACAGGCGAGCGAGGAAGGTGTCTCTAACATTGCGGTCAATCTAGACACAAATTGCAGAGGGTGATAGTGATATGCCATCGTGGAGCCTTCTATTCCTTTCCTTCCATAGCATACAAATAGTTGCCTGAACTGCTATACCCTTTAGGGAGGAAGAGAGATTTGGGGAACTGCTATCTCTCTGTTTTTGCAAACTCTTTTGTAAATTTTCCATTTGTTGACAAATATATATGTAGCATTTAAACAACCAAATTAGAAATTTTATATATACATATATATATATATATATATATATATATTTTTTATTTTTATTTTTTTTATGGTATTCATTTGAGCGAACAAAAGTCCCGGGTTGTATAATGGTTTAGGCGGTTTTTGCCTTTCATTCTCAGAGTTTTATATAGTTCTTCAAGACGTACGCTCATCTTCCTCTGTGTATGCTTAACTTTCTAATACATTGCTTTTTTTACTCCTTTTCAGGCAAGTGGTTTCCTGGTCTCAAGTAATGCACATGCAATTGGAGAGGAAACAAAACTACATGAAAGCACCTACTCAAATAACGGTTTTATTGAGTCTGCCTCTTTGCTTGAGCAGGTGATTGCATGTTAAACTTTTCATTTTTCTGTTGTTACCTAGAATCTCATTTATTATTTTTACTAAGATAACAGTTATCTTATTCACAGGAAATGAATCCTGGACCCTCTAGTCAATCAGGATTGAGATTTATTAGTGGAATCATTAACAAAGACAAACTTCTTAGATTTGAAAGAATGTTATTTCGTGCAACAAGAGGCAATATGCTTTTCAACCAAACACCCTCTGATGAGGAGATCATGGATCCTTCAACATCAGAAATGGTAATAATGATCTCTAACTTTTTAAACAGCATAATTTCTCATCTCCATGATAATCATATACTGTTTCAGTGATATGCTTATTTACTAACTTGTTTTGTTTTGTGCTAGTAGGTGGAAAAAATTGTATTTGTGGTATTCTTTTATGGGGAACAAGCAAAATGATGATAAAATTAGATCAAACGAAAGAAATATGACGAGTCCTCAACCAAATTGGTCTAAATGTTTATTTCATAACAAAGTATTCAAATATCACATGCATGATTGTCCATTTAAAAGTACATGTTTTTATTGAAATCACAATCTTAATTGACTTTATTACAAACAAAAACTTCAAATTTTCATATATATATATATATATATATATATATATATAAGTATTTCATGTATACTAAAAACTAATTTTGAGTAAAAGAAATCTTTTTTTTGTACTCGACGAAAACTTGTATTATGACAATGGCTTTGTACCACATACATATTGGCTTTATTATAATTTATACTAATCAACCGCTATAATGTTACCAATCAAGCTAAATACTCAATCGCTTTCTTTAATCGTACCATTTTTCATCCGTTATATTTAACCACTTACATTTTAACCATCTTCTATACAACCACTATAAATTTTTAACCGCCTCGTCTAAAAGTGGTCACCAATCAAACCCAATACATGTTACCTGTATTTGTCTTGTTTCGAAAAAGATAATTCTATTAACAGTACTATAATTCTATTAGGGTCGGATAAACAGTACTATAATTCTATTATTCGTGGGTAAAGTTGAGTATCAAATATTCAATTTTTTAATACCAATAGCCGATCCGTTATTGAATTTATTACTCAACTCGTAAATATCCGCTTTTAATAGTTATAATATTACCAATATAATATAAATATATCTTAGAGTGATTTATAATGACTTTTCGACATATAATCATAATTTTTCTACTTTCCAAATAGTAATTTTACATTTTTGGAACTATATGTTGCATCTTTTTTATCTATTTTTATTATCTGTTTTATCGAGACCTGTATTTAACGGTGGAGTAATTGTTTTAAAAAAAATTCCTATGAGGGTCGGAAGAAGGGTGTCTCAAATTTCAAGGATACACATCCCATTCCTGGTCATAATCAACCTAACATCGAAATAAATATGGCAAACAGATATCAACGGTTAATATTATTAGGTACTCGGATGGGTGTGAAATTTTTATCAACAGCAAAAATAAACTTTACATATTTATTTAAAAAATGGGTACTTAGACGGGAAAAAATTATTATAACCCTAAATTAATTTGAGAACTTTCAATTTAAACCAAAAATATTAATTTTAAGGTCAAATTAATATATGTGATCATTATGAATGTAAAAATATATTTAGAAAACAGTATAAAACTATAAATATGTTAAAATGTTTTGAGTTTCTTTTACTATATAGCTATAATGGGCTATGTATGACATTTTAATTAATAGATAGTTTTAAAAATAAGCATCATCGAGAAAATATTAAATTAGTAAATTTCTTGTATTTTTAAAAAATTGGGGAAATTACCCCAACAAAAAAAATATTGAAACGGTCCAAAACTTTTACAGTAAGTAGAAAATTTTATTCTTAGCTTGACTAAATTCTCGGTGTCGTATTCAGTGTTTTTTTCAATGATTGTTCCTTTAAAAACAAAAAAATAGTTTCGAGTGTTATGAAATAAGTTGGATTTTTTTTTTGCCTAGTTTTGGAGGAAGAAACTTACCCATATCAGTGGCTTGTATCTTAACATAAAGGTGTTGACCAGCATTTTTGTTCTTGCGTACATCGAGTAGCTCCCCTACCCAAATAATACAGCCTGATCCACCGTTTTCCATATTCTCATTCGTGTAGGCAGTACAGTTGCAATTATTTAAGCACTTGTTCTTGCATTCCTCCAACCAAATGTTCATTTCTACAACTGAATTTTCTGTATCCGGTAGCTTCATGGTCGGTAGCGTTATCAACTGCTCTCCATAGCACCTCGACTGAGTCTTCCGCACACACCCGCTTTCTATATCATTTAGCTCCCACGCCTCTCGGCGTCTCAGCTGAAACCCGTGAATGCAGCTACAGGTCAATGATGTGTTTATGACGTCACAGAGACTATTAGGCCCACATTTGTTGTACTCATCGGCCATCGCACGCATCATTTGGTAATATATGAGATATCCCCTTTAATTCTCCTGATCTTAGAATCCATGTGAACAGGTTCAGTAGTCCGTTAGAAGTCAATCTCAATATTGAGAAATAACTACCATTTTAATTGCTGAATGAAAAGGTGATTTCCTCACTGCTCACCACGAGATGGTCTGTTCCGTACCTTAAATTTCCAATTGCGTCTATGTCACTCACGCTGTTCCACGGACCAATTCGGAATAATGGCTCACCGTTATTCCGTATGTAGCTCTCAGAAGGCTCACGGACTTCTACTTTATAAATAAAATCGCCAGTTGAAGGATCATCAATGTGTTTCCATGATCGTAATATCCTATCTAGACCCGACCCAACCCATTTTCATATCAGGGAGTAATGTGTCAGTAGGATAATCAAAGCTTTGCCATAAAAATCCACTTGAGCCGTCGGCTTCAGAGTATTGCAATATCAAGAATTCAAGATGCCGTTGTCCAGAAGCTCTTGTAAGTCACATAGTGGAGATGGGCTCAAGTGAGTCCACCAATGTCTCCACAACAAGCCCAACAACAGTCAAAGCAGCTGAAGATAAGAAGAACAAAGAGACAGCTCAAAAGCAGAGTACGGTGAAGACGATGAAACCATCGATCCTTCACGACAATAGATTCAACATTCTGCAACCTCAATCGGGTGACTCATCATGACAGCTATTCAAATTGTCTAACCTATTCTGGATTGTTCCATAAGGTCTATATAAGAAAATTGTAAATCAACATTGTAAATTATTGAGAAAAGTAAAGTTTTTACCAAATCTCTCTCAAGTCTTTTATAGTATCAGAGCTTTGTAAACCTTAACAGGTGAAACACTGGCGAATACATATCCGTTTCCAGACAATGTTCATGTCACCAGCTCCGTTACTCTCAAGCTGAATGACACCAACTACCTTCTGTGGAAGACACAGTTCGAGTCACTCTTGTCCAGTCAAAAGCTTATCGGCTTTGTCAATGGAGTCGTCAATGCTCCAGATCAGACTCGCCTCGTCGTCAATGGTGAAGTCTCTAACGAGGTCCCAAATCCTCAGTACGAGTCGTGGTTCTGCACAGATCAACTTGTGCGGTCTTGGTTGTTTGGTACACTGTCCGAAGAAGTCCTTGGTCACGTTCACAATCTACAAACCTCTCGTGAGATCTGGTTGTCTCTTGCAGAAAATTTCAACAAAAGCAGTGTTGCTCGAGAGTTCTCTCTCCGTCGGAGCCTCCAGCTCCTTCTCAAGAAAGATAAGTCCTTGTCTAATTATTATCGCGAGTTCAAGAACATCTGTGACTCTCTTAGCTCCATTGGAAAGCCAGTTGACGAGTCTATGAAGATTTTTGGTTTTCTCAATGGCTTGGGGAGAGAATATGATCCGATAGCCACAGTCATACAAAGCTCTTTGACAAAACTTCCTGCCTTAACGTTAAACGATGTGGTAATGAAGTTCAGAGCTTCGATTGCAAACTCCAATCTTATGAAGATGCTACTGCAGTCACTCCTCACCTTGCCTTCAACACGGAGAAGACGAACTCGTATGATCCTCAGTTTGCTTCAAGAGGTCGTGGTCGCGGTTCTGGACAAAACAGAGGAAGGGGAGGTTACTCTACAAGAGGAAGAGGTTTCACACAACACCAGTCTTCCTCACCATCCTCTGGTCAGCGTCCAGTGTGTCAGATTTGTGGTCGTACCGGCCACACTGCTCTCAAGTGCTACAACCGCTTCGACAACAACTACCAAGCTGAGGCGGTTCAAGCTTTCTCGTCTCTTCGAGTCTCTGATGGCAACGAGTGGCATCCCAATTCTGGAGCGACAGCACATGTGACACCCTCGACGGACAACCTCCACTCTGCAACAACCTACGAAGGTAATGACACAGTTATGGTAGGAGATGGAACCTTTATTCCAATCACTCATGTTGGTTCTGCAAACATCACTTCATCTAAAGGTACAATTCCCTTAAAAGATGTTTTGGTCTGTCCAGAGATACAAAAGTCTATTCTCTCAGTGTCAAAATTGTGTGATGACTATCCATGTGGGGTTTATTTTGATACTGATAAGGTCTGCATAATTGATTTACCAACACAGAAAGTGGTGTTACGGGGTACTCGTAAGAATGGGCTCTTTGTGCTGGAGAACCAGGAGTTTGCTGCTTTCTACTCAAATCGTCAGTGTTCTACAACAGAGGAACTGTGGCATCACCGACTTGGACACACAAGCACTGCAGTTCTCCAGCAACTTCTACACAACAAGGCAATTTATTTCAATAAGAGCAGCACCACTTCCATTTGTGCACCTTGTCAGATGGGAAAGAGTTCAAGACTTCCTTTTTTTGTTTCTGATTCTCGAGTTTTACACCCATTAGATCGAATACATTGTGATCTATGGGGTCCTGCTCCAGTTGTATCCAACCAAGGGTTTAAATACTATGTGGTCTTTGTTGATGACTTCTCAAGGTTTTCCTGGTTATATCCTTTGCGCAATAAATCAGAGTTTACTTCGGTGTTTGTTGCCTTCCAAAAGCTAGTTGAAAATCAATTCAATACAAAAATAAAGGTGTTTCAAAGTGATGGAGGTGGAGAGTTCACTAGTAACAAGTTTAAAGAACATCTGATTGAGCATGGTATTCATCACAGATTATCTTGTCCTTATACTCCTCAACAGAATGGCTTAGCAGAAAGGAAACATCGTCATCTTGTTGAGCTCGGCTTATGTATGTTATATCACAGTCATACGCCATTGAAATTTTGGGTTGAAGCCTTCAACACTGCCAATCATATCATCAACATATTGCCTTCGAGTGTGTTGGAGAATTTGAGTCCTCATGAAGTCTTACTCGGTCAGAAGCCTGATGATTCGTCTCTCAGAGTATTTGGATCAGCCTGTTATCCATGTCTCAGACCCATCACAAGCAACAAATTCGATCCTCGCTCTCTGCAATGTGTTTTTCTCGGGTATAACAGTCAGTATAAGGGTTATCGATGTTTGTTTCCACCCACAGGCAAAGTCTACATATCACGGCATGTCATCTTTGATGAACATGACTTACCGTTCAAAGTCAAGTATCAGTCCCTGGTCCCAAAGTATGACACACCAATCCTTCAAGCTTGGCAGAAACTTCAAAACTCACCAATCTTACCAACTCCTCTAACTACTGTCTCCCCTCAGTTGCTCCCAAAACCAATTCCACTTGATGCAGAACCAGAAACTGAAGAAAATACACATGAAGACACTACTGTCCCTGAAGAAGAAAATAACACAGGGGAGGTTCAACAAGCTGATAATCCAGTTGAGAATATAATAAATGCTCACCCCATGACAACAAGATCCAAAGCTGGCATTCAAAAGCCTAATACAAGGTATGCTCTTGTGGCCTCCAAATTTACAAATGATGAACCTAAAACAATTGTTGCTGCTCTGAAACACCCTGGATGGAATGAAGCTATTCTAGAGGAAGTAAGGCGTATCAATCTATTATGCACATGGTCACTAGTTCCTCCAACAGAAGATATGAATATCTTAGATTCCAAATGGGTGTTCAAGACCAAATATAACCCTGATGGCACGATCGATAAACTCAAAGCCCGGCTTGTTGCCAAGGGGTTTGGACAGGAAGAAGGGGTTGACTACCTAGAGACATTCAGTCCTGTGGTTAGAACCGCAACAATCCGCCTCGTTCTTGATGTAGCAACTTCGAGGAATTGGCCAATCAAGCAGCTCGACGTCTCCAACGCGTTTCTACATGGTGAGTTGCAAGAACCAGTATATATGTTTCAACCCTCAGGTTTTGTTGATGAAAATAAGCCATATCATGTATGTCGTCTCACCAAAGCTCTCTACGGGTTAAAACAAGCTCCGAGAGCCTGGTTTGACACCTTCAACAATTTTCTTCTTGAGTATGGCTTTCACTGCAGCACCGCTGATCCGCCTTTGTTTGTGTGCTGAATTGATGATAAAATTCTAGTTCTGCTTCTCTATGTTGACGATATCCTGCTAACCGGTAGTGATCAAGCCCTCGTAGACGACCTGATGCAGGCTCTAAATAGTTGATTCTCAATGAAAGACCTTGGCCCTCCTAAATACTTCTTGGGGATAGAGATAGAGACATACACGGATGGACTCTTTCTTCATCGAAAGCTTATGCTGCTGATATTCTTCATCAAGCCTCCATGAGTGATTGCAACCCTATGCCAACACCGCTTCCTGAACAGCTGGACAAGATCAACTCTGAGCCTTTCTGCGATCCAACTTATTTTAGAAGCCTTGCTGGAAAACTACAATACCTGACTATCACAAGACCGGATATACAGTTTGCAGTAAACTTCCTGTGTCAGAGAATGCATCAACCGACCAACTCTGACTTCAGTCTGCTCAAACGGATCTTAAGATATTTGAAAGGCACACTTGACATGGGGCTACCGATTAAGAAGAACAAAGAGTTCACCTTGACTGCATACTGTGACAGCGATCATGCAGGCTGCAAACAGACAAGAAGATCTACTGGTGGCTTTTGTGTCCTTCTGGGCTCAAATTTAATCTCTTGGTCAGCAAAGAGACAGCCCACAGTTTCAAGTTCATAAACCGAAGCAGAGTACCGAGCACTGACAGCTACAGCAAGGGAAATTACTTGGGTTTCTTCACTGCTTCGAGACATTGGTATTCTACAATATGAGCCTACACAAGTTTACTGTGACAACCTTTCTGCAGTTTACCTCACAGCAAATCCGGCTCTCCACAACAGAACCAAGCACTTCGATACAGACAATCACTACATCAGAGAACGCGTTGCTCTTGGACTCATTGAAACACATCACATCTATGCGGAGGACCAACTTGCAGACGTGTTCACGAAGTCTCTTCCTCGTAAGTCGTTTGTTCAGTTAAGGACCAATCTTGGTGTGTGTGTGTTCCTCCCACTCCGAGATTGCGGGGGAGTGTAAGTCACATAGTGGAGATGGGCTCAAGTGAGTCAACCAATGTCTCCACAACAAGCCCAACAACAGTCAAAGCAGCTGAAGATAAGAAGAACAAAGAGACAGCTCAAAAGCAGAGTACGGTGAAGACGACGAAACCATCGATCCTTCACGACAATAGATTCAACGTTCTGCAACCTCAATCGGGTGACTCATCATGACAGCTATTCAAATTGTCTAACCTATTCTAGATTGTTCCATAAGGTCTATATAAGAAAATGTAAATCAACATTGTAAATTATTGAGAAAAGTAAAGTTTTTACCAAATCTCTCTCAAGTCTTTTAGCTCTCCTGTCAATACCAACACCAGCGTGGTAGTCAGCACCTGCTTAAGGCATGTAAAAATCGCCTCACACTCCAGTGACCACACAAATGGAACCTCCTTCCCCGTAAGTTTGGTCATTGATTGTACCATACTCGCAAATCCTCCATCGGAACTCCTGTAGTAACCCGCCAACCCCATGAAACTCCTAATCTCAGTGACATTCTATAGTCATGGCCACTCCATAATGGCCTGAATCTTCTCTGGATCCGCTGAAACTCCTCTGCAGAAACAACGTGACCCAAGAATCCCATCTCCCGCTGCCATAAACTGCACTTACTCAGCTTAGCAAACAAATTCTGCCTCTGCAGCTTCTGCAGCTTCTCCAGAACTGCTCTTAGATACGCTGCATGCTCCTCAGGACTCTACTAGTATACCAGGATATCGTCGATAAAAATGATGATGACACATCCAGAAACTCCTCAAATACGCTGTTCATCAATCCATAAACGCTGCTGGCGCATTCGTCAAACCGAACGGCATCACCACAAACTTGTAATGCCTATATTTTGTCCTGAAAGTCGTCTTCCTCACATCTGCCTCAAGTATCAAGATCTGGTGATAACCCAATGCCAAGTCGATCTTGGAGAACCAAGTAGCACCTCTCAACTGATCCAGCAACTCATCAATCCTCGGGAGAGGGTACTTGTTCTTCAGAGTGATCCAATTCAGACCCCGATAGTCAATATACAAGCGAAAACTGTCTTTCTTCTTAACAAACAACACCGGCGTTCCCCACGGTGAACAACTAGGACGGATGAAATCCTTGCTCAACAAATCCTCCAACTGCTTCTTCAGCTCTGCCATCTCTGCTGGAGCCATCATGTAAGGCACCTTAGATAACAACGTTGTCCCTTGTTCCAGTTCAATCATGAAGGGATCCCACCTAGATGGTGGTAACCCCTGCAACGACTGGAACACATCCATCCCCAAGATGACATTATATAACTAACGGGACTGATAATCAAATCCGCTGGCCTCGACTCACCCGCGATATGAATATCCACACCCCTCGCCCGTCAAAGAACTCTCGAAGCTTGCCTCCCGCTACTCGACAACTCCCGCTCGCTCACTGTGATCTCCTCTGATATTGGCGCTCTAGCTGTGCTCCGGGTAATGAAGCAATTAGTTGGTCCAGAATTAAACAATATGTGTGACATAAACCCGCCAACCAATAAGGTCTCTACACAAACCTCATGTGCTAAGAACCCTAACATTTTATCATAGGCGAAACATAAAAATCTGAACTATTGAATTCACCAACTCTGAGTCTCGAAGTTATACATGTGATGGCTCTTGCACTAGTTCCACCAGTCTCCATGGTCGAGTACACCTGCGGCATCAGCTCGATCCGCCCCACCAGCTGCACTCCTGGATGTCCTCCAGCCTGTACCACTACTACTGCCATCTGCTGTAACTTGGGACAACGAGGCGTGATGTGCCTCTTCTCCCCATAGTGGCAGCACACTCGGCATCCGCCCGCTACTCACTCCTCTACAGACAGTTTTTCACCTTGTGGACCATTCTACCACACCGTAGCATCTTACACCACTCGGTCTCCGAGTAGCCTCCAACTTCCTCTTGGTTCCCTACTCAGAATTGCCTCCCTTGCTAGAACCTCCCTGATACATAACCTACATCGGCTGAAATGTTGGAATTGCTGCCACCACCTAAACCATCATGTCCTCCACAATCTCGGCTGCAGTCTCAACCAACTCCACTCGAGGCGTAACTCCACCGTCTGCAATGGACTCGTAAGTTGTATCAAAGCACCCTCATAAGCCTCCAGACCTGTAATTCCTCAAACCCCATTGCTCGACCCCCATACACCAGAAGCCGACTAAACTCCATGTCCAGCTCTCGAACCGACCGAGACCCCTGTGTGAGCTGCATGAACTGCACCTCCATTCAGTCTAGTGCCTCACGAGAAAAATACTTGCGATTGAACTCCTCCATGAAATCAACCCAAGCCATGTCCCTCAGCACTCTCCTGGCAGCCACTGACCTCCACCAAACATGAGCGTTATCTGTCAAGTGATGGACCTCTATGTCCACCCGATACTCCTCAGAACACCTAAAAGACTAGGAGTTGCGTTCCAGCCTCGTCCTCCATGTATCAGCCACTGTAGATTTGGTACCGCCGGAGAACAATATCGTACCAATCCTACCCATCTCCCATAGCATATCGATGTACTAGCAACAAACTCTTGCTCCAGCATCCCTCGGCTGCTGCACCTCCGCCACAACTGGCGGCACAACCAGAGCCTGTACCAGGACAGCTCCGACAACCGCTCCAGCACCTGCACCAGCAAATCTGCAATGTGATCATCTCGACTAGGGGCTCCACCCGTTGGAACCCACACACAGGGAAGCCCAGCACCACCAGCCAACCAGGCACCGCCCCCGACGGCTCCATCGGCTCCTTTGAATCTATCAATACTATTACCGGCCACACCCACTAATCCATAGTTCATGTAGTTAACAAAACTTTTATATTATTTATATGTGTGGGTATATGTTGGCGTATACTTCAAGTAGCTGGTAATCATTTTTCCAATTTAAAATGATTTCCTCTACTATTAATAAACGAAGTTCGTGGTTAGATGACAATGAAAAAGGGTGTATATAATTAAACAATTGAAGTAGTTTGTAATAAATAACAAATCCTAACTTATTCAATTCTGGATTTTTTATGTACATAATTTAATATATTTAACTAGTAATTTGTAATATACTTTAAAATATTCTATTATTGGCAATATTTTAAGCACATGATTTTAATTTCTAAGAGATCGGTTAGAGAAATATTTTAAGTTTAAATTTAAAAGATATAGATAATATGGTCATAAGTGAGATTTGAAGAGATTGTACAATTAATTTTAAGATTTTCTTATTCACAAAAACAATCATAAAAAATATTTTAAAACACTAAACCTCAAATAATTTTAAATATAAGATTGAATATATTTATGATCATTATAGTTTTGTTGTTTTTCAACTTGTGACGACCACACCCAGATTCCCAATCTTCGAATAGGACACACGAAAAACAATCTCGCTGGAACCCCATAATTGCAACGAAGTAATTGGCGTAGAAATTACTCCTTATAAAAACTTCAACAAATACAGGCTAGGTCCAACTAACCCATACTCTACATCCACAGAACGTAAACATAGAAACGTACTTCACTTCCACAAGCACCTTACATTCTTAGACTCCGATCAATCCGCATCAGACTCAACCAACGAAGTCAGGAAGACAGGAATGACACCAGTCCAGAAATCAAGACCAGAGCTTCCCTTCAAGCACATTTTCGCCATAAAACCCTAATCCTTCACAACCATCTTTTTTAATCGATTAAACACCAAACAACACGACTTAACTTGATAACAGCCATAAGAGAGCCTCCTTATCTCTCCCAATCTACCACCAAGCTCCCATCCTTCTCCTCACACATGAAGAAGATGGATCTTCCTTCTCCTCCTCTTATGCCCCAAACACAAGTTCTCTTCCTCCAGCATCCTTGATGCATGACAAAGGAGAAACTCCCCTCAAGCCCACTGCTCGATCTCATCTTCTCCCTCACACAAAGACCTCCTTTTGCTTTTCCCGTAAATCCCCAAACCATCCATTTTTTCCTCCCTTCCAAGAGAGAACCCACAACTCTCTTCTCTCCTTCCTTAGACGGCTGCTCCCAGCCCCCCTAAAACGAAGAGAGAGTTCTCCTTTTATAAGGAACTTTAGGGTTTCTCCAAAACCGCTAAACCACACTAGCCCAGAAATTAACCAAAAATTGCAACCTTTAAACTATATGGCGTCGAACTACACCACTCGAGACCAACCTTCAAAACCGAAACTCGGTTCACAGGCGTTACACGACTTACATGTTTTTAGTGGAAATGTTTAATTCTGATGATGTGATGTTTTTAATCTGAATTCTAATAACTTTTGTGAGTTCAATCGTGTTTTTACCTTTACTATGAGTAATTCATGAAGAGTATCGAATTTATTGGTTTGACGTCTCCAAACGATATCACTTGAGAATCAACTTCAAGGTTAGAAATAGTTTGAAGAAATTCTGGCACTCAAAAGCAGAACAATCATAACCCAAATATATCCTAGAGCTGATATTAAAAAACGCTTGGTCAACACTCAACAATAGGGATCACTCGACCAATACATAATTTATGTTTCACTTGGGTTTTGTTTCACCAATACGTCATGACATCACAAATGGAACCGGACTTGCTCGGCGCTTCTCATGCTTTGTTGGCTGAAGTTGCCAATGACGCTAAGAAGCTTAACCACGAAGACGAAGCCCTCTGTGGGAAACTGTTAAACTCAACATTGGCCGTTATAATAGGATGGACTGAGAAAAAATATTGACTTTTTCTTGATTAGCCAAGAACAAATATACTTACAAAATGTTTGAATTTAAATGCCATTGTTCTTATTAGGTTAGTGAGCTACCATGATTATTTCCAAGTTCTACTGATTGATCCAGAAGATTTATCTGTTCACCATCCGGGTAGGTTTGAGAAAAACACTGTCTCATAGAGACATGGTTTCTATATTCATATAGTCTTAGTACAATTTAGTTTCTACTGCGTTCAAACTGAATCAGCCCCAAAAGTCGAGAGGTTTGATTAGCTTTATTTAGAAACTTGGAGTGATAATATAAAGACTGCGCACTGCTTAATTGCTTCGCTGAAATATATATTTTCTAGACGAAAATATATTTTTTATAAACAACATTTATTTGTTATTTCAAAAATTATGTGGTAGAGACTAGAGACTCCTCATACACAACAAAATAAAATTGTTGGGAGCTTTTAACACGTAAAACGATGTGGTGAGATGACAAGAAAGATACGGGTTTTATTGTAAGATTCAACTTGATAAAGATGGTCTGAGATGTTCACCACGCCACGAATTAGAACCGGACTATTGAGCTTGGAGATTTAAGGTCAGGGTTTAACTTTCCACTTTTGTATCTGTTGACATAAATATATTTTGACGTTCAATCAAAAATCAGTATTCTCTGTATTTGCCTTGCTACAAACTCCTACAGACTGGAATGAGAAATTCCCGTAGAGTTACGAGTTTCCCACCATAGTTAGTTAACCAATGACGGTAAATACCACACTTGATATAGAAATCTTCCAAACCCTTAACCATGAACCAGTTTCTACGCTCTGAGTCATACAACATTAAAGTTTAGTGTTTTCTACAAGGTATTTAGGTATGTAAAAAATAACAAATATGCTAGCTCTACTAATTAAGTCATAACACTAAGCTCCCTTTGATTTTTATTTTCTTGCAGCATATTTTTCTCTAGATTCAAAGTTAGGAGGAATGCTGCTCTGTTCGTAGATCGAATCTCATGGGCTTCACTCATTCACAAACTTTGTTTTCTCTGTTTCTTATTTTGTAACGTGGGCTTATGTCTCTGTTTTTGCTAACTCTTTTGTGAAAAAAAATTCCATTTGTTATGTAACATTTAAACAACCAAATTATATTTATGGTATTCTTTTCTGTGGAGCATGCAAGGACAAAATTATCAACGATATTGTGAAGCATTTTGGTGCTTGTATGGTGTTGTACGAAAAGTAGACAACTTTCTCTTCTCTATTTCCAAAACGTTTTGTGTTTTTATCAAAGAACAAGAAACAAAACAAACATAAGAGAGTAACTCCATGTTTCTGTTAAAAACAGAGAATAGAAACAGAGCATAAGAGAGTGTGAAATAAAAACTACAGGAACTTTATAGAGACTAAATCGAGATACTCACCATCCATCCATGAATCCATGTAATCAAGAATCATTTTTCTCAGTATTAATCAAAGGGTGATACAGCTCAAGAACTTATATGATATGTGGAGTGTAAGCACATCATTCGACTGTTCAAGTATCCCCCAAATCTCTAATCCAGAAAAGCCGAGGCGCTTCTCCAAACTAATCACGTCACACCAAATACTCTTCTTGTCTTTTTGGCAGTAAGGTATTTGCCCCTTCAATGGCTGCACTGGAATGAGAAACTCCCGTAGAATTACGAGTTTCCCACAATAGTTAGCTAACCTAGGACAGTAAATACCACACTTGATATGAAAATTTTCTAAACCCTTAACCAAGAACCAGTCACTACGCTCTGAGTCATACCACATTAACTTACTCCCAAAAACACTAAAGTTTACATTTTCTATAATGCACCAAGGTCCTTTGCTCAAACTCGCCTTTGGAGAATCCTTCCATCTTCCTTGTTTTGAATCATATTCATACGTTTTAAGCTTACTATTAACGTAAAGTTGTCCTCTACGAAGCTGAACTTTAGCGTCATCACAAGGGCTAAGCAGTGGCTTCCAAGTCTGAGTCTTTAAATCGTAAACCTCAGCCCAGTTCATGGAGGAGGATTTTGAGTCCTTTGTTCCTCCAATAACAAAAATATTGCCGTCTATAAAAGCAGACTTGGCGCGTTTCCTTGCCACCAACATGTTAGGAGCATCCCGCCACGTGTGAGTCCGACAATCAAACACATGAACGGCAGAGGATGGCCGCTTGTCGTCGTTGATGGTTCCGCCCATTTGGTAGATTTCGAAACCTACGGCTACAGTGGACGGCTTGGATGGAGCAGAGGGAGAAGGTGCTATGGGTGATAAGCTCAACTCATCATCCTTAATACGGCCGTTGGTAAATATGGTTTGATCAACAAGGAACCAGCGATCATAAGGAGGTAAGCGTTGGCATAAGTAGAGGTAAGGCTCTGTGTTTCCAATCCAGGTGCGAGACTGATAGATCTCTGGGGAAGAGATGAGAGAGCGGAGGGTCTTGGAGACTAAAGAGAAGGAGCGGTAGTGATATCTCGAGATGCGAGCTAAACAGTTCAAAAGGATTTCACTTGGAAGTGACGAAAACGACGACGGAGGAATAAGATTCTTCGTCTTCTTCTCCAGCCTATCCTTCTGCCGTGGCTGCTCGACTACTTTGGCGTCCATAGAAGTGACTAGGTTTCTTTTACTTTGACCGTATGAGTTGTCTAATTAATTATAATGAAATATTCCTTAAAAGTTCTCCTAATATTAGTTTTATAGGACCAACAAAAAAAAAAATTACGGAAAATCTCAACTAAGTACAATTATTTAATATGAAAGATTGAGAAATAAAATATTTGCAAATCTTATAAAAAAAAAAAAAAAAAAAAAAAAAAAAGATACACGAACCAAAGTCAAGCAAACCAGTGTTATACGAACCAAAGTCAAGCAAACCAATGTTATACGAACCAAAGTCAAGCAAACCACAATAGTTTAGGATCTAATTTAGACATAACATGAAGAAACAAATTCCACGTGTTTTTAACATATAAGGCAGATGATTGGGTTTCTTAGAGACGGCGGTTGAGCAAAGCGACACGGTGGTCATTGAGAGCGACATGGAAGCAGGCGTTAGACTCGGTCGCAACTTGGTTCAATTGGTCGTTCGTGGGAGGAAAATTGTTCCATGCCACGACCGGAAAGAGTTGTTGAAGGTTGACCCCGAGACTTGTCGTTGTGTGGTAATTGGCAAACTCAACTGGTGGTTCTTCACGGACACCGACGAATCGATTGGTGTTGGCAGAGAGGAACTCTGCAAGACAACCTTGGAGTTCGTCGTTTGGCAATTTGATAACCAAGCAGCGGTTTCCCACAGAGAGTGCCAAAACAACAGCCTCACCAGCTTGTTTTGTGCGAACCGCCACTCCGACCTTATAAGTTGAGAAATCAAAGAATACACAAGGAGGAATCAGTACGAACGTTAAGAATGTAACAGTCAGATTACTCATCGATAAGGTTGAATTGAACATACAGAGAGTAATAAGTTAAATATGCTACAAACACATAATGTTTCTCTGAGTAACACATAAGAGCTAGCTAGCTAGTTATAGGCAACATCATCAAGCTTGCTAATCAAGTTCAAACCAAAAAACAGAGAAACTCAGATCACAAAAGGAAGAAGCAGAACAAACCCACAAGCTTGCTAAATGTGATCTCCTAATTACAGAAACAGCAAATCGTTATAATGGACATTGATTGTGTTTCCCTGATATCAAATATGCTAGGTCTTAACACTAACTAAAAAATCACGAGCTTGATTTCTCATAACCGCAACTTCGACCTTATAAGTTGAGAAATCAAAGAATACACAAGGAGGAAATGGGTACTAGATAGAAATCGATAAATAAATCAACAAAGAAAAAGATCCAGAGTAAATTAAACTCCTCACACACCTGAAGCTTCTGGACGTGTTTGGCGTAGAGGAACCTCGTCTTCCTCACCCAGTCACGACCAAACGACACTGAATCTGTCACCGCAACCGCCACGTTCTCTTTCCCTTCTTTGTTGATCGCGACCAAGTGGTGACTAACACGGTCGTCGCTAACGTTAACTTCCTTTGCAACCTCAGCCATGATTTTTACAAGAAAGTTTAAGTTTAGAGTTTTAGAGATTTTTCTTATTAGAAACTTATTATGAGAGGTGATATATATATACTCGTGGGCATGTAAAGAAGGACAGAGAAGGAGAAGAGATAGTAAAGATTTTTTTTTTTTTCTTTTCTTGATATATAATGGTCAATTCTTATTGGTATGTTAAAACAAAAGTTGAGGCCAAAAAAATTACTGTATAATTAACATACCACACAAAACGAATGTTCTGTGTCTCTGTGATCTCTGTCTCTCATGAGTATAGCAAATACTAATCACAACGATTCTACTGTCTACTACGCGTTTCCACCGCGCGCGTGTATTCTACTTGTTATTCACGATTCTAATGTGTATAATCAATCTTCTTGTATGTATGCATGCATATTGATTTATGTGAGTAAATAATTTGTTATCTCGTCAATAAGAATAGTAGTTTCTTTCATACACAAATGTAAGAAAATTGGTTATCTCGTCAATAATATTGGGTGGAAGATGTGACGATTTCCCAAGAGAAAGGAGACGAGAAATTGGTGGATTATTGAAGAGTTTACGTCGATTATTACTTGCATTGCTTATTCTTTATTGAAGATATTAAATTAAAAAATTTCTTCTGTTTTTTTTTTTTCTTTTCTTTTTTTTTTCTTTCTAAGCTTGAGAACCTTTCATTTTTATTTTCTTGTATTAATGAGTTGAACCGTGGACTGACAAGTTCTACCGATTGATCCGGAAGATTTTTCTGTCCACCATCCGGGTAGGTTTGAAAAAAACACTGTCTCATAGAGACATATGGTTTCTAATTTTCTACATCTTAGTACAATTTAGTTTTTAGTGTATTCAAACTGAATCATCCCCAAAAATCGAGAGGTTTGATTAGCTTTATTTCGAGACTTAGGAGTGATAATATAAAGACTGCCCATTGCTTAATTGCTTCGCTGAAATATATATATTTTCTAGACGAAAAATATATTTCTTAGAAACGACATCTATTTGTTATTTCAAGCATTATGTAGTAGAGACTCCTCATACACGTACAATAAAATAAAATTGTTGGGAGCTTTTAACAGGTAATAAAACAATGTGGTGAGATGACAAGAAAGATACGGGTTTTATTGTAAGATTCAAATTGATAAAGATGGTATAGTCGTATAGAAATCTTGTAACGTGTGGGCCTATCTCTCTGTTTTTTTTTTTTTTTTTTTGATAAAATGTGAATTATATTATCAAATGGAACATTGTTAAGTACAAGACTTTAGGGATAAAAATACGGAGCGACTATGACCAAAAAAAATTAAAAAGCCATAGGAACTAAAATGATAACTGATTTAATAACCATTGGCGAACCATTGAGATAGTAAGCGGCCGCATCCTTTCCGATACAGGCGAGCGAGGAAGGTGTCTCTAACATTGCGGTCAATCTAGACACAAATTGCAGAGGGTGATAGTGATATGCCATCGTGGAGCCTTCTATTCCTTTCCTTCCATAGCATACAAATAGTTGCCTGAACTGCTATACCCTTTAGGGAGGAAGAGAGATTTGGGGAACTGCTATCTCTCTGTTTTTGCAAACTCTTTTGTAAATTTTCCATTTGTTGACAAATATATATGTAGCATTTAAACAACCAAATTAGAAATTTTATATATACATATATATATATATATATATATATTTTTATTTTTATTTTTTTATGGTATTCATTTGAGCGAACAAAAGTCCCGGTTGTATAATGGTTTAGGCGGTTTTTGCCTTTCATTCTCAGAGTTTTATATAGTTCTTCAAGACGTACGCTCATCTTCCTCTGTGTATGCTTAACTTTCTAATACATTGCTTTTTTACTCCTTTTCAGGCAAGTGGTTTCCTGGTCTCAAGTAATGCACATGCAATTGGAGAGGAAACAAAACTA
Source organism: Camelina laxa (assembly GCA_024034495.1). NCBI lineage: Eukaryota > Viridiplantae > Streptophyta > Magnoliopsida > Brassicales > Brassicaceae > Camelina > Camelina laxa. Next base: position 25,185,543 of record CM043883.1, read on the forward strand.
CATGAAAGCACCTACTCAAATAACGGTTTTATTGAGTCTGCCTCTTTGCTTGAGCAGGTGATTGCATGTTAAACTTTTCATTTTTCTGTTGTTACCTAGAATCTCATTTATTATTTTTACTAAGATAACAGTTATCTTATTCACAGGAAATGAATCCTGGACCCTCTAGTCAATCAGGATTGAGATTTATTAGTGGAATCATTAACAAAGACAAACTTCTTAGATTTGAAAGAATGTTATTTCGTGCAACAAGAGGCAATATGCTTTTCAACCAAACACCCTCTGATGAGGAGATCATGGATCCTTCAACATCAGAAATGGTAATAATGATCTCTAACTTTTTAAACAGCATAATTTCTCATCTCCATGATAATCATATACTGTTTCAGTGATATGCTTATTTACTAACTTGTTTTGTTTTGTGCTAGTAGGTGGAAAAAATTGTATTTGTGGTATTCTTTTATGGGGAACAAGCAAAATGATGATAAAATTAGATCAAACGAAAGAAATATGACGAGTCCTCAACCAAATTGGTCTAAATGTTTATTTCATAACAAAGTATTCAAATATCACATGCATGATTGTCCATTTAAAAGTACATGTTTTTATTGAAATCACAATCTTAATTGACTTTATTACAAACAAAAACTTCAAATTTTCATATATATATATATATATATATATATAAGTATTTCATGTATACTAAAAACTAATTTTGAGTAAAAGAAATCTTTTTTTTGTACTCGACGAAAACTTGTATTATGACAATGGCTTTGTACCACATACATATTGGCTTTATTATAATTTATACTAATCAACCGCTATAATGTTACCAATCAAGCTAAATACTCAATCGCTTTCTTTAATCGTACCATTTTTCATCCGTTATATTTAACCACTTACATTTTAACCATCTTCTATACAACCACTATAAATTTTTAACCGCCTCGTCTAAAAGTGGTCACCAATCAAACCCAATACATGTTACCTGTATTTGTCTTGTTTCGAAAGATAATTCTATTAACAGTACTATAATTCTATTAGGGTCGGATAAACAGTACTATAATTCTATTATTCGTGGGTAAAGTTGAGTATCAAATATTCAATTTTTTAATACCAATAGCCGATCCGTTATTGAATTTATTACTCAACTCGTAAATATCCGCTTTTAATAGTTATAATATTACCAATATAATATAAATATATCTTAGAGTGATTTATAATGACTTTTCCACATATAATCATAATTTTTCTACTTTCCAAATAGTAATTTTACATTTTTGGAACTATATGTTGCATCTTTTTTATCTATTTTTATTATCTGTTTTATCGAGACCTGTATTTAACGGTGGAGTAATTGTTTTAAAAAAAATTCCTATGAGGGTCGGAAGAAGGGTGTCTCAAATTTCAAGGATACACATCCCATTCCTGGTCATAATCAACCTAACATCGAAATAAATATGGCAAACAGATATCAACGGTTAATATTATTAGGGTACTCGGATGGGTGTGAAATTTTTATCAACAGCAAAAATAAACTTTACATATTTATTTAAAAAATGGGTACTTAGACGGAAAAAATTATTATAACCCTAAATTAATTTGAGAACTTTCAATTTAAACCAAAAATATTAATTTTAAGGTCAAATTAATATATGTGATCATTATGAATGTAAAAATATATTTAGAAAACAGTATAAAACTATAAATATGTTAAAATGTTTTGAGTTTCTTTTACTATATAGCTATAATGGGCTATGTATGACATTTTAATTAATAGATAGTTTTAAAAATAAGCATCATCGAGAAAATATTAAATTAGTAAATTTCTTGTATTTTTAAAAAAAATTGGGGAAATTACCCCAACAAAAAATATTGAAACGGTCCAAAACTTTTACAGTAAGTAGAAAATTTTATTCTTAGCTTGACTAAATTCTCGGTGTCGTATTCAGTGTTTTTTTCAATGATTGTTCCTTTAAAAACAAAAAAAAATAGTTTCGAGTCTTATGAAATAAGTTGGATTTTTTTTTTGCCTAGTTTTGGAGGAAGAAACTTACCCATATCAGTGGCTTGTATCTTAACATAAAGGTGTTGACCAGCATTTTTGTTCTTGCGTACATCGAGTAGCTCCCCTACCCAAATAATACAGCCTGATCCACCGTTTTCCATATTCTCATTCGTGTAGGCAGTACAGTTGCAATTATTTAAGCACTTGTTCTTGCATTCCTCCAACCAAATGTTCATTTCTACAACTGAATTTTCTGTATCCGGTAGCTTCATGGTCGGTAGCGTTATCAACTGCTCTCCATAGCACCTCGACTGAGTCTTCCGCACACACCCGCTTTCTATATCATTTAGCTCCCACGCCTCTCGGCGTCTCAGCTGAAACCCGTGAATGCAGCTACAGGTCAATGATGTGTTTATGACGTCACAGAGACTATTAGGCCCACATTTGTTGTACTCATCGGCCATCGCACGCATCATTTGGTAATATATGAGATATCCCCTTTAATTCTCCTGATCTTAGAATCCATGTGAACAGGTTCAGTAGTCCGTTAGAAGTCAATCTCAATATTGAGAAATAACTACCATTTTAATTGCTGAATGAAAAGGTGATTTCCTCACTGCTCACCACGAGATGGTCTGTCCGTACCTTAAATTTCCAATTGCGTCTATGTCACTCACGCTGTTCCACGGACCAATTCGGAATAATGGCTCACCGTTATTCCGTATGTAGCTCTCAGAAGGCTCACGGACTTCTACTTTATAAATAAAATCGCCAGTTGAAGGATCATCAATGTGTTTCCATGATCGTAATATCCTATCTAGACCCGACCCAACCCATTTTCATATCAGGGAGTAATGTGTCAGTAGGATAATCAAAGCTTTGCCATAAAAATCCACTTGAGCCGTCGGCTTCAGAGTATTGCAATATCAAGAATTCAAGATGCCGTTGTCCGAAGCTCTTGTAAGTCACATAGTGGAGATGGGCTCAAGTGAGTCCACCAATGTCTCCACAACAAGCCCAACAACAGTCAAAGCAGCTGAAGATAAGAAGAACAAAGAGACAGCTCAAAAGCAGAGTACGGTGAAGACGATGAAACCATCGATCCTTCACGACAATAGATTCAACATTCTGCAACCTCAATCGGGTGACTCATCATGACAGCTATTCAAATTGTCTAACCTATTCTGGGATTGTTCCATAAGGTCTATATAAGAAAATTGTAAATCAACATTGTAAATTATTGAGAAAAGTAAAGTTTTTACCAAATCTCTCTCAAGTCTTTTATAGTATCGAGCTTTGTAAACCTTAACAGGTGAAACACTGGCGAATACATATCCGTTTCAGACAATGTTCATGTCACCAGCTCCGTTACTCTCAAGCTGAATGACACCAACTACCTTCGTGGAAGACACAGTTCGAGTCACTCTTGTCCAGTCAAAAGCTTATCGGCTTTGTCAATGGAGTCGTCAATGCTCCAGATCAGACTCGCCTCGTCGTCAATGGTGAAGTCTCTAACGAGGTCCCAAATCCTCAGTACGAGTCGTGGTTCTGCACAGATCAACTTGTGCGGTCTTGGTTGTTTGGTACACTGTCCGAAGAAGTCCTTGGTCACGTTCACAATCTACAAACCTCTCGTGAGATCTGGTTGTCTCTTGCAGAAAATTTCAACAAAAGCAGTGTTGCTCGAGAGTTCTCTCTCCGTCGGAGCCTCCAGCTCCTTCTCAAGAAAGATAAGTCCTTGTCTAATTATTATCGCGAGTTCAAGAACATCTGTGACTCTCTTAGCTCCATTGGAAAGCCAGTTGACGAGTCTATGAAGATTTTTGGTTTTCTCAATGGCTTGGGGAGAGAATATGATCCGATAGCCACAGTCATACAAAGCTCTTTGACAAAACTTCCTGCCTTAACGTTAAACGATGTGGTAATGAAGTTCAGAGCTTCGATTGCAAACTCCAATCTTATGAAGATGCTACTGCAGTCACTCCTCACCTTGCCTTCAACACGGAGAAGACGAACTCGTATGATCCTCAGTTTGCTTCAAGAGGTCGTGGTCGCGGTTCTGGACAAAACAGAGGAAGGGGAGGTTACTCTACAAGAGGAAGAGGTTTCACACAACACCAGTCTTCCTCACCATCCTCTGGTCAGCCCAGTGTGTCAGATTTGTGGTCGTACCGGCCACACTGCTCTCAAGTGCTACAACCGCTTCGACAACAACTACCAAGCTGAGGCGGTTCAAGCTTTCTCGTCTCTTCGAGTCTCGATGGCAACGAGTGGCATCCCATTCTGGAGCGACAGCACATGTGACACCCTCGACGGACAACCTCCACTCTGCAACAACCTACGAAGGTAATGACACAGTTATGGTAGGAGATGGAACCTTTATTCCAATCACTCATGTTGGTTCTGCAAACATCACTTCATCTAAAGGTACAATTCCCTTAAAAGATGTTTTGGTCTGTCCAGAGATACAAAAGTCTATTCTCTCAGTGTCAAAATTGTGTGATGACTATCCATGGGGTTTATTTTGATACCGGAAGGTCTGCATAATTGATTTACCAACACAGAAAGTGGGTTACGGGGTACTCGTAAGAATGGGCTCTTTGTGCCTGGAGAACCTGCTTTCTACTCAAATCGTCGTGTTCTACAACAGGAACTGTGGCATCACCGACTTGGACACACAAGTGCACCTCCAGCAACTTCTACACAACAAGGCAATTTATTTCAATAAGAGCAGCACCACTTCCATTTGTGCACCTTGTCGATGGGAAAGAGTTCAAGACTTCCTTTTTTGTTTCTGATTCTCGAGTTTTACACCCATTAGATCGAATACATTGTGATCTATGGGGTCCTGCCAGTTGTATCCAACCAAGGGTTTAAATACTATGTGGTCTTTGTTGATGACTTCTCAAGGTTTTCCTGGTTATATCCTTTGCGCAATAAATCAGAGTTTACTTGTGTTTGTTGCCTTCCAAAAGCTAGTTGAAAATCAATTCAATACAAAAATAAAGGTGTTTCAAAGTGATGGAGGTGGAGAGTTCACTAGTAACAAGTTTAAAGAACATCTGATTGAGCATGGTATTCATCACAGATTATCTTGTCCTTATACTCCTCAACAATGGCTTAGCAAAAGGAAACATCGTCATCTTGTTGAGCTCGGCTTATGTATGTTATATCACAGTCATACGCCATTGAAATTTTGGGTTGAAGCCTTCAACACTGCCAATCATATCATCAACATATTGCCTTCGAGTGTGTTGGAGAATTTGAGTCCTCATGAAGTCTTACTCGGTCAGAAGCCTGATGATTCGTCTCTCAGAGTATTTGGATCAGCCTGTTATCCATGTCTCACCCATCACAAGCAACAAATTCGATCCTCGCTCTCTGCAATGTGTTTTTCTGTATAACAGTCAGTATAAGGGTTATCGATGTTTGTTTCCACCCACGCAAAGTCTACATATCACGGCATGTCATCTTTGATGAACATGACTTACCGTTCAAAGTCAAGTATCAGTCCCTGGTCCCAAAGTATGACACACCAATCCTTCAAGCTTGGCAGAAACTTCAAAACTCACCAATCTTACCAACTCCTCTAACTACTGTCTCCCCTCAGTTGCTCCCAAAACCAATTCCACCTGATGCAGAACCAGAAACTGAAGAAAATACACCTGAAGACGCTACTGTCCCTGAAGAAGAAAATAACAGGGGAGGTTCAACAAGCTAATAATCCAGTTGAGAATGTAATAAATGCTCACCCCATGACAACAAGATCCAAAGCTGGCATTCAAAAGCCTAATACAAGGTATGCTCGTGGCCTCCAAATTTACAAATGATGAACCTAAAACAATTGTTGCTGCTCGAAACACCTGGATGGAATGAAGCTTCTAGAGGAAGTAAGGCGTATCAATCTATTATGCACATGGTCACTAGTTCCTCCAACAGAAGATATGAATATCTTAGATTCCAAATGGGTGTTCAAGACCAAATATAACCCGATGGCACGATCGATAAACTCAAAGCCCGGCTTGTTGCCAAGGGGTTTGGACAGGAAGAAGGGGTTGACTACCTAGAGACATTCAGTCCGTGGTTAGAACCGCAACAATCCGCCTCGTTCTTGATGTAGCAACTTCGAGGAATTGGCCAATCAAGCAGCTCGACGTCTCCAACGCGTTTCTACATGGTGAGTTGCAAGAACCAGTATATATGTTTCAACCCTCAGGTTTTGTTGATGAAAATAAGCCATATCATGTATGTCGTCTCACCAAAGCTCTCTACGGGTTAAAACAAGCTCCGAGAGCCTGGTTTGACACCTTCAACAATTTTCTTCTTGAGTATGGCTTTCACTGCAGCACCGCTGATCCGCCTTTGTTTGTGTGCTGAATTGATGATAAAATTCTAGTTCTGCTTCTCTATGTTGACGATATCCTGCTAACCGGTAGTGATCAAGCCCTCGTAGACGACCTGATGCAGGCTCTAAATAGTTGATTCTCAATGAAAGACCTTGGCCCTCCTAAATACTTCTTGGGGATAGAGATAGAGACATACACGGATGGACTCTTTCTTCATCGAAAGCTTATGCTGCTGATATTCTTCATCAAGCCTCCATGAGTGATTGCAACCCTATGCCAACACCGCTTCCTGAACAGCTGGACAAGATCAACTCTGAGCCTTTCTGCGATCCAACTTATTTTAGAAGCCTTGCTGGAAAACTACAATACCTGACTATCACAAGACCGGATATACAGTTTGCAGTAAACTTCCTGTGTCAGAGAATGCATCAACCGACCAACTCTGACTTCAGTCTGCTCAAACGGATCTTAAGATATTTGAAAGGCACACTTGACATGGGGCTACCGATTAAGAAGAACAAAGAGTTCACCTTGACTGCATACTGTGACAGCGATCATGCAGGCTGCAAACAGACAAGAAGATCTACTGGTGGCTTTTGTGTCCTTCTGGCTCAAATTTAATCTCTTGGTCAGCAAAGAGACAGCCCACAGTTTCAAGTTCATAAACCGGCAGTACCGAGCACTGACAGCTACAGCAAGGGAAATTACTTGGGTTTCTTCACTGCTTCGAGACATTGGTATTCTACAATATGAGCCTACACAAGTTTATGTGACAACCTTTCTGCAGTTTACCTCACAGCAAATCCGGCTCTCCACAACAGAACCAAGCACTTCGATACACAATCACTACATCAGAACGCGTTGCTCTTGGACTCATTGAAACACATCACATCTATGCGGAGGACCAACTTGCGACGTGTTCACGAAGTCTCTTCCTCGTAAGTCGTTTGTTCAGTTAAGGACCAATCTTGGTGTGTGTGTGTTCCTCCCACTCCGAGATTGCGGAGTGTAAGTCACATAGTGGAGATGGGCTCAAGTGAGTCAACCAATGTCTCCACAACAAGCCCAACAACAGTCAAAGCAGCTGAAGATAAGAACAAAGAGACAGCTCAAAAGCAGAGTACGGTGAAGACGACGAAACCATCGATCCTTCACGACAATAGATTCAACGTTCGCAACCTCAATCGGGTGACTCATCATGACAGCTATTCAAATTGTCTAACCTATTCTAGATTGTTCCATAAGGTCTATATAAGAAAATGTAAATCAACATTGTAAATTATTGAGAAAAGTAAAGTTTTTACCAAATCTCTCTCAAGTCTTTTAGCTCTCCTGTCAATACCAACACCAGCGTGGTAGTCAGCACTCGCTTAAGGCATGTAAAATCGCCTCACACTCCAGTGACCACACAAATGGAACCTCCTTCCCGTAAGTTTGGTCATTGATTGTACTATACTCGCAAATCCTCCATCGGAACTCCTGTAACCCGCCAACCCCATGAAACTCCTAATCTCAGTGACATTCTATAGTCATGGCCACTCCATAATGGCCTGAATCTTTCTCTGGATCCGCTGAAACTCCTCTGCAGAAACAACGTGACCCAAGAATCCCATCTCCCGCGCCATAAACTGCACTTACTCAGCTTAGCAAACAAATTCTGCCTCTGCAGCTTCTGCAGCCTTAACTGCTCTTAGATACGCTGCATGCTCCTCAGGACTCTACTAGTATACCAGGATATCGTCGATAAAAATGATGACAGACACATCCGAAACTCCTCAAATACGCTGTTCATCAATCCATAAACGCTGGCTGGCGCATTCATGTCAAACCGAACGGCATCACCACAAACTTGTAATGCCTATATTTTTGTCCTGAAAGTCGTCTTCCTCACATCTGCCTCAAGTATCAAGATCTGGTGATAACCCAATGCCAAGTCGATCTGGGAGAACCAAGTAGCACCTCTCAACTGATCCAGCAACTCATCAATCCTCGGGAGAGGGTACTTGTTCTTCGAGTGATCCAATTCAGACCCGATAGTCAATATACAAGCGAAAACTTCGTCTCTCTTCTTAACAAACAACACCGGCGTTCCCACGGTGAACAACTAGGACGGATGAAATCCTTGCTCAACAAATCCTCCAACTGCTTCTTCAGCTCTGCCATCTCTGCTGGAGCCATCATGTAAGGCACCTTAGATAACAACGTTGTCCCTTGTTCAGGCCAATCATGAAGGGATCCCACCTAGATGGTGGTAACCCCGCAACGATGGAACACATCCATCCCCAAGATGACATTATATAACTAACGGGACTGATAATCAAATCCGCTGGCCTCGACTCACCGCGATATGAATATCCACACCCCTCGCCCGTCAAAGAACTCTCGAAGCTTGCTCCCGCTACTCGACAACTCCCGCTCGCTCACTGTGATCTCCTCCGATATTGGCGCTCTAGCTGTGCTCCGGTAATGAAGCAATTAGTTGGTCCAGAATTAAACAATATGTGTGACATAAACCCGCCAACCAATAAGGTCTCTACACAAACCTCATGTGCTAAGAACCCTAACATTTTATCATAGGCGAAACATAAAAATCTGAACTATGAATTCACCAACTCGAGTCTCGGGTTATACATGTGATGGCTTTGCACTAGTTCCACCAGTCTCCATGGTCGAGTACACCTGCGGCATCAGCTGATCCGCCCCACCAGCTGCACTCCTGGATGTCCTCCAGCCTGTACCACTACTACGCCATCTGCTGTAACTTGGGACAACGAGGCGTGATGTGCCTCTTCTCCCATAGTGGCAGCACACTCGGCATCCGCCCGCTACTCACTCCTCTACAGACAGTTTTTCACCTTGTGGACCATTCTACCACACCGTAGCATCTTACACCACTCGGTCTCCGAGTAGCCTCCAACTTCCTCTTGGTTCCCTACTGAATTGCCTCCCTTGCTAGAACCTCCCGATACATAACCTACATCGGCTGAAATGTTGGAATTGCTGCCACCACCTAAACCATCATGTCCTCCACAATCTCGGCTGCAGTCTCAACCAACTCCACTCTCGAGGCGTAACTCCACCGTCCGCAATGGACTCGTAAGTTGTATCAAAGCACCTCATAAGCCTGCACTGTAATTCCTCAAACCCCATTGCTCGACCCCCATACACCAGAGGCCGACTAAACTCCATGTCCAGCTCTCGAACCGACCGAGACCCCTGTGTGAGCTGCATGAACTGCACCTCCATTCAGTCCTAGTGCCTCACGAGAAAAATACTTGCGATTGAACTCCTCCATGAAATCAACCCAAGCCATGTCCCTCAGCACTCTCCCCTGGCAGCCACTGACCTCCACCAAACATGAGCGTTATCTGTCAAGTGATGGACCTCTATGTCCACCCGATACTCCCCTAACACCTAAAAGACTAGAGTTGGTTCCAGCCTCGTCCTCCATGTATCAGCCATCACAGATTTGGTACCGCCGGAGAACAATATCGTACCAATCCTACCCATCTCCCATAGCATATCGATGTACTAGCAACAAACTCTTGCTCCAGCATCCCTCGGCTGCTGCACCTCCGCCACAACTGGCCGCACAACCAGAGCCTGTACAGTGACAGCTCCGACAACCGCTCCAGACTGGGCACCAGCAAATCTGCAATGTGATCATCTCGACTAGGGGCTCCACCGAACCACACACACAGGGAAGCCCAGCACCACCAGCCAACCAGGCACCGCCCCGACGGCCCATCGGCTTCCTTTGAATCTATCATTATTACCGGCCACACCCACTAATCCATAGTTCATGTAGCACAAAACTTTTATATTATTTATATGTGTGGGTATATGTTGTACAGATACTTCAAGTAATTTAATCATTTTTCCAATTTAAAATGATTTCTTACTATTAATAAACGAAGTTCGTGGTTAGATGACAATGAAAAAGGTGTATATAATTAAACAATTGAAGTAGTTTGTAATAAATAACAAATCCTAACTTATTCAATTCTGATTTTTTATGTACATAATTTAATATATTTAACTAGTAATTTGTAATATACTTTAAAATATTCTATTATTGGCAATATTTTAAGCACATGATTTTAATTTCTAAGAGATCGGTTAGAGAAATATTTAAGTTTAAATTTAAAAGATATAGATAATATGGTCATAGTGAGATTTGAAGAGATTGTACAATTAATTTTAAGATTTTCTTATTCACAAAAACAATCATAAAAAATATTTTAAAACACTAAACCTCAAATAATTTTAAATATAAGATTGAATATATTTATGATCATTATAGTTTGTTGTTTTTCAACTTGTGACGACCACACCCAGATTCCCATCTTCGAATAGCACACACGAAAACAATCTCGCTGGAACCCCATAATTGCAACGAAGTAATTGGCGAGAAATTACTCCTTATAAAAACTTCAACAAATACAGGCTAGGTCCAACTAACATACTCTACATCCACAGAACGTAAACATAGAAACGTACTTCCTACAAGCACCTTACATTCTTAGACTCCGATCAATCCGCATCAGACTCAACCAACGAAGTCGGGAAGACAGGAATGACACCAGTCCAGAAATCAAGACCAGAGCTTCCCTTCAAGCACATTTTCGCCATAAAACCCTAATCCTTCACAACCATCTTTTAATCGATTAAACACCAAACAACACGACTTAACTTGATAACAGCCATAAGAGAGCCTCCTTATCTCTCCCAATCTACCACCAAGCTCCCATCCTTCTCACATGAAGAAGATGGATCTTCCTTTCTCCTCCTCTTATGCCCCAAACACAAGTTCTCTTCCTCCAGCATCCTTGATGCATGACAAAGGAGAAACTCCCTCAAGCCCACTGCTCGATCTCATCTTCTCCCTCACACAAAGACCTCCTTTTGCTTCCCGTAAATCCCCAAACCATCCATTTTTTCCTCCCTTCCAAGAGAGAACCCACAACTCTCTTCTTCCTTCCTTAGACGGCTGCTCCCAGCCCCCTAAAACGAAGAGAGAGTTCTCCTTTATAAGGAACTTTAGGGTTTCTCCAAACCGCTAAACCACACTAGCCCAGAAATTAACCAAAAATTGCAACCTTTAAACTATATGGCGTCGAACTACACCACTCGAGACCAACCTTCAAAACCGAAACTCGGTTCACAGGCGTTACACGACTTACATGTTTTTAGTGGAAATGTTTAATTCTGATGATGTGATGTTTTTAATCTGAATTCTAATAACTTTTGTGAGTTCAATCGTGTTTTTACCTTTACTATGAGTAATTCATGAAGAGTATCGAATTTATTGGTTTGACGTCTCCAAACGATATCACTTGAGAATCAACTTCAAGGTTAGAAATAGTTTGAAGAAATTCTGGCACTCAAAAGCAGAACAATCATAACCCAAATATATCCTAGAGCTGATATTAAAAAACGCTTGGTCAACACTCAACAATAGGGATCACTCGACCAATACATAATTTATGTTTCACTTGGGTTTTGTTTCACCAATACGTCATGACATCACAAATGGAACCGGACTTGCTCGGCGCTTCTCATGCTTTGTTGGCTGAAGTTGCCAATGACGCTAAGAAGCTTAACCACGAAGACGAAGCCCTCTGTGGGAAACTGTTAAACTCAACATTGGCCGTTATAATAGGATGGACTGAGAAAAAATATTGACTTTTTCTTGATTAGCCAAGAACAAATATACTTACAAAATGTTTGAATTTAAATGCCATTGTTCTTATTAGGTTAGTGAGCTACCATGATTATTTCCAAGTTCTACTGATTGATCCAGAAGATTTATCTGTTCACCATCCGGGTAGGTTTGAGAAAAACACTGTCTCATAGAGACATGGTTTCTATATTCATATAGTCTTAGTACAATTTAGTTTCTACTGCGTTCAAACTGAATCAGCCCCAAAAGTCGAGAGGTTTGATTAGCTTTATTTAGAAACTTGGAGTGATAATATAAAGACTGCGCACTGCTTAATTGCTTCGCTGAAATATATATTTTCTAGACGAAAATATATTTTTTATAAACAACATTTATTTGTTATTTCAAAAATTATGTGGTAGAGACTAGAGACTCCTCATACACAACAAAATAAAATTGTTGGGAGCTTTTAACACGTAAAACGATGTGGTGAGATGACAAGAAAGATACGGGTTTTATTGTAAGATTCAACTTGATAAAGATGGTCTGAGATGTTCACCACGCCACGAATTAGAACCGGACTATTGAGCTTGGAGATTTAAGGTCAGGGTTTAACTTTCCACTTTTGTATCTGTTGACATAAATATATTTTGACGTTCAATCAAAAATCAGTATTCTCTGTATTTGCCTTGCTACAAACTCCTACAGACTGGAATGAGAAATTCCCGTAGAGTTACGAGTTTCCCACCATAGTTAGTTAACCAATGACGGTAAATACCACACTTGATATAGAAATCTTCCAAACCCTTAACCATGAACCAGTTTCTACGCTCTGAGTCATACAACATTAAAGTTTAGTGTTTTCTACAAGGTATTTAGGTATGTAAAAAATAACAAATATGCTAGCTCTACTAATTAAGTCATAACACTAAGCTCCCTTTGATTTTTATTTTCTTGCAGCATATATCTCTCTAGATTCAAAGTTAGGAGGAATGCTGCTCTGTTCGTAGATCGAATCTCATGGGCTTCACTCATTCACAAACTTTGTTTTCTCTGTTTCTTATTTTGTAACGTGGGCTTATGTCTCTGTTTTTGCTAACTCTTTTGTGAAAAAATTCCATTTGTTATGTAACATTTACAACCAAATTATATTTATGGTATTCTTTTCTGTGGAGCATGCAAGGACAAAATTATCAACGATATTGTGAAGCATTTTGGTGCTTGTATGGTGTTGTACGAAAAGTAGACAACTTTCTCTTCTCTATTTCCAAAACGTTTTGTGTTTTTATCAAAGAACAAGAAACAAAACAAACATAAGAGAGTAACTCCATGTTTCTGTTAAAAACAGAGAATAGAAACAGAGCATAAGAGAGTGTGAAATAAAACTACAGGAACTTTATAGAGACTAAATCGAGATACTCACCATCCATCCATGAATCCATGTAATCAAGAATCATTTTTCTCAGTATTAATCAAAGGGTGATACAGCTCAAGAACTTATATGATATGTGGAGTGTAAGCACATCATTCGACTGTTCAAGTATCCCCCAAATCTCTAATCCAGAAAAGCCGAGGCGCTTCTCCAAACTAATCACGTCACACCAAATACTCTTCTTGTCTTTTTGGCAGTAAGGTATTTGCCCCTTCAATGGCTGCACTGGAATGAGAAACTCCCGTAGAATTACGAGTTTCCCACAATAGTTAGCTAACCTAGGACAGTAAATACCACACTTGATATGAAAATTTTCTAAACCCTTAACCAAGAACCAGTCACTACGCTCTGAGTCATACCACATTAACTTACTCCCAAAAACACTAAAGTTTACATTTTCTATAATGCACCAAGGTCCTTTGCTCAAACTCGCCTTTGGAGAATCCTTCCATCTTCCTTGTTTTGAATCATATTCATACGTTTTAAGCTTACTATTAACGTAAAGTTGTCCTCTACGAAGCTGAACTTTAGCGTCATCACAAGGGCTAAGCAGTGGCTTCCAAGTCTGAGTCTTTAAATCGTAACCTCAGCCCAGTTCATGGAGGAGGATTTGAGTCCTTTGTTCCTCCAATAACAAAAATATTGCCGTCTATAAAAGCAGACTTGGCGCGTTTCCTTGCCACCAACATGTTAGGAGCATCCCGCCACGTGTGAGTCCGACAATCAAACACATGAACGGCAGAGGATGGCCGCTTGTCGTCGTTGATGGTTCCGCCCATTTGGTAGATTTCGAAACCTACGGCTACAGTGGACGGCTTGGATGGAGCAGAGGGAGAAGGTGCTATGGGTGATAAGCTCAACTCATCATCCTTAATACGGCCGTTGGTAAATATGGTTTGATCAACAAGGAACCAGCGATCATAAGGAGGTAAGCGTTGGCATAAGTAGAGAGGTAAGGCTCTGTGTTTCCAATCCAGGTGCGAGACTGATAGATCTCTGGGGAAGAGATGAGAGAGCGGAGGGTCTTGGAGACTAAAGAGAAGGAGCGGTAGTGATATCTCGAGATGCGAGCTAAACAGTTCAAAAGGATTTCACTTGGAAGTGACGAAAACGACGACGGAGGAATAAGATTCTTCGTCTTCTTCTCCAGCCTATCCTTCTGCCGTGGCTGCTCGACTACTTTGGCGTCCATAGAAGTGACTAGGTTTCTTTTACTTTGACCGTATGAGTTGTCTAATTAATTATAATGAAATATTCCTTAAAAGTTCTCCTAATATTAGTTTTATAGGACCAACAAAAAAAAAAAAAAAAAAAAATTACGGAAAATCTCAACTAAGTACAATTATTTAATATGAAAGATTGAGAAATAAAATATTTGCAAATCTTATAAAAAAAAAAAAAAAAAAAAAAAAAAGATACACGAACCAAAGTCAAGCAAACCAGTGTTATGAACCAAAGTCAAGCAAACCAATGTTATACGAACCAAAGTCAAGCAAACCACAATAGTTTAGGATCTAATTTAGACATAACATGAAGAAACAAATTCCACGTGTTTTTAACATATAAGGCAGATGATTGGGTTTCTTAGAGACGGCGGTTGAGCAAAGCGACACGGTGGTCGTTGAGAGCGACATGGAAGCAGGCGTTAGACTCGGTCGCAACTTGGTTCAATTGGTCGTTCGTGGGAGGAAAATTGTTCCATGCCACGACCGGAAAGAGTTGTTGAAGGTTGACCCGAGACTTGTCGTTGTGTGGTAATTGGCAAACTCAACTGGTGGTTCTTCACGGACACCGACGAATCGATTTGTTGGCAGAGAGGAACTCTGCAAGACAACCTTGGAGTTCGTCGTTTGGCAATTTGATAACCAAGCAGCGGTTTCCCACAGAGAGTGCCAAAACAACAGCCTCACCAGCTTGTTTTGTGCGAACCGCCACTCCGACCTTATAAGTTGAGAAATCAAAGAATACACAAGGAGGAATCAGTACGAACGTTAAGAATGTAACAGTCAGATTACTCATCGATAAGGTTGAATTGAACATACAGAGAGTAATAAGTTAAATATGCTACAAACACATAATGTTTCTCTGAGTAACACATAAGAGCTAGCTAGCTAGTTATAGGCAACATCATCAAGCTTGCTAATCAAGTTCAAACCAAAACAGAGAAACTCAGATCACAAAAGGAAGAAGCAGAACAAACCCACAAGCTTGCTAAATGTGATCTCTAATTACAGAAACAGCAAATCGTTATAATGGACATTGATTGTGTTTCCCTGATATCAAATATGCTAGGTCTTAACACTAACTAAAAATCACGAGCTTGATTTCTCATAACCGCAACTTCGACCTTATAAGTTGAGAAATCAAAGAATACACAAGGAGGAAATGGGTACTAGATAGAAATCGATAAATAAATCAACAAAGAAAAAGATCCAGAGTAAATTAAACTCCTCACACACCTGAAGCTTCTGGACGTGTTTGGCGTAGAGGAACCTCGTCTTCCTCACCCAGTCACGACCAAACGACACTGAATCTGTCACCGCAACCGCCACGTTCTCATCCCCTTCTTTGTTGATCGCGACCAAGTGGTGACTAACACGGTCGTCGCTAACGTTAACTTCCTTTGCAACCTCAGCCATGATTTTTACAAGAAAGTTTAAGTTTAGAGTTTTAGAGATTTTTCTTATTAGAAACTTATTATGAGAGGTGATATATATATACTCGTGGGCATGTAAAGAAGGACAGAGAAGGAGAAGAGATAGTAAAGATTTTTTTTCTTTTCTTGATATATAATGGTCAATTCTTATTGGTATGTTAAAACAAAAGTTGAGGCCAAAAAAATTACTGTATAATTAACATACCACACAAAACGAATGTTCTGTGTCTCTGTGATCTCTGTCTCTCATGAGTATAGCAAATACTAATCACAACGATTCTACTGTCTACTACGCGTTTCCACCGCGCGCGTGTATTCTACTTGTTATTCACGATTCTAATGTGTATAATCAATCTTCTTGTATGTATGCATGCATATTGATTTATGTGAGTAAATAATTTGTTATCTCGTCAATAAGAATAGTAGTTTCTTTCATACACAAATGTAAGAAAATTGGTTATCTCGTCAATATATGGGTGGAAGATGTGACGATTTCCCAAGAGAAAGGAGACGAGAAATTGGTGGATTATTGAAGAGTTTACGTCGATTATTACTTGCATTGCTTATTCTTTATTGAAGATATTAAATTAAAAAATTTCTTCTGTTTTTTTCTTTTCTTTTTTTTTTTTTCTTTCTAAGCTTGAGAACCTTTCATTTTTATTTTCTTGTATTAATGAGTTGAACCGTGGACTGACAAGTTCTACCGATTGATCCGGAAGATTTTTCTGTCCACCATCCGGGTAGGTTTGAAAAAAACACTGTCTCATAGAGACATATGGTTTCTAATTTTCTACATCTTAGTACAATTTAGTTTTTAGTGTATTCAAACTGAATCATCCCCAAAATCGAGAGGTTTGATTAGCTTTATTTCGAGACTTAGGAGTGATAATATAAAGACTGCCCATTGCTTAATTGCTTCGCTGAAATATATATTTTCTAGACGAAATATATTTCTTAGAAACGACATCTATTTGTTAATGTAGTAGAGACTCCTCATACACGTACAATAAAATAAAATTGTTGGGAGCTTTTAACAGGTAAAAAACAATGTGGTGAGATGACAAGAAAGATACGGGTTTTATTGTAAGATTCAAATTGATAAAGATGGTATAGTCGTATAGAAATCTTGTAACGTGTGGGCCTATCTCTCTGTTTTTTTTTTTTTTTGATAAAATATGAATTATATTATCAAATGGAACATTGTTAAGTACAGGACTTTAGGGATAAAAATACGGAGCGACTATGACCAAAAATTAAAAAGCCATAGGAACTAAAATGATAACCATTGGCGAACCATTGAGATAGTAAGCGGCCGCATCCTTTCCGATACAAGCGAGCGAGGAAGGTGTCTCTAACATTGCGGTCAATCTAGACACAAATTGCAGAGGGTGATAGTGATATGCCATCGTGGAGCCTTCTATTCCTTTCCTTCCATAGCATACAAATAGTTGCCTGAACTGCTATACCTCTTTAGGGAGGAAGAGAGATTTGGGGAACTGCTATCTCTCTGTTTTTGCAAACTCTTTGTAAATTTTCCATTTGTTGACAAATATATATGTAGCATTTAAACAACCAAATTAGAAATTTTATATATACATATATATATATATATATATATATATATATATATTTTTTATTTTTATTTTTTTATGGTATTCATTTGAGCGAACAAAAGTCCCGGGTTGTATAATGGTTTAGGCGGTTTTTGCCTTTCATTCTCGTAGTTTTATATAGTTCTTCAAGACGTACGCTCATCTTCCTCTCGTGTATGCTTAACTTTCTAATACATTGCTTTTTTACTCCTTTTCGTGCAAGTGGTTTCCTGGTCTCAAGTAATGCACATGCAATTGGAGAGGAAACAAAACTACATGAAAGCACCTACTCAAATAACGGTTTTATTGAGTCTGCCTCTTGCTTCGAGGGTGATTGCATGTTAAACTTTTCATTTTTCTGTTGTTACCTAGAATCTCATTTATTATTTTTACTAAGATAACAGCTTATCTTATTCATGTAGTGAAATGAATCCTGACCCTCTAGTCAATCGGGATTGAGATTTATTAGTGAATCATTAACAAAGACAAACTTCTTAGATTTGAAAGAATGTTATTTCGTGCAACAAGAGGCAATATGCTTTTCAACCAAACACCCTCTCGATGAGGAGATCATGGATCCTTCAACATCGAAATGGTAATAATGATCTCTAACTTTTTAAACAGCATAATTTCTCATCTCCATGATAATCATATACTGTTTCAAGGATATGCTTATTTACTAACTTGTTTTGTTTTGTGCTAGTAGGTGGAAAAATTGTATTTGTGGTATTCTTTTATGGGGAACAAGCAAAATGATGATAAAATTAGATCAAACGAAAGAAATATGACGAGTCCTCAACCAAATTGGTCTAAATGTTTATTTCATAACAAAGTATTCAAATATCACATGCATGATTGTCCATTTAAAAGTACATGTTTTTATTGAAATCACAATCTTAATTGACTTTATTACAAACAAAAACTTCAAATTTTCATATATATATATATATATATATATATATATATATATATATATAAGTATTTCATGTATACTAAAAACTAATTTTGAGTAAAAGAAATCTTTTTTTTGTAATTGACCGAAAACTTGTATTATGACAATGGCTTCACTGTACCATACATATTGGCTTTATTATAATTTATACTAATCAACCGCTATAATGTTACCAATCAAGCTAAATACTCAATCGCTTTCTTTAATCGTACCATTTTTCATCCGTTATATTTAACCACTTACATTTTAACCATCTTCTATACAACCACTATAAATTTTTAACCGCCTCGTCTAAAAGTGGTCACCAATCAAACCCAATACATGTTACCCGTATTTGTCTTGTTTTAAAAAAGATAATTCTATTAACAGTACTATAATTCTATTAGGTCGGATAAACAGTACTATAATTATTATTGTGGGTAAAGTTGAGTATCAAATATTCAATTAATACCAATAGCCGATCCGTTATTGAATTTATTACCAACTCGTAAATATCCGCTTAATAGTTATAATATTACCAATATAATATAAATATATCTTAGAGTGATTTATAATGACTTTTCCACATATAATCATAATTTTTCTACTTTCCAAATAGTAATTTTACATTTTTGGAACTATATGTTGCATCTTTTATCTATTTTTATTATCTCTGTTTTATCGAGACCCGTATTTAACGGTGGAGTAATTGTTTTAAAAAATTCCTATGAGGGTTTGGAAGAAGGGTGTCTCAAATTTCAAGGATACACATCCCATTCCTGGTCATAATCAACCTAACATCGAAATAAATATGGCAAACAGATATCAACGGTTAATATTATTAGGGTACTCGGATGGGTGTGAAATTTTATCAACAGAAAAATAAACTTTACATATTTATTTAAAAAATGGGTACTTAGACGGGAAAAAATTATTATAACCTAAATTAATTTGAGAACTTTCAATTTAAACCAAAATATTAATTTTAAGGTCAATTAATATATGTGATCATTATGAATGTAAAAATATATTTAGAAACAGTATAAAACTATAAATATGTTAAAATGTTTTGAGTTTCTTTTACTATATAGCTATAATGGGCTATGTATGACATTTTAATTTAGATAGTTTTAAAAATAAGCATCATCGAGAAAATATTAAATTAGTAAATTCTTGTATTTTTAAAAAAATTGGGGAAATTACCCCAACAAAAAATATTGAAACGGTCCAAAACTTTTACAGTAAGTAGAAAATTTTATTCTTAGCTTGACTAAATTCTCGGTGTCGTATTCAGTGTTTTTT
>CM043883.1:25205571-25350731 GCA_024034495.1 Camelina laxa
GAACAGCTGGACAAGATCAACTCTGAGCCTTTCTGCGATCCAACTTATTTAGAAGCCTTGCTGGAAAACTACAATACCTGACTATCACAAGACCGGATATACATTTGCAGTAAACTTCACGTGTCAGAGAATGCATCAAGATCCAACTCTTCTTCGAGTCTGCTCCAAACGGATCTTAAGATATTTGAAAGGCACACTTGACATGGGGCTACCGATTATAGTAGAACCAAAGTTCACCTTGACTGCATACTGTGACAGCGATCCTGCAGGCTGCAAACAGTCAAGAAGATCTACTGGTGGCTTGTGTCCTGGGCTCAAATTTAATCTCTTGGTCAGCAAAGAGACAGCCCACGGAGCTTCAAGTTCATAAACGAGAAGCGATTACCGAGCACTGACAGCTACAGGAAGGGAAATTACTTGGGTTTCTTCACTGCTTCGAGACATTGGTATTCTCACAAATGAGCCTACACAAGTTTCACTACGCGACAACCTTTAATCAGTTTACCTCACAGCAAATCCGCTCTCCACAACAACCAAACACTTGATACAGACAATCACTACATCAGAGAACGCGTTGCTCTTGGACTCATTGAAACACATCACATCTATGCGGAGGACCAACTTGCAGACGTGTTCACGAAGTCCTTCCTGTAAGTCGTTTGTTCGGTTAAGGACCAATCTTGGTGTGTGTGTTCCTCCCACTCCGAGATCGGGAGAGTGTAAGTCACATAGTGGAGATGGGCTCAAGTGAGTCCTCCAATGTCTCACAACAAGCCCAACAACAGTCAAAGCAGCTGAAGATAAGAAGAACAAAGAGACAGCTCAAAAGCAGAGTACGGTGAAGACAGACGAAGCCATCGATCCTTCACGACAATAGATTCAACGCTTACCAACCTCAATCGGGTGACTCATCATGACAGCTATTCAAATTGTCTAACCTATTCTAGATTGTTCCATAAGGTCTATATAAGAAAAATGTAAATCAACATTGTAAATTATCGAGAAAAGTAAAGTTTTTACCAAATCTCTCTCAAGTCTTTTAGCTCTCCTGTCAATACCAACACCGGCGTAGTCAACCTGCTTAAGGCATGTAAAAATCGCCTCACACTCCAGTGACCACACAAATGGAACCTCCTTCCCGTAAGTTTGGTCATTGATTGTACCATACTCGCAAATCCTCCATGGAACTCGTAGTAACCCGCCAACCCCATGAAACTCCTAATCTGTGACATTCTATAGTCATGGCCACTCCATAATGGCCTGATCTTCTGCGGATCCGCTGAAACTCCTCTGCAGAAACAACGTGACCCAAGAATCCATCTCCCGCTGCCATAAACTGCACCTCACTTAGCAAACAAATTCTGCCTCTGCAGCCACGCTTCTCAGGCCTAACTCATCTTTGCATGCTCCTCGGGACTCTACTAGTATACGGGATATCGTCGATAAAAATGATGACAGACACATCCATAAACACTCAAATACGCTGTTCATCAATCCATAAACTGCTGGCGCATTCGTCAAACCGAACGGCATCACCACAAACTTGTAATGCCTATATTTTGTCCTGAAAGTCGTCTTCCTCTGCAGCCTCAAGTATCAAGATCTGGTGATAACCCAATGCCAAGTCGATCTTGGATACCAAGATATCACCTCTAAAAATGATCCAGAACTCATCAATCCTCGGGAGAGGGTACTTGTTCTTCGAGTGATCCAATTCAGACCCCGATAGTCAATATACAAGCGAAAACTTTTGTCTTTCTTCTTAACAAACAACACCGGCGTTCCCCACGGTGAACAACTAGGACGGATGAAATCCTTGCTCAACAAATCCTCCAACTGCTTCTTCAGCTCTGCCATCTCTGCTGGAGCCATCATGCAAGGCACCTTAGATAACAACGTTGTCCCTTGTTCCAGTTCAATCATGAAGGGATCCCACCTAGATGGTGGTAACCCCTACGCGGGGAACACATCCATCCCCAAGATGACATTATATAACTAACGGGACTGATAATCAAATCCGCTGGCCTCGACTCACCCGCGATATGAATATCCACACCCCTCGCCGTCAAAGAACTCTCGAAGCTTGCCTCCCGCTACTCGACAACTCCCGCTCGCTCACCTGTGATCTCCTCGATATTGGCGCTCTAGCTGTGCTCCGGGGTAATGAAGCAATTAGTTGGTCCAAATTAAACAATATGTGTGACATAAACCCGCCAACCAATAAGGTCTCTACACAAACCTCATGTGCTAAGAACCCTAACATTTTATCATAGGCGAAACATAAAAATCTGAACTATTGAATTCACCAACTCTGAGTCTCGAAGTTATACATGTGATGGCTCTTGCACTAGTTCCACCAGTCTCCATGGTCGAGTACACCTGCGGCATCAGCTCGATCCGCCCCACCAGCTGCACTCCTGGATGTCCTCCAGCCTGTACCACTACTACCCATCTGCTGTAACTTGGGACAACGAGGCGTGATGTGCCTCTTCTCCCCATAGTGGTAGCACACTCGGGCATCCGCCCGCTACTCACTCCTCTGAGACAGTTTTTCACCTTGTGGACCATTCTACCACACCGTAGCATCTTACACCACTCGGTCTCCGAGTAGCCTCCAACTTCCTCTTGGTTCCCTACTCGAATTGCCTCCCTTGCTAGAACCTCCCTGATACATAACCTGCATCGGCTGAAATGTTGGAATTGCTGCCACCACCTAAACCATCATGTCCTCCACAATCTCGGCTGCAGTCTCAACCAACTCCACTCTCGAGGCGTAACTCCACCGTCTGCAATGGACTCGTAAGTTGTATCAAAGCACCCTCATAAGCCTCCAGACCTGTAATTCCTCAAACCCATTGCTCGACCCCCATACACCGAAGCCGACTAAACTCCATGTCCAGCTCTCGAACCGACCGAGACCCTGTGAGCTGCATGAACTGCACCTCCATTCAGTCTAGTGCCTCACGAGAAAAATACTTGTGATTGAACTCCTCCATGAAATCAACCCAAGCCATGTCCCTCAGCACTCTCCTGGCAGCCACTGACCTCCACCAAACATGAGCGTTATCTGTCAAGTGATGGACCTCTATGTCCACCCGATACTCCTCGAACACCTAAAAGACTAGGAGTTGCGTTCCAGCCTCGTCCTCCATGTATCAGCCACTGTAGATTTGGTACCGCCGGAGAACAATATCGTACCAATCCTACCCATCTCCCATAGCATATCGATGTACTAGCAACAAACTCTTGCTCCAGCATCCCTCGGCTGCTGCACCTCCGCCACAACTGGCGGCACAACCAGAGCATGTACCAGGACAGCTCCAACTTCCTCTTGACAACCGCTCCAGCACCTGCACCAGCAAATCTGCAATGTGATCATCTCGACTAGGGGCTCCACCAGCGTGGAACCCACACACAGGAAAAATACTTGCGAAGCCCAGCACCACCAGCCAACCAGGCACCGCCCGACGGCTCCATCGGCTCCTTTGAATCTATCAATACTATTACCGGCCACACCCACTAATCCATAGTTCATGTAGTTAACAAAACTTTTATATTATTTATATGTGTGGGTATATGTTGGCGTATACTTCAAGTAGCTGGTAATCATTTTTCCAATTTAAAATGATTTCCTCTACTATTAATAAACGAAGTTCGTGGTTAGATGACAATGAAAAAGGGTGTATATAATTAAACAATTGAAGTAGTTTGTAATAAATAACAAATCCTAACTTATTCAATTCTGGATTTTTTATGTACATAATTTAATATATTTAACTAGTAATTTGTAATATACTTTAAAATATTCTATTATTGGCAATATTTTAAGCACATGATTTTAATTTCTAAGAGATCGGTTAGAGAAATATTTTAAGTTTAAATTTAAAAGATATAGATAATATGGTCATAAGTGAGATTTGAAGAGATTGTACAATTAATTTTAAGATTTTCTTATTCACAAAAACAATCATAAAAAATATTTTAAAACACTAAACCTCAAATAATTTTAAATATAAGATTGAATATATTTATGATCATTATAGTTTTGTTGTTTTTCAACTTGTGACCACACCCAGATTCCCAATCTTCGAATAGGACACACGAAAAACAATCTCGCTGGAACCCCATAATTGCAACGAAGTAATTGGCGTAGAAATTACTCCTTATAAAAACTTCAACAAATACAGGCTAGGTCCAACTAACCCATACTCTACATCCACAGAACGTAAACATAGAAACGTACTTCACTTCCACAAGCACCTTACATTCTTAGACTCCGATCAATCCGCATCAGACTCAACCAACGAAGTCAGGAAGACAGGAATGACACCAGTCCAGAAATCAAGACCAGAGCTTCCCTTCAAGCACATTTTCGCCATAAAACCCTAATCCTTCACAACCATCTTTTTTTAATCGATTAAACACCAAACAACACGACTTAACTTGATAACAGCCATAAGAGAGCCTCCTTATCTCTCCCAATCTACCACCAAGCTCCCATCTTTCTCCTCACACATGAAGAAGATGGATCTTCCTTCTCCTCCTCTTATGCCCCAAACACAAGTTCTCTTCCTCCAGCATCCTTGATGCATGACAAAGGAGAAACTCCCTCAAGCCCACTGCTCGATCTCATCTTCTCCCTCACACAAAGACCTCCTTTTGCTTTTCCCGTAAATCCCCAAACCATCCATTTTTCCTCCCTTCCAAGAGAGAACCCACAACTCTCTTCTCTCCTTCCTTAGACGGCTGCTCCCAGCCCCCTAAAACGAAGAGAGTTCTCCTTTTATAAGGAACTTTAGGGTTTCTCCAAAACCGCTAAACCACACTAGCCCAGAAATTAACCAAAAATTGCAACCTTTAAACTATATGGCGTCGAACTACACCACTCGAGACCAACCTTCAAAACCGAAACTCGGTTCACAGGCGTTACACGACTTACATGTTTTTAGTGGAAATGTTTAATTCTGATGATGTGATGTTTTTAATCTGAATTCTAATAACTTTTGTGAGTTCAATCGTGTTTTTACCTTTACTATGAGTAATTCATGAAGAGTATCGAATTTATTGGTTTGACGTCTCCAAACGATATCACTTGAGAATCAACTTCAAGGTTAGAAATAGTTTGAAGAAATTCTGGCACTCAAAAGCAGAACAATCATAACCCAAATATATCCTAGAGCTGATATTAAAAAACGCTTGGTCAACACTCAACAATAGGGATCACTCGACCAATACATAATTTATGTTTCACTTGGGTTTTGTTTCACCAATACGTCATGACATCACAAATGGAACCGGACTTGCTCGGCGCTTCTCATGCTTTGTTGGCTGAAGTTGCCAATGACGCTAAGAAGCTTAACCACGAAGACGAAGCCCTCTGTGGGAAACTGTTAAACTCAACATTGGCCGTTATAATAGGATGGACTGAGAAAAAATATTGACTTTTTCTTGATTAGCCAAGAACAAATATACTTACAAAATGTTTGAATTTAAATGCCATTGTTCTTATTAGGTTAGTGAGCTACCATGATTATTTCCAAGTTCTACTGATTGATCCAGAAGATTTATCTGTTCACCATCCGGGTAGGTTTGAGAAAAACACTGTCTCATAGAGACATGGTTTCTATATTCATATAGTCTTAGTACAATTTAGTTTCTACTGCGTTCAAACTGAATCAGCCCCAAAAGTCGAGAGGTTTGATTAGCTTTATTTAGAAACTTGGAGTGATAATATAAAGACTGCGCACTGCTTAATTGCTTCGCTGAAATATATATTTTCTAGACGAAAATATATTTTTTATAAACAACATTTATTTGTTATTTCAAAAATTATGTGGTAGAGACTAGAGACTCCTCATACACAACAAAATAAAATTGTTGGGAGCTTTTAACACGTAAAACGATGTGGTGAGATGACAAGAAAGATACGGGTTTTATTGTAAGATTCAACTTGATAAAGATGGTCTGAGATGTTCACCACGCCACGAATTAGAACCGGACTATTGAGCTTGGAGATTTAAGGTCAGGGTTTAACTTTCCACTTTTGTATCTGTTGACATAAATATATTTTGACGTTCAATCAAAAATCAGTATTCTCTGTATTTGCCTTGCTACAAACTCCTACAGACTGGAATGAGAAATTCCCGTAGAGTTACGAGTTTCCCACCATAGTTAGTTAACCAATGACGGTAAATACCACACTTGATATAGAAATCTTCCAAACCCTTAACCATGAACCAGTTTCTACGCTCTGAGTCATACAACATTAAAGTTTAGTGTTTTCTACAAGGTATTTAGGTATGTAAAAAATAACAAATATGCTAGCTCTACTAATTAAGTCATAACACTAAGCTCCCTTTGATTTTTATTTTCTTGCAGCATATTTTTCTCTAGATTCAAAGTTAGGAGGAATGCTGCTCTGTTCGTAGATCGAATCTCATGGGCTTCACTCATTCACAAACTTTGTTTTCTCTGTTTCTTATTTTGTAACGTGGGCTTATGTCTCTGTTTTTGCTAACTCTTTTGTGAAAAAAAATTCCATTTGTTATGTAACATTTAAACAACCAAATTATATTTATGGTATTCTTTTCTGTGGAGCATGCAAGGACAAAATTATCAACGATATTGTGAAGCATTTTGGTGCTTGTATGGTGTTGTACGAAAAGTAGACAACTTTCTCTTCTCTATTTCCAAAACGTTTTGTGTTTTTATCAAAGAACAAGAAACAAAACAAACATAAGAGAGTAACTCCATGTTTCTGTTAAAAACAGAGAATAGAAACAGAGCATAAGAGAGTGTGAAATAAAAACTACAGGAACTTTATAGAGACTAAATCGAGATACTCACCATCCATCCATGAATCCATGTAATCAAGAATCATTTTTCTCAGTATTAATCAAAGGGTGATACAGCTCAAGAACTTATATGATATGTGGAGTGTAAGCACATCATTCGACTGTTCAAGTATCCCCCAAATCTCTAATCCAGAAAAGCCGAGGCGCTTCTCCAAACTAATCACGTCACACCAAATACTCTTCTTGTCTTTTTGGCAGTAAGGTATTTGCCCCTTCAATGGCTGCACTGGAATGAGAAACTCCCGTAGAATTACGAGTTTCCCACAATAGTTAGCTAACCTAGGACAGTAAATACCACACTTGATATGAAAATTTTCTAAACCCTTAACCAAGAACCAGTCACTACGCTCTGAGTCATACCACATTAACTTACTCCCAAAAACACTAAAGTTTACATTTTCTATAATGCACCAAGGTCCTTTGCTCAAACTCGCCTTTGGAGAATCCTTCCATCTTCCTTGTTTTGAATCATATTCATACGTTTTAAGCTTACTATTAACGTAAAGTTGTCCTCTACGAAGCTGAACTTTAGCGTCATCACAAGGGCTAAGCAGTGGCTTCCAAGTCTGAGTCTTTAAATCGTAAACCTCAGCCCAGTTCATGGAGGAGGATTTTGAGTCCTTTGTTCCTCCAATAACAAAAATATTGCCGTCTATAAAAGCAGACTTGGCGCGTTTCCTTGCCACCAACATGTTAGGAGCATCCCGCCACGTGTGAGTCCGACAATCAAACACATGAACGGCAGAGGATGGCCGCTTGTCGTCGTTGATGGTTCCGCCCATTTGGTAGATTTCGAAACCTACGGCTACAGTGGACGGCTTGGATGGAGCAGAGGGAGAAGGTGCTATGGGTGATAAGCTCAACTCATCATCCTTAATACGGCCGTTGGTAAATATGGTTTGATCAACAAGGAACCAGCGATCATAAGGAGGTAAGCGTTGGCATAAGTAGAGGTAAGGCTCTGTGTTTCCAATCCAGGTGCGAGACTGATAGATCTCTGGGGAAGAGATGAGAGAGCGGAGGGTCTTGGAGACTAAAGAGAAGGAGCGGTAGTGATATCTCGAGATGCGAGCTAAACAGTTCAAAAGGATTTCACTTGGAAGTGACGAAAACGACGACGGAGGAATAAGATTCTTCGTCTTCTTCTCCAGCCTATCCTTCTGCCGTGGCTGCTCGACTACTTTGGCGTCCATAGAAGTGACTAGGTTTCTTTTACTTTGACCGTATGAGTTGTCTAATTAATTATAATGAAATATTCCTTAAAAGTTCTCCTAATATTAGTTTTATAGGACCAACAAAAAAAAAAATTACGGAAAATCTCAACTAAGTACAATTATTTAATATGAAAGATTGAGAAATAAAATATTTGCAAATCTTATAAAAAAAAAAAAAAAAAAAAAAAAAAAAAAAAAGATACACGAACCAAAGTCAAGCAAACCAGTGTTATACGAACCAAAGTCAAGCAAACCAATGTTATACGAACCAAAGTCAAGCAAACCACAATAGTTTAGGATCTAATTTAGACATAACATGAAGAAACAAATTCCACGTGTTTTTAACATATAAGGCAGATGATTGGGTTTCTTAGAGACGGCGGTTGAGCAAAGCGACACGGTGGTCATTGAGAGCGACATGGAAGCAGGCGTTAGACTCGGTCGCAACTTGGTTCAATTGGTCGTTCGTGGGAGGAAAATTGTTCCATGCCACGACCGGAAAGAGTTGTTGAAGGTTGACCCCGAGACTTGTCGTTGTGTGGTAATTGGCAAACTCAACTGGTGGTTCTTCACGGACACCGACGAATCGATTGGTGTTGGCAGAGAGGAACTCTGCAAGACAACCTTGGAGTTCGTCGTTTGGCAATTTGATAACCAAGCAGCGGTTTCCCACAGAGAGTGCCAAAACAACAGCCTCACCAGCTTGTTTTGTGCGAACCGCCACTCCGACCTTATAAGTTGAGAAATCAAAGAATACACAAGGAGGAATCAGTACGAACGTTAAGAATGTAACAGTCAGATTACTCATCGATAAGGTTGAATTGAACATACAGAGAGTAATAAGTTAAATATGCTACAAACACATAATGTTTCTCTGAGTAACACATAAGAGCTAGCTAGCTAGTTATAGGCAACATCATCAAGCTTGCTAATCAAGTTCAAACCAAAAAACAGAGAAACTCAGATCACAAAAGGAAGAAGCAGAACAAACCCACAAGCTTGCTAAATGTGATCTCCTAATTACAGAAACAGCAAATCGTTATAATGGACATTGATTGTGTTTCCCTGATATCAAATATGCTAGGTCTTAACACTAACTAAAAAATCACGAGCTTGATTTCTCATAACCGCAACTTCGACCTTATAAGTTGAGAAATCAAAGAATACACAAGGAGGAAATGGGTACTAGATAGAAATCGATAAATAAATCAACAAAGAAAAAGATCCAGAGTAAATTAAACTCCTCACACACCTGAAGCTTCTGGACGTGTTTGGCGTAGAGGAACCTCGTCTTCCTCACCCAGTCACGACCAAACGACACTGAATCTGTCACCGCAACCGCCACGTTCTCTTTCCCTTCTTTGTTGATCGCGACCAAGTGGTGACTAACACGGTCGTCGCTAACGTTAACTTCCTTTGCAACCTCAGCCATGATTTTTACAATAAAGTTTAAGTTTAGAGTTTTAGAGATTTTTCTTATTAGAAACTTATTATGAGAGGTGATATATATATATATACTCGTGGGCATGTAAAGAAGGACAGAGGAGGAGAAGAGATAGTAAAGATTTTTTTTTTTCTTTTCTTGATATATAATGGTCAATTCTTATTGGTATGTTAAAACAAAAGTTGAGGCCAAAAAAATTACTGTATAATTAACATACCACACAAAACGAATGTTCTGTGTCTCTGTGATCTCTGTCTCTCATGAGTATAGCAAATACTAATCACAACGATTCTACTGTCTACTACGCGTTTCCACCGCGCGCGTGTATTCTACTTGTTATTCACGATTCTAATGTGTATAATCAATCTTCTTGTATGTATGCATGCATATTGATTTATGTGAGTAAATAATTTGTTATCTCGTCAATAAGAATAGTAGTTTCTTTCATACACAAATGTAAGAAAATTGGTTATCTCGTCAATAATATTGGGTGGAAGATGTGACGATTTCCCAAGAGAAAGGAGACGAGAAATTGGTGGATTATTGAAGAGTTTACGTCGATTATTACTTGCATTGCTTATTCTTTATTGAAGATATTAAAATAAATATTTTCTTCTGTTTTTTTTTTTTTTTTTTTTTTTTTCTTTCTAAGCTTGAGAACCTTTCATTTTTATTTTCTTGTAGCATATAATTATTATTAATGAGTTGAACCGTGGACTGACAAGTTCTACCGATTGATCCGGAAGATTTTTCTGTCCACCATCCGGGTAGGTTTGAAAAAAACACTGTCTCATAGAGACATATGGTTTCTAATTTTCTACATCTTAGTACAATTTAGTTTTTAGTGTATTCAAACTGAATCATCCCCAAAAATCGAGAGGTTTGATTAGCTTTATTTCGAGACTTAGGAGTGATAATATAAAGACTGCCCATTGCTTAATTGCTTCGCTGAAATATATATATTTTCTAGACGAAAAATATATTTCTTAGAAACGACATCTATTTGTTAATGTAGTAGAGACTCCTCATACACGTACAATAAAATAAAATTGTTGGGAGCTTTTAACAGGTAAAAAAACAATGTGGTGAGATGACAAGAAAGATACGGGTTTTATTGTAAGATTCAAATTGATAAAGATGGTATAGTCGTATAGAAATCTTGTAACGTGTGGGCCTATCTCTCTGTTTTTTTTTTTTTTTTGATAAAATATGAATTATATTATCAAATGGAACATTGTTAAGTACAGGACTTTAGGGATAAAAATACGGAGCGACTATGACCAAAAAAAATTAAAAAGCCATAGGAACTAAAATGATAACCATTGGCGAACCATTGAGATAGTAAGCGGCCGCATCCTTTCCGATACAGGCGAGCGAGGAAGGTGTCTCTAACATTGCGGTCAATCTAGACACAAATTGCAGAGGGTGATAGTGATATGCCATCGTGGAGCCTTCTATTCCTTTCCTTCCATAGCATACAAATAGTTGCCTGAACTGCTATACCCTTTAGGGAGGAAGAGAGATTTGGGGAACTGCTATCTCTCTGTTTTTGCAAACTCTTTTGTAAATTTTCCATTTGTTGACAAATATATATGTAGCATTTAAACAACCAAATTAGAAATTTTATATATACATATATATATATATATATATTTTTTATTTTTATTTTTTTTATGGTATTCATTTGAGCGAACAAAAGTCCCGGGTTGTATAATGGTTTAGGCGGTTTTTGCCTTTCATTCTCAGAGTTTTATATAGTTCTTCAAGACGTACGCTCATCTTCCTCTGTGTATGCTTAACTTTCTAATACATTGCTTTTTTTACTCCTTTTCAGGCAAGTGGTTTCCTGGTCTCAAGTAATGCACATGCAATTGGAGAGGAAACAAAACTACATGAAAGCACCTACTCAAATAACGGTTTTATTGAGTCTGCCTCTTTGCTTGAGCAGGTGATTGCATGTTAAACTTTTCATTTTTCTGTTGTTACCTAGAATCTCATTTATTATTTTTACTAAGATAACAGTTATCTTATTCACAGGAAATGAATCCTGGACCCTCTAGTCAATCAGGATTGAGATAAATTAGTGCAATCATTAACAAAGACAAACTTCTTAGATTTGAAAGAATGTTATTTCGTGCAACAAGAGGCAATATGCTTTTCAACCAAACACCCTCTGATGAGGAGATCATGGATCCTTCAACATCAGAAATGGTAATAATGATCTCTAACTTTTTAAACAGCATAATTTCTCATCTCCATGATAATCATATACTGTTTCAGTGATATGCTTATTTACTAACTTGTTTTGTTTTGTGCTAGTAGGTGGAAAAAATTGTATTTGTGGTATTCTTTTATGGGGAACAAGCAAAATGATGATAAAATTAGATCAAACGAAAGAAATATGACGAGTCCTCAACCAAATTGGTCTAAATGTTTATTTCATAACAAAGTATTCAAATATCACATGCATGATTGTCCATTTAAAAGTACATGTTTTTATTGAAATCACAATCTTAATTGACTTTATTACAAACAAAAACTTCAAATTTTCATATATATATATATATATATATATATATAGTATTTCATGTATACTAAAAACTAATTTTGAGTAAAAGAAATCTTTTTTTTGTACTCGACGAAAACTTGTATTATGACAATGGCTTTGTACCACATACATATTGGCTTTATTATAATTTATACTAATCAACCGCTATAATGTTACCAATCAAGCTAAATACTCAATCGCTTTCTTTAATCGTACCATTTTTCATCCGTTATATTTAACCACTTACATTTTAACCATCTTCTATACAACCACTATAAATTTTTAACCGCCTCGTCTAAAAGTGGTCACCAATCAAACCCAATACATGTTACCTGTATTTGTCTTGTTTCGAAAAAGATAATTCTATTAACAGTACTATAATTCTATTAGGGTCGGATAAACAGTACTATAATTCTATTATTCGTGGGTAAAGTTGAGTATCAAATATTCAATTTTTTAATACCAATAGCCGATCCGTTATTGAATTTATTACTCAACTCGTAAATATCCGCTTTTAATAGTTATAATATTACCAATATAATATAAATATATCTTAGAGTGATTTATAATGACTTTTCCACATATAATCATAATTTTTCTACTTTCCAAATAGTAATTTTACATTTTTGGAACTATATGTTGCATCTTTTTTATCTATTTTTATTATCTGTTTTATCGAGACCTGTATTTAACGGTGGAGTAATTGTTTTAAAAAAAATTCCTATGAGGGTCGGAAGAAGGGTGTCTCAAATTTCAAGGATACACATCCCATTCCTGGTCATAATCAACCTAACATCGAAATAAATATGGCAAACAGATATCAACGGTTAATATTATTAGGGTACTCGGATGGGTGTGAAATTTTTATCAACAGCAAAAATAAACTTTACATATTTATTTAAAAATGGGTACTTAGACGGGAAAAAATTATTATAACCCTAAATTAATTTGAGAACTTTCAATTTAAACCAAAAATATTAATTTTAAGGTCAAATTAATATATGTGATCATTATGAATGTAAAAATATATTTAGAAAACAGTATAAAACTATAAATATGTTAAAATGTTTTGAGTTTCTTTTACTATATAGCTATAATGGGCTATGTATGACATTTTAATTAATAGATAGTTTTAAAAATAAGCATCATCGAGAAAATATTAAATTAGTAAATTTCTTGTATTTTTAAAAAAAAATTGGGGAAATTACCCCAACAAAAAAAATATTGAAACGGTCCAAAACTTTTACAGTAAGTAGAAAATTTTATTCTTAGCTTGACTAAATTCTCGGTGTCGTATTCAGTGTTTTTTTCAATGATTGTTCCTTTAAAAACAAAAAAAAAGTTTCGAGTCTTATGAAATAAGTTGGATTTTTTTTTGCCTAGTTTTGGAGGAAGAAACTTACCCATATCAGTGGCTTGTATCTTAACATAAAGGTGTTGACCAGCATTTTTGTTCTTGCGTACATCGAGTAGCTCCCCTACCCAAATAATACAGCCTGATCCACCGTTTTCCATATTCTCATTCGTGTAGGCAGTACAGTTGCAATTATTTAAGCACTTGTTCTTGCATTCCTCCAACCAAATGTTCATTTCTACAACTGAATTTTCTGTATCCGGTAGCTTCATGGTCGGTAGCGTTATCAACTGCTCTCCATAGCACCTCGACTGAGTCTTCCGCACACACCCGCTTTCTATATCATTTAGCTCCCACGCCTCTCGGCGTCTCAGCTGAAACCCGTGAATGCAGCTACAGGTCAATGATGTGTTTATGACGTCACAGAGACTATTAGGCCCACATTTGTTGTACTCATCGGCCATCGCACGCATCATTTGGTAATATATGAGATATCCCCTTTAATTCTCCTGATCTTAGAATCCATGTGAACAGGTTCAGTAGTCCGTTAGAAGTCAATCTCAATATTGAGAAATAACTACCATTTTAATTGCTGAATGAAAAGGTGATTTCCTCACTGCTCACCACGAGATGGTCTGTTCCGTACCTTAAATTTCCAATTGCGTCTATGTCACTCACGCTGTTCCACGGACCAATTCGGAATAATGGCTCACCGTTATTCCGTATGTAGCTCTCAGAAGGCTCACGGACTTCTACTTTATAAATAAAATCGCCAGTTGAAGGATCATCAATGTGTTTCCATGATCGTAATATCCTATCTAGACCCGACCCAACCCATTTTCATATCAGGGAGTAATGTGTCAGTAGGATAATCAAAGCTTTGCCATAAAAATCCACTTGAGCCGTCGGCTTCAGAGTATTGCAATATCAAGAATTCAAGATGCCGTTGTCCAGAAGCTCTTGTAAGTCACATAGTGGAGATGGGCTCAAGTGAGTCCACCAATGTCTCCACAACAAGCCCAACAACAGTCAAAGCAGCTGAAGATAAGAAGAACAAAGAGACAGCTCAAAAGCAGAGTACGGTGAAGACGATGAAACCATCGATCCTTCACGACAATAGATTCAACATTCTGCAACCTCAATCGGGTGACTCATCATGACAGCTATTCAAATTGTCTAACCTATTCTGGATTGTTCCATAAGGTCTATATAAGAAAATTGTAAATCAACATTGTAAATTATTGAGAAAAGTAAAGTTTTTACCAAATCTCTCTCAAGTCTTTTATAGTATCAGAGCTTTGTAAACCTTAACAGGTGAAACACTGGCGAATACATATCCGTTTCCAGACAATGTTCATGTCACCAGCTCCGTTACTCTCAAGCTGAATGACACCAACTACCTTCTGTGGAAGACACAGTTCGAGTCACTCTTGTCCAGTCAAAAGCTTATCGGCTTTGTCAATGGAGTCGTCAATGCTCCAGATCAGACTCGCCTCGTCGTCAATGGTGAAGTCTCTAACGAGGTCCCAAATCCTCAGTACGAGTCGTGGTTCTGCACAGATCAACTTGTGCGGTCTTGGTTGTTTGGTACACTGTCCGAAGAAGTCCTTGGTCACGTTCACAATCTACAAACCTCTCGTGAGATCTGGTTGTCTCTTGCAGAAAATTTCAACAAAAGCAGTGTTGCTCGAGAGTTCTCTCTCCGTCGGAGCCTCCAGCTCCTTCTCAAGAAAGATAAGTCCTTGTCTAATTATTATCGCGAGTTCAAGAACATCTGTGACTCTCTTAGCTCCATTGGAAAGCCAGTTGACGAGTCTATGAAGATTTTTGGTTTTCTCAATGGCTTGGGGAGAGAATATGATCCGATAGCCACAGTCATACAAAGCTCTTTGACAAAACTTCCTGCCTTAACGTTAAACGATGTGGTAATGAAGTTCAGAGCTTCGATTGCAAACTCCAATCTTATGAAGATGCTACTGCAGTCACTCCTCACCTTGCCTTCAACACGGAGAAGACGAACTCGTATGATCCTCAGTTTGCTTCAAGAGGTCGTGGTCGCGGTTCTGGACAAAACAGAGGAAGGGGAGGTTACTCTACAAGAGGAAGAGGTTTCACACAACACCAGTCTTCCTCACCATCCTCTGGTCAGCGTCCAGTGTGTCAGATTTGTGGTCGTACCGGCCACACTGCTCTCAAGTGCTACAACCGCTTCGACAACAACTACCAAGCTGAGGCGGTTCAAGCTTTCTCGTCTCTTCGAGTCTCTGATGGCAACGAGTGGCATCCCAATTCTGGAGCGACAGCACATGTGACACCCTCGACGGACAACCTCCACTCTGCAACAACCTACGAAGGTAATGACACAGTTATGGTAGGAGATGGAACCTTTATTCCAATCACTCATGTTGGTTCTGCAAACATCACTTCATCTAAAGGTACAATTCCCTTAAAAGATGTTTTGGTCTGTCCAGAGATACAAAAGTCTATTCTCTCAGTGTCAAAATTGTGTGATGACTATCCATGTGGGGTTTATTTTGATACTGATAAGGTCTGCATAATTGATTTACCAACACAGAAAGTGGTGTTACGGGGTACTCGTAAGAATGGGCTCTTTGTGCTGGAGAACCAGGAGTTTGCTGCTTTCTACTCAAATCGTCAGTGTTCTACAACAGAGGAACTGTGGCATCACCGACTTGGACACACAAGCACTGCAGTTCTCCAGCAACTTCTACACAACAAGGCAATTTATTTCAATAAGAGCAGCACCACTTCCATTTGTGCACCTTGTCAGATGGGAAAGAGTTCAAGACTTCCTTTTTTGTTTCTGATTCTCGAGTTTTACACCCATTAGATCGAATACATTGTGATCTATGGGGTCCTGCTCCAGTTGTATCCAACCAAGGGTTTAAATACTATGTGGTCTTTGTTGATGACTTCTCAAGGTTTTCCTGGTTATATCCTTTGCGCAATAAATCAGAGTTTACTTCGGTGTTTGTTGCCTTCCAAAAGCTAGTTGAAAATCAATTCAATACAAAAATAAAGGTGTTTCAAAGTGATGGAGGTGGAGAGTTCACTAGTAACAAGTTTAAAGAACATCTGATTGAGCATGGTATTCATCACAGATTATCTTGTCCTTATACTCCTCAACAGAATGGCTTAGCAGAAAGGAAACATCGTCATCTTGTTGAGCTCGGCTTATGTATGTTATATCACAGTCATACGCCATTGAAATTTTGGGTTGAAGCCTTCAACACTGCCAATCATATCATCAACATATTGCCTTCGAGTGTGTTGGAGAATTTGAGTCCTCATGAAGTCTTACTCGGTCAGAAGCCTGATGATTCGTCTCTCAGAGTATTTGGATCAGCCTGTTATCCATGTCTCAGACCCATCACAAGCAACAAATTCGATCCTCGCTCTCTGCAATGTGTTTTTCTCGGGTATAACAGTCAGTATAAGGGTTATCGATGTTTGTTTCCACCCACAGGCAAAGTCTACATATCACGGCATGTCATCTTTGATGAACATGACTTACCGTTCAAAGTCAAGTATCAGTCCCTGGTCCCAAAGTATGACACACCAATCCTTCAAGCTTGGCAGAAACTTCAAAACTCACCAATCTTACCAACTCCTCTAACTACTGTCTCCCCTCAGTTGCTCCCAAAACCAATTCCACCTGATGCAGAACCAGAAACTGAAGAAAATACACCTGAAGACGCTACTGTCCCTGAAGAAGAAAATAACACAGGGGAGGTTCAACAAGCTAATAATCCAGTTGAGAATGTAATAAATGCTCACCCCATGACAACAAGATCCAAAGCTGGCATTCAAAAGCCTAATACAAGGTATGCTCTTGTGGCCTCCAAATTTACAAATGATGAACCTAAAACAATTGTTGCTGCTCTGAAACACCCTGGATGGAATGAAGCTATTCTAGAGGAAGTAAGGCGTATCAATCTATTATGCACATGGTCACTAGTTCCTCCAACAGAAGATATGAATATCTTAGATTCCAAATGGGTGTTCAAGACCAAATATAACCCTGATGGCACGATCGATAAACTCAAAGCCCGGCTTGTTGCCAAGGGGTTTGGACAGGAAGAAGGGGTTGACTACCTAGAGACATTCAGTCCTGTGGTTAGAACCGCAACAATCCGCCTCGTTCTTGATGTAGCAACTTCGAGGAATTGGCCAATCAAGCAGCTCGACGTCTCCAACGCGTTTCTACATGGTGAGTTGCAAGAACCAGTATATATGTTTCAACCCTCAGGTTTTGTTGATGAAAATAAGCCATATCATGTATGTCGTCTCACCAAAGCTCTCTACGGGTTAAAACAAGCTCCGAGAGCCTGGTTTGACACCTTCAACAATTTTCTTCTTGAGTATGGCTTTCACTGCAGCACCGCTGATCCGCCTTTGTTTGTGTGCTGAATTGATGATAAAATTCTAGTTCTGCTTCTCTATGTTGACGATATCCTGCTAACCGGTAGTGATCAAGCCCTCGTAGACGACCTGATGCAGGCTCTAAATAGTTGATTCTCAATGAAAGACCTTGGCCCTCCTAAATACTTCTTGGGGATAGAGATAGAGACATACACGGATGGACTCTTTCTTCATCAGAAAGCTTATGCTGCTGATATTCTTCATCAAGCCTCCATGAGTGATTGCAACCCTATGCCAACACCGCTTCCTGAACAGCTGGACAAGATCAACTCTGAGCCTTTCTGCGATCCAACTTATTTTAGAAGCCTTGCTGGAAAACTACAATACCTGACTATCACAAGACCGGATATACAGTTTGCAGTAAACTTCCTGTGTCAGAGAATGCATCAACCGACCAACTCTGACTTCAGTCTGCTCAAACGGATCTTAAGATATTTGAAAGGCACACTTGACATGGGGCTACCGATTAAGAAGAACAAAGAGTTCACCTTGACTGCATACTGTGACAGCGATCATGCAGGCTGCAAACAGACAAGAAGATCTACTGGTGGCTTTTGTGTCCTTCTGGGCTCAAATTTAATCTCTTGGTCAGCAAAGAGACAGCCCACAGTTTCAAGTTCATAAACCGAAGCAGAGTACCGAGCACTGACAGCTACAGCAAGGGAAATTACTTGGGTTTCTTCACTGCTTCGAGACATTGGTATTCTACAATATGAGCCTACACAAGTTTACTGTGACAACCTTTCTGCAGTTTACCTCACAGCAAATCCGGCTCTCCACAACAGAACCAAGCACTTCGATACAGACAATCACTACATCAGAGAACGCGTTGCTCTTGGACTCATTGAAACACATCACATCTATGCGGAGGACCAACTTGCAGACGTGTTCACGAAGTCTCTTCCTCGTAAGTCGTTTGTTCAGTTAAGGACCAATCTTGGTGTGTGTGTGTTCCTCCCACTCCGAGATTGCGGGGGAGTGTAAGTCACATAGTGGAGATGGGCTCAAGTGAGTCAACCAATGTCTCCACAACAAGCCCAACAACAGTCAAAGCAGCTGAAGATAAGAAGAACAAAGAGACAGCTCAAAAGCAGAGTACGGTGAAGACGACGAAACCATCGATCCTTCACGACAATAGATTCAACGTTCTGCAACCTCAATCGGGTGACTCATCATGACAGCTATTCAAATTGTCTAACCTATTCTAGATTGTTCCATAAGGTCTATATAAGAAAAATGTAAATCAACATTGTAAATTATTGAGAAAAGTAAAGTTTTTACCAAATCTCTCTCAAGTCTTTTAGCTCTCCTGTCAATACCAACACCAGCGTGGTAGTCAGCACCTGCTTAAGGCATGTAAAAATCGCCTCACACTCCAGTGACCACACAAATGGAACCTCCTTCCCCGTAAGTTTGGTCATTGATTGTACCATACTCGCAAATCCTCCATCGGAACTCCTGTAGTAACCCGCCAACCCCATGAAACTCCTAATCTCAGTGACATTCTATAGTCATGGCCACTCCATAATGGCCTGAATCTTCTCTGGATCCGCTGAAACTCCCTCTGCAGAAACAACGTGACCCAAGAATCCCATCTCCCGCTGCCATAAACTGCACTTACTCAGCTTAGCAAACAAATTCTGCCTCTGCAGCTTCTGCAGCTTCTCCAGAACTGCTCTTAGATACGCTGCATGCTCCTCAGGACTCTACTAGTATACCAGGATATCGTCGATAAAAATGATGACAGACACATCCAGAAACTCCTCAAATACGCTGTTCATCAATCCATAAACGCTGCTGGCGCATTCGTCAAACCGAACGGCATCACCACAAACTTGTAATGCCTATATTTTGTCCTGAAAGTCGTCTTCCTCACATCTGCCTCAAGTATCAAGATCTGGTGATAACCCAATGCCAAGTCGATCTTGGAGAACCAAGTAGCACCTCTCAACTGATCCAGCAACTCATCAATCCTCGGGAGAGGGTACTTGTTCTTCAGAGTGATCCAATTCAGACCCCGATAGTCAATATACAAGCGAAAACTTCTGTCTTTCTTCTTAACAAACAACACCGGCGTTCCCCACGGTGAACAACTAGGACGGATGAAATCCTTGCTCAACAAATCCTCCAACTGCTTCTTCAGCTCTGCCATCTCTGCTGGAGCCATCATGTAAGGCACCTTAGATAACAACGTTGTCCCTTGTTCCAGTTCAATCATGAAGGGATCCCACCTAGATGGTGGTAACCCCTGCAACGACTGGAACACATCCATCCCCAAGATGACATTATATAACTAACGGGACTGATAATCAAATCCGCTGGCCTCGACTCACCCGCGATATGAATATCCACACCCCTCGCCCGTCAAAGAACTCTCAGAAGCTTGCCTCCCGCTACTCTGACAACTCCCGCTCGCTCACTGTGATCTCCTCTGATATTGGCGCTCTAGCTGTGCTCCGGGGTAATGAAGCAATTAGTTGGTCCAGAATTAAACAATATGTGTGACATAAACCCGCCAACCAATAAGGTCTCTACACAAACCTCATGTGCTAAGAACCCTAACATTTTATCATAGGCGAAACATAAAAATCTGAACTATTGAATTCACCAACTCTGAGTCTCAGAAGTTATACATGTGATGGCTCTTGCACTAGTTCCACCAGTCTCCATGGTCGAGTACACCTGCGGCATCAGCTCGATCCGCCCCACCAGCTGCACTCCTGGATGTCCTCCAGCCTGTACCACTACTACTGCCATCTGCTGTAACTTGGGACAACGAGGCGTGATGTGCCTCTTCTCCCCATAGTGGCAGCACACTCGGGCATCCGCCCGCTACTCACTCCTCTACAGACAGTTTTTCACCTTGTGGACCATTCTACCACACCGTAGCATCTTACACCACTCGGTCTCCGAGTAGCCTCCAACTTCCTCTTGGTTCCCTACTCAGAATTGCCTCCCTTGCTAGAACCTCCCTGATACATAACCTACATCGGCTGAAATGTTGGAATTGCTGCCACCACCTAAACCATCATGTCCTCCACAATCTCGGCTGCAGTCTCAACCAACTCCACTCTCGAGGCGTAACTCCACCGTCTGCAATGGACTCGTAAGTTGTATCAAAGCACCCTCATAAGCCTCCAGACCTGTAATTCCTCAAACCCCATTGCTCGACCCCCATACACCAGAAGCCGACTAAACTCCATGTCCAGCTCTCGAACCGACCGAGACCCCTGTGTGAGCTGCATGAACTGCACCTCCATTCAGTCTAGTGCCTCACGAGAAAAATACTTGCGATTGAACTCCTCCATGAAATCAACCCAAGCCATGTCCCTCAGCACTCTCCTGGCAGCCACTGACCTCCACCAAACATGAGCGTTATCTGTCAAGTGATGGACCTCTATGTCCACCCGATACTCCTCAGAACACCTAAAAGACTAGGAGTTGCGTTCCAGCCTCGTCCTCCATGTATCAGCCACTGTAGATTTGGTACCGCCGGAGAACAATATCGTACCAATCCTACCCATCTCCCATAGCATATCGATGTACTAGCAACAAACTCTTGCTCCAGCATCCCTCGGCTGCTGCACCTCCGCCACAACTGGCGGCACAACCAGAGCCTGTACCAGGACAGCTCCTGACAACCGCTCCAGCACCTGCACCAGCAAATCTGCAATGTGATCATCTCGACTAGGGGCTCCACCCGTTGGAACCCACACACAGGGAAGCCCAGCACCACCAGCCAACCAGGCACCGCCCCCGACGGCTCCATCGGCTCCTTTGAATCTATCAATACTATTACCGGCCACACCCACTAATCCATAGTTCATGTAGTTAACAAAACTTTTATATTATTTATATGTGTGGGTATATGTTGGCGTATACTTCAAGTAGCTGGTAATCATTTTTCCAATTTAAAATGATTTCCTCTACTATTAATAAACGAAGTTCGTGGTTAGATGACAATGAAAAAGGGTGTATATAATTAAACAATTGAAGTAGTTTGTAATAAATAACAAATCCTAACTTATTCAATTCTGGATTTTTATGTACATAATTTAATATATTTAACTAGTAATTTGTAATATACTTTAAAATATTCTATTATTGGCAATATTTTAAGCACATGATTTTAATTTCTAAGAGATCGGTTAGAGAAATATTTTAAGTTTAAATTTAAAAGATATAGATAATATGGTCATAAGTGAGATTTGAAGAGATTGTACAATTAATTTTAAGATTTTCTTATTCACAAAAACAATCATAAAAAATATTTTAAAACACTAAACCTCAAATAATTTTAAATATAAGATTGAATATATTTATGATCATTATAGTTTTGTTGTTTTTCAACTTGTGACGACCACACCCAGATTCCCAATCTTCGAATAGGACACACGAAAAACAATCTCGCTGGAACCCCATAATTGCAACGAAGTAATTGGCGTAGAAATTACTCCTTATAAAAACTTCAACAAATACAGGCTAGGTCCAACTAACCCATACTCTACATCCACAGAACGTAAACATAGAAACGTACTTCACTTCCACAAGCACCTTACATTCTTAGACTCCGATCAATCCGCATCAGACTCAACCAACGAAGTCAGGAAGACAGGAATGACACCAGTCCAGAAATCAAGACCAGAGCTTCCCTTCAAGCACATTTTCGCCATAAAACCCTAATCCTTCACAACCATCTTTTTTTAATCGATTAAACACCAAACAACACGACTTAACTTGATAACAGCCATAAGAGAGCCTCCTTATCTCTCCCAATCTACCACCAAGCTCCCATCCTTCTCCTCACACATGAAGAAGATGGATCTTCCTTCTCCTCCTCTTATGCCCCAAACACAAGTTCTCTTCCTCCAGCATCCTTGATGCATGACAAAGGAGAAACTCCCCTCAAGCCCACTGCTCGATCTCATCTTCTCCCTCACACAAAGACCTCCTTTTGCTTTTCCCGTAAATCCCCAAACCATCCATTTTTTCCTCCCTTCCAAGAGAGAACCCACAACTCTCTTCTCTCCTTCCTTAGACGGCTGCTCCCAGCCCCCCTAAAACGAAGAGAGAGTTCTCCTTTTATAAGGAACTTTAGGGTTTCTCCAAAACCGCTAAACCACACTAGCCCAGAAATTAACCAAAAATTGCAACCTTTAAACTATATGGCGTCGAACTACACCACTCGAGACCAACCTTCAAAACCGAAACTCGGTTCACAGGCGTTACACGACTTACATGTTTTTAGTGGAAATGTTTAATTCTGATGATGTGATGTTTTTAATCTGAATTCTAATAACTTTTGTGAGTTCAATCGTGTTTTTACCTTTACTATGAGTAATTCATGAAGAGTATCGAATTTATTGGTTTGACGTCTCCAAACGATATCACTTGAGAATCAACTTCAAGGTTAGAAATAGTTTGAAGAAATTCTGGCACTCAAAAGCAGAACAATCATAACCCAAATATATCCTAGAGCTGATATTAAAAAACGCTTGGTCAACACTCAACAATAGGGATCACTCGACCAATACATAATTTATGTTTCACTTGGGTTTTGTTTCACCAATACGTCATGACATCACAAATGGAACCGGACTTGCTCGGCGCTTCTCATGCTTTGTTGGCTGAAGTTGCCAATGACGCTAAGAAGCTTAACCACGAAGACGAAGCCCTCTGTGGGAAACTGTTAAACTCAACATTGGCCGTTATAATAGGATGGACTGAGAAAAAATATTGACTTTTTCTTGATTAGCCAAGAACAAATATACTTACAAAATGTTTGAATTTAAATGCCATTGTTCTTATTAGGTTAGTGAGCTACCATGATTATTTCCAAGTTCTACTGATTGATCCAGAAGATTTATCTGTTCACCATCCGGGTAGGTTTGAGAAAAACACTGTCTCATAGAGACATGGTTTCTATATTCATATAGTCTTAGTACAATTTAGTTTCTACTGCGTTCAAACTGAATCAGCCCCAAAAGTCGAGAGGTTTGATTAGCTTTATTTAGAAACTTGGAGTGATAATATAAAGACTGCGCACTGCTTAATTGCTTCGCTGAAATATATATTTTCTAGACGAAAATATATTTTTTATAAACAACATTTATTTGTTATTTCAAAAATTATGTGGTAGAGACTAGAGACTCCTCATACACAACAAAATAAAATTGTTGGGAGCTTTTAACACGTAAAACGATGTGGTGAGATGACAAGAAAGATACGGGTTTTATTGTAAGATTCAACTTGATAAAGATGGTCTGAGATGTTCACCACGCCACGAATTAGAACCGGACTATTGAGCTTGGAGATTTAAGGT
Organism: Camelina laxa; assembly: GCA_024034495.1. Lineage (NCBI taxonomy): Eukaryota > Viridiplantae > Streptophyta > Magnoliopsida > Brassicales > Brassicaceae > Camelina > Camelina laxa. The sequence continues at coordinate 25,229,751 of CM043883.1, forward strand.
CAGGGTTTAACTTTCCACTTTTGTATCTGTTGACATAAATATATTTTGACGTTCAATCAAAAATCAGTATTCTCTGTATTTGCCTTGCTACAAACTCCTACAGACTGGAATGAGAAATTCCCGTAGAGTTACGAGTTTCCCACCATAGTTAGTTAACCAATGACGGTAAATACCACACTTGATATAGAAATCTTCCAAACCCTTAACCATGAACCAGTTTCTACGCTCTGAGTCATACAACATTAAAGTTTAGTGTTTTCTACAAGGTATTTAGGTATGTAAAAAATAACAAATATGCTAGCTCTACTAATTAAGTCATAACACTAAGCTCCCTTTGATTTTTATTTTCTTGCAGCATATTTTTCTCTAGATTCAAAGTTAGGAGGAATGCTGCTCTGTTCGTAGATCGAATCTCATGGGCTTCACTCATTCACAAACTTTGTTTTCTCTGTTTCTTATTTTGTAACGTGGGCTTATGTCTCTGTTTTTGCTAACTCTTTTGTGAAAAAAAATTCCATTTGTTATGTAACATTTAAACAACCAAATTATATTTATGGTATTCTTTTCTGTGGAGCATGCAAGGACAAAATTATCAACGATATTGTGAAGCATTTTGGTGCTTGTATGGTGTTGTACGAAAAGTAGACAACTTTCTCTTCTCTATTTCCAAAACGTTTTGTGTTTTTATCAAAGAACAAGAAACAAAACAAACATAAGAGAGTAACTCCATGTTTCTGTTAAAAACAGAGAATAGAAACAGAGCATAAGAGAGTGTGAAATAAAAACTACAGGAACTTTATAGAGACTAAATCGAGATACTCACCATCCATCCATGAATCCATGTAATCAAGAATCATTTTTCTCAGTATTAATCAAAGGGTGATACAGCTCAAGAACTTATATGATATGTGGAGTGTAAGCACATCATTCGACTGTTCAAGTATCCCCCAAATCTCTAATCCAGAAAAGCCGAGGCGCTTCTCCAAACTAATCACGTCACACCAAATACTCTTCTTGTCTTTTTGGCAGTAAGGTATTTGCCCCTTCAATGGCTGCACTGGAATGAGAAACTCCCGTAGAATTACGAGTTTCCCACAATAGTTAGCTAACCTAGGACAGTAAATACCACACTTGATATGAAAATTTTCTAAACCCTTAACCAAGAACCAGTCACTACGCTCTGAGTCATACCACATTAACTTACTCCCAAAAACACTAAAGTTTACATTTTCTATAATGCACCAAGGTCCTTTGCTCAAACTCGCCTTTGGAGAATCCTTCCATCTTCCTTGTTTTGAATCATATTCATACGTTTTAAGCTTACTATTAACGTAAAGTTGTCCTCTACGAAGCTGAACTTTAGCGTCATCACAAGGGCTAAGCAGTGGCTTCCAAGTCTGAGTCTTTAAATCGTAAACCTCAGCCCAGTTCATGGAGGAGGATTTTGAGTCCTTTGTTCCTCCAATAACAAAAATATTGCCGTCTATAAAAGCAGACTTGGCGCGTTTCCTTGCCACCAACATGTTAGGAGCATCCCGCCACGTGTGAGTCCGACAATCAAACACATGAACGGCAGAGGATGGCCGCTTGTCGTCGTTGATGGTTCCGCCCATTTGGTAGATTTCGAAACCTACGGCTACAGTGGACGGCTTGGATGGAGCAGAGGGAGAAGGTGCTATGGGTGATAAGCTCAACTCATCATCCTTAATACGGCCGTTGGTAAATATGGTTTGATCAACAAGGAACCAGCGATCATAAGGAGGTAAGCGTTGGCATAAGTAGAGGTAAGGCTCTGTGTTTCCAATCCAGGTGCGAGACTGATAGATCTCTGGGGAAGAGATGAGAGAGCGGAGGGTCTTGGAGACTAAAGAGAAGGAGCGGTAGTGATATCTCGAGATGCGAGCTAAACAGTTCAAAAGGATTTCACTTGGAAGTGACGAAAACGACGACGGAGGAATAAGATTCTTCGTCTTCTTCTCCAGCCTATCCTTCTGCCGTGGCTGCTCGACTACTTTGGCGTCCATAGAAGTGACTAGGTTTCTTTTACTTTGACCGTATGAGTTGTCTAATTAATTATAATGAAATATTCCTTAAAAGTTCTCCTAATATTAGTTTTATAGGACCAACAAAAAAAAAAAAAAAAAAAAATTACGGAAAATCTCAACTAAGTACAATTATTTAATATGAAAGATTGAGAAATAAAATATTTGCAAATCTTATAAAAAAAAAAAAAAAAAAAAAAAAAAAAGATACACGAACCAAAGTCAAGCAAACCAGTGTTATACGAACCAAAGTCAAGCAAACCAATGTTATACGAACCAAAGTCAAGCAAACCACAATAGTTTAGGATCTAATTTAGACATAACATGAAGAAACAAATTCCACGTGTTTTTAACATATAAGGCAGATGATTGGGTTTCTTAGAGACGGCGGTTGAGCAAAGCGACACGGTGGTCATTGAGAGCGACATGGAAGCAGGCGTTAGACTCGGTCGCAACTTGGTTCAATTGGTCGTTCGTGGGAGGAAAATTGTTCCATGCCACGACCGGAAAGAGTTGTTGAAGGTTGACCCCGAGACTTGTCGTTGTGTGGTAATTGGCAAACTCAACTGGTGGTTCTTCACGGACACCGACGAATCGATTGGTGTTGGCAGAGAGGAACTCTGCAAGACAACCTTGGAGTTCGTCGTTTGGCAATTTGATAACCAAGCAGCGGTTTCCCACAGAGAGTGCCAAAACAACAGCCTCACCAGCTTGTTTTGTGCGAACCGCCACTCCGACCTTATAAGTTGAGAAATCAAAGAATACACAAGGAGGAATCAGTACGAACGTTAAGAATGTAACAGTCAGATTACTCATCGATAAGGTTGAATTGAACATACAGAGAGTAATAAGTTAAATATGCTACAAACACATAATGTTTCTCTGAGTAACACATAAGAGCTAGCTAGCTAGTTATAGGCAACATCATCAAGCTTGCTAATCAAGTTCAAACCAAAAAACAGAGAAACTCAGATCACAAAAGGAAGAAGCAGAACAAACCCACAAGCTTGCTAAATGTGATCTCCTAATTACAGAAACAGCAAATCGTTATAATGGACATTGATTGTGTTTCCCTGATATCAAATATGCTAGGTCTTAACACTAACTAAAAAATCACGAGCTTGATTTCTCATAACCGCAACTTCGACCTTATAAGTTGAGAAATCAAAGAATACACAAGGAGGAAATGGGTACTAGATAGAAATCGATAAATAAATCAACAAAGAAAAAGATCCAGAGTAAATTAAACTCCTCACACACCTGAAGCTTCTGGACGTGTTTGGCGTAGAGGAACCTCGTCTTCCTCACCCAGTCACGACCAAACGACACTGAATCTGTCACCGCAACCGCCACGTTCTCATCCCCTTCTTTGTTGATCGCGACCAAGTGGTGACTAACACGGTCGTCGCTAACGTTAACTTCCTTTGCAACCTCAGCCATGATTTTTACAAGAAAGTTTAAGTTTAGAGTTTTAGAGATTTTTCTTATTAGAAACTTATTATGAGAGGTGATATATATATACTCGTGGGCATGTAAAGAAGGACAGAGAAGGAGAAGAGATAGTAAAGATTTTTTTTTTTCTTTTCTTGATATATAATGGTCAATTCTTATTGGTATGTTAAAACAAAAGTTGAGGCCAAAAAAATTACTGTATAATTAACATACCACACAAAACGAATGTTCTGTGTCTCTGTGATCTCTGTCTCTCATGAGTATAGCAAATACTAATCACAACGATTCTACTGTCTACTACGCGTTTCCACCGCGCGCGTGTATTCTACTTGTTATTCACGATTCTAATGTGTATAATCAATCTTCTTGTATGTATGCATGCATATTGATTTATGTGAGTAAATAATTTGTTATCTCGTCAATAAGAATAGTAGTTTCTTTCATACACAAATGTAAGAAAATTGGTTATCTCGTCAATAATATTGGGTGGAAGATGTGACGATTTCCCAAGAGAAAGGAGACGAGAAATTGGTGGATTATTGAAGAGTTTACGTCGATTATTACTTGCATTGCTTATTCTTTATTGAAGATATTAAAATAAATATTTTCTTCTGTTTTTTTTTTTTTTTTTTTTTTTTTTTTTTTTTCTTTCTAAGCTTGAGAACCTTTCATTTTTATTTTCTTGTATTAATGAGTTGAACCGTGGACTGACAAGTTCTACCGATTGATCCGGAAGATTTTTCTGTCCACCATCCGGGTAGGTTTGAAAAAAACACTGTCTCATAGAGACATATGGTTTCTAATTTTCTACATCTTAGTACAATTTAGTTTTTAGTGTATTCAAACTGAATCATCCCCAAAAATCGAGAGGTTTGATTAGCTTTATTTCGAGACTTAGGAGTGATAATATAAAGACTGCCCATTGCTTAATTGCTTCGCTGAAATATATATATTTTCTAGACGAAAAATATATTTCTTAGAAACGACATCTATTTGTTAATGTAGTAGAGACTCCTCATACACGTACAATAAAATAAAATTGTTGGGAGCTTTTAACAGGTAAAAAAAACAATGTGGTGAGATGACAAGAAAGATACGGGTTTTATTGTAAGATTCAAATTGATAAAGATGGTATAGTCGTATAGAAATCTTGTAACGTGTGGGCCTATCTCTCTGTTTTTTTTTTTTTTTTGATAAAATATGAATTATATTATCAAATGGAACATTGTTAAGTACAGGACTTTAGGGATAAAAATACGGAGCGACTATGACCAAAAAAAAATTAAAAAGCCATAGGAACTAAAATGATAACCATTGGCGAACCATTGAGATAGTAAGCGGCCGCATCCTTTCCGATACAGGCGAGCGAGGAAGGTGTCTCTAACATTGCGGTCAATCTAGACACAAATTGCAGAGGGTGATAGTGATATGCCATCGTGGAGCCTTCTATTCCTTTCCTTCCATAGCATACAAATAGTTGCCTGAACTGCTATACCCTTTAGGGAGGAAGAGAGATTTGGGGAACTGCTATCTCTCTGTTTTTGCAAACTCTTTTGTAAATTTTCCATTTGTTGACAAATATATATGTAGCATTTAAACAACCAAATTAGAAATTTTATATATACATATATATATATATATATATATATATTTTTTTATTTTTTTTTTATGGTATTCATTTGAGCGAACAAAAGTCCCGGGTTGTATAATGGTTTAGGCGGTTTTTGCCTTTCATTCTCAGAGTTTTATATAGTTCTTCAAGACGTACGCTCATCTTCCTCTGTGTATGCTTAACTTTCTAATACATTGCTTTTTTACTCCTTTTCAGGCAAGTGGTTTCCTGGTCTCAAGTAATGCACATGCAATTGGAGAGGAAACAAAACTACATGAAAGCACCTACTCAAATAACGGTTTTATTGAGTCTGCCTCTTTGCTTGAGCAGGTGATTGCATGTTAAACTTTTCATTTTTCTGTTGTTACCTAGAATCTCATTTATTATTTTTACTAAGATAACAGTTATCTTATTCACAGGAAATGAATCCTGGACCCTCTAGTCAATCAGGATTGAGATTTATTAGTGGAATCATTAACAAAGACAAACTTCTTAGATTTGAAAGAATGTTATTTCGTGCAACAAGAGGCAATATGCTTTTCAACCAAACACCCTCTGATGAGGAGATCATGGATCCTTCAACATCAGAAATGGTAATAATGATCTCTAACTTTTTAAACAGCATAATTTCTCATCTCCATGATAATCATATACTGTTTCAGTGATATGCTTATTTACTAACTTGTTTTGTTTTGTGCTAGTAGGTGGAAAAAAATTGTATTTGTGGTATTCTTTTATGGGGAACAAGCAAAATGATGATAAAATTAGATCAAACGAAAGAAATATGACGAGTCCTCAACCAAATTGGTCTAAATGTTTATTTCATAACAAAGTATTCAAATATCACATGCATGATTGTCCATTTAAAAGTACATGTTTTTATTGAAATCACAATCTTAATTGACTTTATTACAAACAAAAACTTCAAATTTTATATATATATATATATATATATATATATATATATATATAGTATTTCATGTATACTAAAAACTAATTTTGAGTAAAAGAAATCTTTTTTGTACTCGACGAAAACTTGTATTATGACAATGGCTTTGTACCACATACATATTGGCTTTATTATAATTTATACTAATCAACCGCTATAATGTTACCAATCAAGCTAAATACTCAATCGCTTTCTTTAATCGTACCATTTTTCATCCGTTATATTTAACCACTTACATTTTAACCATCTTCTATACAACCACTATAAATTTTTAACCGCCTCGTCTAAAAGTGGTCACCAATCAAACCCAATACATGTTACCTGTATTTGTCTTGTTTCGAAAAAGATAATTCTATTAACAGTACTATAATTCTATTAGGGTCGGATAAACAGTACTATAATTCTATTATTCGTGGGTAAAGTTGAGTATCAAATATTCAATTTTTTAATACCAATAGCCGATCCGTTATTGAATTTATTACTCAACTCGTAAATATCCGCTTTTAATAGTTATAATATTACCAATATAATATAAATATATCTTAGAGTGATTTATAATGACTTTTCCACATATAATCATAATTTTTCTACTTTCCAAATAGTAATTTTACATTTTTGGAACTATATGTTGCATCTTTTTTATCTATTTTTATTATCTGTTTTATCGAGACCTGTATTTAACGGTGGAGTAATTGTTTTAAAAAAAATTCCTATGAGGGTCGGAAGAAGGGTGTCTCAAATTTCAAGGATACACATCCCATTCCTGGTCATAATCAACCTAACATCGAAATAAATATGGCAAACAGATATCAACGGTTAATATTATTAGGGTACTCGGATGGGTGTGAAATTTTTATCAACAGCAAAAATAAACTTTACATATTTATTTAAAAAATGGGTACTTAGACGGGAAAAAATTATTATAACCCTAAATTAATTTGAGAACTTTCAATTTAAACCAAAAATATTAATTTTAAGGTCAAATTAATATATGTGATCATTATGAATGTAAAAATATATTTAGAAAACAGTATAAAACTATAAATATGTTAAAATGTTTTGAGTTTCTTTTACTATATAGCTATAATGGGCTATGTATGACATTTTAATTAATAGATAGTTTTAAAAATAAGCATCATCGAGAAAATATTAAATTAGTAAATTTCTTGTATTTTTAAAAAAAAATTGGGGAAATTACCCCAACAAAAAAAATATTGAAACGGTCCAAAACTTTTACAGTAAGTAGAAAATTTTATTCTTAGCTTGACTAAATTCTCGGTGTCGTATTCAGTGTTTTTTTCAATGATTGTTCCTTTAAAAACAAAAAAAAATAGTTTCGAGTCTTATGAAATAAGTTGGATTTTTTTTTTGCCTAGTTTTGGAGGAAGAAACTTACCCATATCAGTGGCTTGTATCTTAACATAAAGGTGTTGACCAGCATTTTTGTTCTTGCGTACATCGAGTAGCTCCCCTACCCAAATAATACAGCCTGATCCACCGTTTTCCATATTCTCATTCGTGTAGGCAGTACAGTTGCAATTATTTAAGCACTTGTTCTTGCATTCCTCCAACCAAATGTTCATTTCTACAACTGAATTTTCTGTATCCGGTAGCTTCATGGTCGGTAGCGTTATCAACTGCTCTCCATAGCACCTCGACTGAGTCTTCCGCACACACCCGCTTTCTATATCATTTAGCTCCCACGCCTCTCGGCGTCTCAGCTGAAACCCGTGAATGCAGCTACAGGTCAATGATGTGTTTATGACGTCACAGAGACTATTAGGCCCACATTTGTTGTACTCATCGGCCATCGCACGCATCATTTGGTAATATATGAGATATCCCCTTTAATTCTCCTGATCTTAGAATCCATGTGAACAGGTTCAGTAGTCCGTTAGAAGTCAATCTCAATATTGAGAAATAACTACCATTTTAATTGCTGAATGAAAAGGTGATTTCCTCACTGCTCACCACGAGATGGTCTGTTCCGTACCTTAAATTTCCAATTGCGTCTATGTCACTCACGCTGTTCCACGGACCAATTCGGAATAATGGCTCACCGTTATTCCGTATGTAGCTCTCAGAAGGCTCACGGACTTCTACTTTATAAATAAAATCGCCAGTTGAAGGATCATCAATGTGTTTCCATGATCGTAATATCCTATCTAGACCCGACCCAACCCATTTTCATATCAGGGAGTAATGTGTCAGTAGGATAATCAAAGCTTTGCCATAAAAATCCACTTGAGCCGTCGGCTTCAGAGTATTGCAATATCAAGAATTCAAGATGCCGTTGTCCGAAGCTCTTGTAAGTCACATAGTGGAGATGGGCTCAAGTGAGTCCACCAATGTCTCCACAACAAGCCCAACAACAGTCAAAGCAGCTGAAGATAAGAAGAACAAAGAGACAGCTCAAAAGCAGAGTACGGTGAAGACGATGAAACCATCGATCCTTCACGACAATAGATTCAACATTCTGCAACCTCAATCGGGTGACTCATCATGACAGCTATTCAAATTGTCTAACCTATTCTGGATTGTTCCATAAGGTCTATATAAGAAAATTGTAAATCAACATTGTAAATTATTGAGAAAAGTAAAGTTTTTACCAAATCTCTCTCAAGTCTTTTATAGTATCAGAGCTTTGTAAACCTTAACAGGTGAAACACTGGCGAATACATATCCGTTTCCAGACAATGTTCATGTCACCAGCTCCGTTACTCTCAAGCTGAATGACACCAACTACCTTCTGTGGAAGACACAGTTCGAGTCACTCTTGTCCAGTCAAAAGCTTATCGGCTTTGTCAATGGAGTCGTCAATGCTCCAGATCAGACTCGCCTCGTCGTCAATGGTGAAGTCTCTAACGAGGTCCCAAATCCTCAGTACGAGTCGTGGTTCTGCACAGATCAACTTGTGCGGTCTTGGTTGTTTGGTACACTGTCCGAAGAAGTCCTTGGTCACGTTCACAATCTACAAACCTCTCGTGAGATCTGGTTGTCTCTTGCAGAAAATTTCAACAAAAGCAGTGTTGCTCGAGAGTTCTCTCTCCGTCGGAGCCTCCAGCTCCTTCTCAAGAAAGATAAGTCCTTGTCTAATTATTATCGCGAGTTCAAGAACATCTGTGACTCTCTTAGCTCCATTGGAAAGCCAGTTGACGAGTCTATGAAGATTTTTGGTTTTCTCAATGGCTTGGGGAGAGAATATGATCCGATAGCCACAGTCATACAAAGCTCTTTGACAAAACTTCCTGCCTTAACGTTAAACGATGTGGTAATGAAGTTCAGAGCTTCGATTGCAAACTCCAATCTTATGAAGATGCTACTGCAGTCACTCCTCACCTTGCCTTCAACACGGAGAAGACGAACTCGTATGATCCTCAGTTTGCTTCAAGAGGTCGTGGTCGCGGTTCTGGACAAAACAGAGGAAGGGAGGTTACTCTACAAGAGGAAGAGGTTTCACACAACACCAGTCTTCCTCACCATCCTCTGGTCAGCGTCCAGTGTGTCAGATTTGTGGTCGTACCGGCCACACTGCTCTCAAGTGCTACAACCGCTTCGACAACAACTACCAAGCTGAGGCGGTTCAAGCTTTCTCGTCTCTTCGAGTCTCTGATGGCAACGAGTGGCATCCCAATTCTGGAGCGACAGCACATGTGACACCCTCGACGGACAACCTCCACTCTGCAACAACCTACGAAGGTAATGACACAGTTATGGTAGGAGATGGAACCTTTATTCCAATCACTCATGTTGGTTCTGCAAACATCACTTCATCTAAAGGTACAATTCCCTTAAAAGATGTTTTGGTCTGTCCAGAGATACAAAAGTCTATTCTCTCAGTGTCAAAATTGTGTGATGACTATCCATGTGGGGTTTATTTTGATACTGATAAGGTCTGCATAATTGATTTACCAACACAGAAAGTGGTGTTACGGGGTACTCGTAAGAATGGGCTCTTTGTGCTGGAGAACCAGGAGTTTGCTGCTTTCTACTCAAATCGTCAGTGTTCTACAACAGAGGAACTGTGGCATCACCGACTTGGACACACAAGCACTGCAGTTCTCCAGCAACTTCTACACAACAAGGCAATTTATTTCAATAAGAGCAGCACCACTTCCATTTGTGCACCTTGTCAGATGGGAAAGAGTTCAAGACTTCCTTTTTTTGTTTCTGATTCTCGAGTTTTACACCCATTAGATCGAATACATTGTGATCTATGGGGTCCTGCTCCAGTTGTATCCAACCAAGGGTTTAAATACTATGTGGTCTTTGTTGATGACTTCTCAAGGTTTTCCTGGTTATATCCTTTGCGCAATAAATCAGAGTTTACTTCGGTGTTTGTTGCCTTCCAAAAGCTAGTTGAAAATCAATTCAATACAAAAATAAAGGTGTTTCAAAGTGATGGAGGTGGAGAGTTCACTAGTAACAAGTTTAAAGAACATCTGATTGAGCATGGTATTCATCACAGATTATCTTGTCCTTATACTCCTCAACAGAATGGCTTAGCAGAAAGGAAACATCGTCATCTTGTTGAGCTCGGCTTATGTATGTTATATCACAGTCATACGCCATTGAAATTTTGGGTTGAAGCCTTCAACACTGCCAATCATATCATCAACATATTGCCTTCGAGTGTGTTGGAGAATTTGAGTCCTCATGAAGTCTTACTCGGTCAGAAGCCTGATGATTCGTCTCTCAGAGTATTTGGATCAGCCTGTTATCCATGTCTCAGACCCATCACAAGCAACAAATTCGATCCTCGCTCTCTGCAATGTGTTTTTCTCGGGTATAACAGTCAGTATAAGGGTTATCGATGTTTGTTTCCACCCACAGGCAAAGTCTACATATCACGGCATGTCATCTTTGATGAACATGACTTACCGTTCAAAGTCAAGTATCAGTCCCTGGTCCCAAAGTATGACACACCAATCCTTCAAGCTTGGCAGAAACTTCAAAACTCACCAATCTTACCAACTCCTCTAACTACTGTCTCCCCTCAGTTGCTCCCAAAACCAATTCCACCTGATGCAGAACCAGAAACTGAAGAAAATACACCTGAAGACGCTACTGTCCCTGAAGAAGAAAATAACACAGGGGAGGTTCAACAAGCTAATAATCCAGTTGAGAATGTAATAAATGCTCACCCCATGACAACAAGATCCAAAGCTGGCATTCAAAAGCCTAATACAAGGTATGCTCTTGTGGCCTCCAAATTTACAAATGATGAACCTAAAACAATTGTTGCTGCTCTGAAACACCCTGGATGGAATGAAGCTATTCTAGAGGAAGTAAGGCGTATCAATCTATTATGCACATGGTCACTAGTTCCTCCAACAGAAGATATGAATATCTTAGATTCCAAATGGGTGTTCAAGACCAAATATAACCCTGATGGCACGATCGATAAACTCAAAGCCCGGCTTGTTGCCAAGGGGTTTGGACAGGAAGAAGGGGTTGACTACCTAGAGACATTCAGTCCTGTGGTTAGAACCGCAACAATCCGCCTCGTTCTTGATGTAGCAACTTCGAGGAATTGGCCAATCAAGCAGCTCGACGTCTCCAACGCGTTTCTACATGGTGAGTTGCAAGAACCAGTATATATGTTTCAACCCTCAGGTTTTGTTGATGAAAATAAGCCATATCATGTATGTCGTCTCACCAAAGCTCTCTACGGGTTAAAACAAGCTCCGAGAGCCTGGTTTGACACCTTCAACAATTTTCTTCTTGAGTATGGCTTTCACTGCAGCACCGCTGATCCGCCTTTGTTTGTGTGCTGAATTGATGATAAAATTCTAGTTCTGCTTCTCTATGTTGACGATATCCTGCTAACCGGTAGTGATCAAGCCCTCGTAGACGACCTGATGCAGGCTCTAAATAGTTGATTCTCAATGAAAGACCTTGGCCCTCCTAAATACTTCTTGGGGATAGAGATAGAGACATACACGGATGGACTCTTTCTTCATCAGAAAGCTTATGCTGCTGATATTCTTCATCAAGCCTCCATGAGTGATTGCAACCCTATGCCAACACCGCTTCCTGAACAGCTGGACAAGATCAACTCTGAGCCTTTCTGCGATCCAACTTATTTTAGAAGCCTTGCTGGAAAACTACAATACCTGACTATCACAAGACCAGATATACAGTTTGCAGTAAACTTCATGTGTCAAAGAATGCATCAACCGACCAACTCTGACTTCAGTCTGCTCAAACGGATCTTAAGATATTTGAAAGGCACACTTGACATGGGGCTACCGATTAAGAAGAACAAAGAGTTCACCTTGACTGCATACTGTGACAGCGATCATGCAGGCTGCAAACAGACAAGAAGATCTACTGGTGGCTTTTGTGTCCTTCTGGGCTCAAATTTAATCTCTTGGTCAGCAAAGAGACAGCCCACAGTTTCAAGTTCATAAACCGAAGCAGAGTACCGAGCACTGACAGCTACAGCAAGGGAAATTACTTGGGTTTCTTCACTGCTTCGAGACATTGGTATTCTACAATATGAGCCTACACAAGTTTACTGTGACAACCTTTCTGCAGTTTACCTCACAGCAAATCCGGCTCTCCACAACAGAACCAAGCACTTCGATACAGACAATCACTACATCAGAGAACGCGTTGCTCTTGGACTCATTGAAACACATCACATCTATGCGGAGGACCAACTTGCAGACGTGTTCACGAAGTCTCTTCCTCGTAAGTCGTTTGTTCAGTTAAGGACCAATCTTGGTGTGTGTGTGTTCCTCCCACTCCGAGATTGCGGGGGAGTGTAAGTCACATAGTGGAGATGGGCTCAAGTGAGTCAACCAATGTCTCCACAACAAGCCCAACAACAGTCAAAGCAGCTGAAGATAAGAAGAACAAAGAGACAGCTCAAAAGCAGAGTACGGTGAAGACGACGAAACCATCGATCCTTCACGACAATAGATTCAACGTTCTGCAACCTCAATCGGGTGACTCATCATGACAGCTATTCAAATTGTCTAACCTATTCTAGATTGTTCCATAAGGTCTATATAAGAAAAATGTAAATCAACATTGTAAATTATTGAGAAAAGTAAAGTTTTTACCAAATCTCTCTCAAGTCTTTTAGCTCTCCTGTCAATACCAACACCAGCGTGGTAGTCAGCACCTGCTTAAGGCATGTAAAAATCGCCTCACACTCCAGTGACCACACAAATGGAACCTCCTTCCCGTAAGTTTGGTCATTGATTGTACCATACTCGCAAATCCTCCATCGGAACTCCTGTAGTAACCCGCCAACCCCATGAAACTCCTAATCTCAGTGACATTCTATAGTCATGGCCACTCCATAATGGCCTGAATCTTCTCTGGATCCGCTGAAACTCCCTCTGCAGAAACAACGTGACCCAAGAATCCCATCTCCCGCTGCCATAAACTGCACTTACTCAGCTTAGCAAACAAATTCTGCCTCTGCAGCTTCTGCAGCTTCTCCAGAACTGCTCTTAGATACGCTGCATGCTCCTCAGGACTCTACTAGTATACCAGGATATCGTCGATAAAAATGATGACAGACACAGAAACTCCTCAAATACGCTGTTCATCAATCCATAAACGCTGCTGGCGCATTCGTCAAACCGAACGGCATCACCACAAACTTGTAATGCCTATATTTTGTCCTGAAAGTCGTCTTCCTCACATCTGCCTCAAGTATCAAGATCTGGTGATAACCCAATGCCAAGTCGATCTTGGAGAACCAAGTAGCACCTCTCAACTGATCCAGCAACTCATCAATCCTCGGGAGAGGGTACTTGTTCTTCAGAGTGATCCAATTCAGACCCCGATAGTCAATATACAAGCGAAAACTTCTGTCTTTCTTCTTAACAAACAACACCGGCGTTCCCCACGGTGAACAACTAGGACGGATGAAATCCTTGCTCAACAAATCCTCCAACTGCTTCTTCAGCTCTGCCATCTCTGCTGGAGCCATCATGTAAGGCACCTTAGATAACAACGTTGTCCCTTGTTCCAGTTCAATCATGAAGGGATCCCACCTAGATGGTGGTAACCCCTGCAACGACTGGAACACATCCATCCCCAAGATGACATTATATAACTAACGGGACTGATAATCAAATCCGCTGGCCTCGACTCACCCGCGATATGAATATCCACACCCCTCGCCCGTCAAAGAACTCTCAGAAGCTTGCCTCCCGCTACTCTGACAACTCCCGCTCGCTCACTGTGATCTCCTCTGATATTGGCGCTCTAGCTGTGCTCCGGGGTAATGAAGCAATTAGTTGGTCCAGAATTAAACAATATGTGTGACATAAACCCGCCAACCAATAAGGTCTCTACACAAACCTCATGTGCTAAGAACCCTAACATTTTATCATAGGCGAAACATAAAAATCTGAACTATTGAATTCACCAACTCTGAGTCTCAGAAGTTATACATGTGATGGCTCTTGCACTAGTTCCACCAGTCTCCATGGTCGAGTACACCTGCGGCATCAGCTCGATCCGCCCCACCAGCTGCACTCCTGGATGTCCTCCAGCCTGTACCACTACTACTGCCATCTGCTGTAACTTGGGACAACGAGGCGTGATGTGCCTCTTCTCCCCATAGTGGCAGCACACTCGGGCATCCGCCCGCTACTCACTCCTCTACAGACAGTTTTTCACCTTGTGGACCATTCTACCACACCGTAGCATCTTACACCACTCGGTCTCCGAGTAGCCTCCAACTTCCTCTTGGTTCCCTACTCAGAATTGCCTCCCTTGCTAGAACCTCCCTGATACATAACCTACATCGGCTGAAATGTTGGAATTGCTGCCACCACCTAAACCATCATGTCCTCCACAATCTCGGCTGCAGTCTCAACCAACTCCACTCTCGAGGCGTAACTCCACCGTCTGCAATGGACTCGTAAGTTGTATCAAAGCACCCTCATAAGCCTCCAGACCTGTAATTCCTCAAACCCCATTGCTCGACCCCCATACACCAGAAGCCGACTAAACTCCATGTCCAGCTCTCGAACCGACCGAGACCCCTGTGTGAGCTGCATGAACTGCACCTCCATTCAGTCTAGTGCCTCACGAGAAAAATACTTGCGATTGAACTCCTCCATGAAATCAACCCAAGCCATGTCCCTCAGCACTCTCCTGGCAGCCACTGACCTCCACCAAACATGAGCGTTATCTGTCAAGTGATGGACCTCTATGTCCACCCGATACTCCTCAGAACACCTAAAAGACTAGGAGTTGCGTTCCAGCCTCGTCCTCCATGTATCAGCCACTGTAGATTTGGTACCGCCGGAGAACAATATCGTACCAATCCTACCCATCTCCCATAGCATATCGATGTACTAGCAACAAACTCTTGCTCCAGCATCCCTCGGCTGCTGCACCTCCGCCACAACTGGCGGCACAACCAGAGCCTGTACCAGGACAGCTCCTGACAACCGCTCCAGCACCTGCACCAGCAAATCTGCAATGTGATCATCTCGACTAGGGGCTCCACCCGTTGGAACCCACACACAGGGAAGCCCAGCACCACCAGCCAACCAGGCACCGCCCCCGACGGCTCCATCGGCTCCTTTGAATCTATCAATACTATTACCGGCCACACCCACTAATCCATAGTTCATGTAGTTAACAAAACTTTTATATTATTTATATGTGTGGGTATATGTTGGCGTATACTTCAAGTAGCTGGTAATCATTTTTCCAATTTAAAATGATTTCCTCTACTATTAATAAACGAAGTTCGTGGTTAGATGACAATGAAAAAGGGTGTATATAATTAAACAATTGAAGTAGTTTGTAATAAATAACAAATCCTAACTTATTCAATTCTGGATTTTTTATGTACATAATTTAATATATTTAACTAGTAATTTGTAATATACTTTAAAATATTCTATTATTGGCAATAGTTTAAGCACATGATTTTAATTTCTAAGAGATCGGTTAGAGAAATATTTTAAGTTTAAATTTAAAAGATATAGATAATATGGTCATAAGTGAGATTTGAAGAGATTGTACAATTAATTTTAAGATTTTCTTATTCACAAAAACAATCATAAAAAATATTTTAAAACACTAAACCTCAAATAATTTTAAATATAAGATTGAATATATTTATGATCATTATAGTTTTGTTGTTTTTCAACTTGTGACGACCACACCCAGATTCCCAATCTTCGAATAGGACACACGAAAAACAATCTCGCTGGAACCCCATAATTGCAACGAAGTAATTGGCGTAGAAATTACTTCTTATAAAAACTTCAACAAATACAGGCTAGGTCCAACTAACCCATACTCTACATCCACAGAACGTAAACATAGAAACGTACTTCACTTCCACAAGCACCTTACATTCTTAGACTCCGATCAATCCGCATCAGACTCAACCAACGAAGTCAGGAAGACAGGAATGACACCAGTCCAGAAATCAAGACCAGAGCTTCCCTTCAAGCACATTTTCGCCATAAAACCCTAATCCTTCACAACCATCTTTTTTAATCGATTAAACACCAAACAACACGACTTAACTTGATAACAGCCATAAGAGAGCCTCCTTATCTCTCCCAATCTACCACCAAGCTCCCATCCTTCTCCTCACACATGAAGAAGATGGATCTTCCTTCTCCTCCTCTTATGCCCCAAACACAAGTTCTCTTCCTCCAGCATCCTTGATGCATGACAAAGGAGAAACTCCCCTCAAGCCCACTGCTCGATCTCATCTTCTCCCTCACACAAAGACCTCCTTTTGCTTTTCCCGTAAATCCCCAAACCATCCATTTTTTCCTCCCTTCCAAGAGAGAACCCACAACTCTCTTCTCTCCTTCCTTAGACGGCTGCTCCCAGCCCCCCTAAAACGAAGAGAGAGTTCTCCTTTTATAAGGAACTTTAGGGTTTCTCCAAAACCGCTAAACCACACTAGCCCAGAAATTAACCAAAAATTGCAACCTTTAAACTATATGGCGTCGAACTACACCACTCGAGACCAACCTTCAAAACCGAAACTCGGTTCACAGGCGTTACACGACTTACATGTTTTTAGTGGAAATGTTTAATTCTGATGATGTGATGTTTTTAATCTGAATTCTAATAACTTTTGTGAGTTCAATCGTGTTTTTACCTTTACTATGAGTAATTCATGAAGAGTATCGAATTTATTGGTTTGACGTCTCCAAACGATATCACTTGAGAATCAACTTCAAGGTTAGAAATAGTTTGAAGAAATTCTGGCACTCAAAAGCAGAACAATCATAACCCAAATATATCCTAGAGCTGATATTAAAAAACGCTTGGTCAACACTCAACAATAGGGATCACTCGACCAATACATAATTTATGTTTCACTTGGGTTTTGTTTCACCAATACGTCATGACATCACAAATGGAACCGGACTTGCTCGGCGCTTCTCATGCTTTGTTGGCTGAAGTTGCCAATGACGCTAAGAAGCTTAACCACGAAGACGAAGCCCTCTGTGGGAAACTGTTAAACTCAACATTGGCCGTTATAATAGGATGGACTGAGAAAAAATATTGACTTTTTCTTGATTAGCCAAGAACAAATATACTTACAAAATGTTTGAATTTAAATGCCATTGTTCTTATTAGGTTAGTGAGCTACCATGATTATTTCCAAGTTCTACTGATTGATCCAGAAGATTTATCTGTTCACCATCCGGGTAGGTTTGAGAAAAACACTGTCTCATAGAGACATGGTTTCTATATTCATATAGTCTTAGTACAATTTAGTTTCTACTGCGTTCAAACTGAATCAGCCCCAAAAGTCGAGAGGTTTGATTAGCTTTATTTAGAAACTTGGAGTGATAATATAAAGACTGCGCACTGCTTAATTGCTTCGCTGAAATATATATTTTCTAGACGAAAATATATTTTTTATAAACAACATTTATTTGTTATTTCAAAAATTATGTGGTAGAGACTAGAGACTCCTCATACACAACAAAATAAAATTGTTGGGAGCTTTTAACACGTAAAACGATGTGGTGAGATGACAAGAAAGATACGGGTTTTATTGTAAGATTCAACTTGATAAAGATGGTCTGAGATGTTCACCACGCCACGAATTAGAACCGGACTATTGAGCTTGGAGATTTAAGGTCAGGGTTTAACTTTCCACTTTTGTATCTGTTGACATAAATATATTTTGACGTTCAATCAAAAATCAGTATTCTCTGTATTTGCCTTGCTACAAACTCCTACAGACTGGAATGAGAAATTCCCGTAGAGTTACGAGTTTCCCACCATAGTTAGTTAACCAATGACGGTAAATACCACACTTGATATAGAAATCTTCCAAACCCTTAACCATGAACCAGTTTCTACGCTCTGAGTCATACAACATTAAAGTTTAGTGTTTTCTACAAGGTATTTAGGTATGTAAAAAATAACAAATATGCTAGCTCTACTAATTAAGTCATAACACTAAGCTCCCTTTGATTTTTATTTTCTTGCAGCATATTTTCTCTAGATTCAAAGTTAGGAGGAATGCTGCTCTGTTCGTAGATCGAATCTCATGGGCTTCACTCATTCACAAACTTTGTTTTCTCTGTTTCTTATTTTGTAACGTGGGCTTATGTCTCTGTTTTTGCTAACTCTTTTGTGAAAAAAAATTCCATTTGTTATGTAACATTTAAACAACCAAATTATATTTATGGTATTCTTTTCTGTGGAGCATGCAAGGACAAAATTATCAACGATATTGTGAAGCATTTTGGTGCTTGTATGGTGTTGTACGAAAAGTAGACAACTTTCTCTTCTCTATTTCCAAAACGTTTTGTGTTTTTATCAAAGAACAAGAAACAAAACAAACATAAGAGAGTAACTCCATGTTTCTGTTAAAAACAGAGAATAGAAACAGAGCATAAGAGAGTGTGAAATAAAAACTACAGGAACTTTATAGAGACTAAATCGAGATACTCACCATCCATCCATGAATCCATGTAATCAAGAATCATTTTTCTCAGTATTAATCAAAGGGTGATACAGCTCAAGAACTTATATGATATGTGGAGTGTAAGCACATCATTCGACTGTTCAAGTATCCCCCAAATCTCTAATCCAGAAAAGCCGAGGCGCTTCTCCAAACTAATCACGTCACACCAAATACTCTTCTTGTCTTTTTGGCAGTAAGGTATTTGCCCCTTCAATGGCTGCACTGGAATGAGAAACTCCCGTAGAATTACGAGTTTCCCACAATAGTTAGCTAACCTAGGACAGTAAATACCACACTTGATATGAAAATTTTCTAAACCCTTAACCAAGAACCAGTCACTACGCTCTGAGTCATACCACATTAACTTACTCCCAAAAACACTAAAGTTTACATTTTCTATAATGCACCAAGGTCCTTTGCTCAAACTCGCCTTTGGAGAATCCTTCCATCTTCCTTGTTTTGAATCATATTCATACGTTTTAAGCTTACTATTAACGTAAAGTTGTCCTCTACGAAGCTGAACTTTAGCGTCATCACAAGGGCTAAGCAGTGGCTTCCAAGTCTGAGTCTTTAAATCGTAAACCTCAGCCCAGTTCATGGAGGAGGATTTTGAGTCCTTTGTTCCTCCAATAACAAAAATATTGCCGTCTATAAAAGCAGACTTGGCGCGTTTCCTTGCCACCAACATGTTAGGAGCATCCCGCCACGTGTGAGTCCGACAATCAAACACATGAACGGCAGAGGATGGCCGCTTGTCGTCGTTGATGGTTCCGCCCATTTGGTAGATTTCGAAACCTACGGCTACAGTGGACGGCTTGGATGGAGCAGAGGGAGAAGGTGCTATGGGTGATAAGCTCAACTCATCATCCTTAATACGGCCGTTGGTAAATATGGTTTGATCAACAAGGAACCAGCGATCATAAGGAGGTAAGCGTTGGCATAAGTAGAGGTAAGGCTCTGTGTTTCCAATCCAGGTGCGAGACTGATAGATCTCTGGGGAAGAGATGAGAGAGCGGAGGGTCTTGGAGACTAAAGAGAAGGAGCGGTAGTGATATCTCGAGATGCGAGCTAAACAGTTCAAAAGGATTTCACTTGGAAGTGACGAAAACGACGACGGAGGAATAAGATTCTTCGTCTTCTTCTCCAGCCTATCCTTCTGCCGTGGCTGCTCGACTACTTTGGCGTCCATAGAAGTGACTAGGTTTCTTTTACTTTGACCGTATGAGTTGTCTAATTAATTATAATGAAATATTCCTTAAAAGTTCTCCTAATATTAGTTTTATAGGACCAACAAAAAAAAAAATTACGGAAAATCTCAACTAAGTACAATTATTTAATATGAAAGATTGAGAAATAAAATATTTGCAAATCTTATAAAAAAAAAAAAAAAAAAAAAAAAAAGATACACGAACCAAAGTCAAGCAAACCAGTGTTATACGAACCAAAGTCAAGCAAACCAATGTTATACGAACCAAAGTCAAGCAAACCACAATAGTTTAGGATCTAATTTAGACATAACATGAAGAAACAAATTCCACGTGTTTTTAACATATAAGGCAGATGATTGGGTTTCTTAGAGACGGCGGTTGAGCAAAGCGACACGGTGGTCATTGAGAGCGACATGGAAGCAGGCGTTAGACTCGGTCGCAACTTGGTTCAATTGGTCGTTCGTGGGAGGAAAATTGTTCCATGCCACGACCGGAAAGAGTTGTTGAAGGTTGACCCCGAGACTTGTCGTTGTGTGGTAATTGGCAAACTCAACTGGTGGTTCTTCACGGACACCGACGAATCGATTGGTGTTGGCAGAGAGGAACTCTGCAAGACAACCTTGGAGTTCGTCGTTTGGCAATTTGATAACCAAGCAGCGGTTTCCCACAGAGAGTGCCAAAACAACAGCCTCACCAGCTTGTTTTGTGCGAACCGCCACTCCGACCTTATAAGTTGAGAAATCAAAGAATACACAAGGAGGAATCAGTACGAACGTTAAGAATGTAACAGTCAGATTACTCATCGATAAGGTTGAATTGAACATACAGAGAGTAATAAGTTAAATATGCTACAAACACATAATGTTTCTCTGAGTAACACATAAGAGCTAGCTAGCTAGTTATAGGCAACATCATCAAGCTTGCTAATCAAGTTCAAACCAAAAAACAGAGAAACTCAGATCACAAAAGGAAGAAGCAGAACAAACCCACAAGCTTGCTAAATGTGATCTCCTAATTACAGAAACAGCAAATCGTTATAATGGACATTGATTGTGTTTCCCTGATATCAAATATGCTAGGTCTTAACACTAACTAAAAAATCACGAGCTTGATTTCTCATAACCGCAACTTCGACCTTATAAGTTGAGAAATCAAAGAATACACAAGGAGGAAATGGGTACTAGATAGAAATCGATAAATAAATCAACAAAGAAAAAGATCCAGAGTAAATTAAACTCCTCACACACCTGAAGCTTCTGGACGTGTTTGGCGTAGAGGAACCTCGTCTTCCTCACCCAGTCACGACCAAACGACACTGAATCTGTCACCGCAACCGCCACGTTCTCATCCCCTTCTTTGTTGATCGCGACCAAGTGGTGACTAACACGGTCGTCGCTAACGTTAACTTCCTTTGCAACCTCAGCCATGATTTTTACAAGAAAGTTTAAGTTTAGAGTTTTAGAGATTTTTCTTATTAGAAACTTATTATGAGAGGTGATATATATATACTCGTGGGCATGTAAAGAAGGACAGAGAAGGAGAAGAGATAGTAAAGATTTTTTTTTTTCTTTTCTTGATATATAATGGTCAATTCTTATTGGTATGTTAAAACAAAAGTTGAGGCCAAAAAAATTACTGTATAATTAACATACCACACAAAACGAATGTTCTGTGTCTCTGTGATCTCTGTCTCTCATGAGTATAGCAAATACTAATCACAACGATTCTACTGTCTACTACGCGTTTCCACCGCGCGCGTGTATTCTACTTGTTATTCACGATTCTAATGTGTATAATCAATCTTCTTGTATGTATGCATGCATATTGATTTATGTGAGTAAATAATTTGTTATCTCGTCAATAAGAATAGTAGTTTCTTTCATACACAAATGTAAGAAAATTGGTTATCTCGTCAATAATATTGGGTGGAAGATGTGACGATTTCCCAAGAGAAAGGAGACGAGAAATTGGTGGATTATTGAAGAGTTTACGTCGATTATTACTTGCATTGCTTATTCTTTATTGAAGATATTAAATTAAAAAATTTCTTCTGTTTTTTTTTTTTCTTTTCTTTTTTTTTTCTTTCTAAGCTTGAGAACCTTTCATTTTTATTTTCTTGTATTAATGAGTTGAACCGTGGACTGACAAGTTCTACCGATTGATCCGGAAGATTTTTCTGTCCACCATCCGGGTAGGTTTGAAAAAAACACTGTCTCATAGAGACATATGGTTTCTAATTTTCTACATCTTAGTACAATTTAGTTTTTAGTGTATTCAAACTGAATCATCCCCAAAAATCGAGAGGTTTGATTAGCTTTATTTCGAGACTTAGGAGTGATAATATAAAGACTGCCCATTGCTTAATTGCTTCGCTGAAATATATATATTTTCTAGACGAAAAATATATTTCTTAGAAACGACATCTATTTGTTAATGTAGTAGAGACTCCTCATACACGTACAATAAAATAAAATTGTTGGGAGCTTTTAACAGGTAAAAAACAATGTGGTGAGATGACAAGAAAGATACGGGTTTTATTGTAAGATTCAAATTGATAAAGATGGTATAGTCGTATAGAAATCTTGTAACGTGTGGGCCTATCTCTCTGTTTTTTTTTTTTTTTTTTTGATAAAATGTGAATTATATTATCAAATGGAACATTGTTAAGTACAAGACTTTAGGGATAAAAATACGGAGCGACTATGACCAAAAAAAATTAAAAAGCCATAGGAACTAAAATGATAACTGATTTAATAACCATTGGCGAACCATTGAGATAGTAAGCGGCCGCATCCTTTCCGATACAGGCGAGCGAGGAAGGTGTCTCTAACATTGCGGTCAATCTAGACACAAATTGCAGAGGGTGATAGTGATATGCCATCGTGGAGCCTTCTATTCCTTTCCTTCCATAGCATACAAATAGTTGCCTGAACTGCTATATCCTTTAGGGAGGAAGAGAGATTTGGGGAACTGCTATCTCTCTGTTTTTGCAAACTCTTTTGTAAATTTTCCATTTGTTGACAAATATATATGTAGCATTTAAACAACCAAATTAGAAATTTTATATATACATATATATATATATTTTTTTTTTATTTTTTTTATGGTATTCATTTGAGCGAACAAAAGTCCCGGGTTGTATAATGGTTTAGGCGGTTTTTGCCTTTCATTCTCAGAGTTTTATATAGTTCTTCAAGACGTACGCTCATCTTCCTCTGTGTATGCTTAACTTTCTAATACATTGCTTTTTTTACTCCTTTTCAGGCAAGTGGTTTCCTGGTCTCAAGTAATGCACATGCAATTGGAGAGGAAACAAAACTACATGAAAGCACCTACTCAAATAACGGTTTTATTGAGTCTGCCTCTTTGCTTGAGCAGGTGATTGCATGTTAAACTTTTCATTTTTCTGTTGTTACCTAGAATCTCATTTATTATTTTTACTAAGATAACAGTTATCTTATTCACAGGAAATGAATCCTGGACCCTCTAGTCAATCAGGATTGAGATTTATTAGTGGAATCATTAACAAAGACAAACTTCTTAGATTTGAAAGAATGTTATTTCGTGCAACAAGAGGCAATATGCTTTTCAACCAAACACCCTCTGATGAGGAGATCATGGATCCTTCAACATCAGAAATGGTAATAATGATCTCTAACTTTTTAAACAGCATAATTTCTCATCTCCATGATAATCATATACTGTTTCAGTGATATGCTTATTTACTAACTTGTTTTGTTTTGTGCTAGTAGGTGGAAAAAATTGTATTTGTGGTATTCTTTTATGGGGAACAAGCAAAATGATGATAAAATTAGATCAAACGAAAGAAATATGACGAGTCCTCAACCAAATTGGTCTAAATGTTTATTTCATAACAAAGTATTCAAATATCACATGCATGATTGTCCATTTAAAAGTACATGTTTTTATTGAAATCACAATCTTAATTGACTTTATTACAAACAAAAACTTCAAATTTTCATATATATATATATATATATATATATATATATGTATATATATATATATAAGTATTTCATGTATACTAAAAACTAATTTTGAGTAAAAGAAATCTTTTTTTTTGTACTCGACGAAAACTTGTATTATGACAATGGCTTTGTACCACATACATATTGGCTTTATTATAATTTATACTAATCAACCGCTATAATGTTACCAATCAAGCTAAATACTCAATCGCTTTTTTTAATCGTACCATTTTTCATCCGTTATATTTAACCACTTACATTTTAACCATCTTCTATACAACCGCTATAAATTTTTAACCGCCTCGTCTAAAAGTGGTCACCAATCAAACCCAATACATGTTACCTGTATTTGTCTTGTTTCGAAAAAGATACATGTGATCTTAGGGTCGGATAAACAGTACTATAATTCTATTATTCGTGGTAAAGTTGAGTATCAAATATTCATTTTTTAATACCAATAGCCGATCCGTTATAGAATTTATTACTCAACTCGTAAATATCCGCTTTTAATAGTTATAATATTACCAATATAATATAAATATATCTTAGAGTGAATTATAATGACTTTTCGACATATAATCATAATTTTTCTACTTTCCAAATAGTAATTTTACATTTTTGGAACTATATGTTGCATCTTTTTATCTATTTTTATTATCTGTTTTATCGAGACCTGTATTTAACGGTGGAGTAATTGTTTTAAAAAAAATTCCTATGAGGGTCGGAAGAAGGGTGTCTCAAATTTCAAGGATACACATCCCATTCCTGGTCATAATCAACCTAACATCGAAATAAATATGGCAAACAGATATCAACGGTTAATATTATTAGGGTGCTCGGATGGGATGTGAAATTTTTATCAACAGCAAAAATAAACTTCACATATTTATTAAAAAAATGGGTACTTAGACGGGACAAAATTATTATAACCCTAAATTAATTTGAGAACTTTCAATTTAAACCAAAATTATTAATTTTAAGGTCAAATTAATATATGTGATCATTATGAATGTAAAAATTTATTTAGAAAACAGTATAAAACTATAATTATGTTAAAATGTTTTGAGTTTCTCTTACTATATAGCTATAATGGGCTATGTATGACATTTTAATTAATAGATAGTTTTAAAAATAGGCATCATTGAGAAAATATTAAATTAGTAATTTTCTTGTATTTTTAAAAAAAATTGGGAAAATTACCCCAACAAAAAAAATATTGAAACGGTCCAAAACTTTTACAGTAAGTAGAAAATTTTATTCTTAGCTTGACTAAATTTTCGGTGTCGTATTCAGTGTTTTTTTCAATGATTATTCCTGTAAAAACAAAAAAAAAAATAGTTTCGAGTGTTATGAAATAAGTTGGATTTTTTTTGCCTAGTTTTGGAGGAAGAAACTTACCCATATCAGTGGCTTGTATCTTAACATAAAGGTGTTGACCAGCATTTTTGTTCTTGCGTACATCGAGTAGCTCCCCTACCCAAATAATACAGCCTGATCCACCGTTTTCTATATTCTCACTCGTGTAGGCAGTACAGTTGCAATTATTTAAGCACTTGTTCTTGCATTCCAACCCAATGTTCATTTCTACAACTGAATTTTCTGTATCCGGTAGCTTCATGGTCGGTAGCGTTATCAACTGCTCTCCATAGCACCTCGACTGAGTCTTCCGCACACACCCGCTTTCTATATCATTTAGCTCCCACGCCTCTCGGCGTCTCGGCTGAAACCCGTGAATGCAGCTACAGGTCAATGATGTGTTTATGACGTCACAGAGACTATTAGGCCCACATTTGTTGTATTCATCGGCCATCGCACGCATCATTTGGTAATATATGAGATATCCTCTTTAATTCCCCTGATCTTAGAATCCATGTGAACAGGTTCAGTAGTCCGTTAGAAGTCAATCTCAATATTGAGAAATAACTACCATTTTAATTGCTGAATGAAAAGGTGATTTCCTCACTGCTCACCACGAGATGGTCTGTTCCGTACCTTAAATTTCCAATTGCGCCTATGTCACTCACGCTGTTCCACGGACCAATTCGGAATAATGGCTCACCGTTATACCGTATGTAGCTCTCAGGAGGCTCACGGACTTCTACTTTATAAATGAAATCGCCAGTTGAAGGATCATCAATGTGTTTCCATGATCGTAATATCCTATCTAGACCCGACCCAACCCATTTTCATATCAGGGAGTAATGTGCCAGTAGGATAATCAAAGTTTTGCCATAAAAATCCACTTGAACCGTCGGCTTCAGAGTATTGCAATATCAAGAATTCAAGATGCCGTTGTCAAGAAGCTCTCCTGTCAATACCGACTTCTTTAGACTTTTGCTAGTAATCCCATTGGTTGACCAAACAGACTTACCGTATTGATCAAGTAGGTGCACGTTGTTCTTGAAGATTTTGAGTGTTCCAATAGGCTTGGAGAGTGGGTTGTCTCTATTTCCAACCCATACCACTTCATTAAGGGAACCTTCGGTACCATATTCCGAGATACCAACGGTCACCTACTACGGCTGGTTTGAAGAAACCAAGCTTAAAAATACTCTTAGGGGATAAAGATGGGTCTTTGTATAGATATTTTTAGGGGCATTGAGGATGAAATTCTAGAATTATTTAGGGAGAAACCTTTCTGAAATAGAATGAATAATAATAATAAAAAATATCCTCATATTGTTTGTTTTTTTTTTGTCTACGTAGTTTGGTTCTTTCTTGTTTGAATTAACAACTGCATTCTTCTTCTTAGAATTTATTTATTATTGTTTTGACAAGATTTTAGGTTTTTTTTCTTCACATTTCTTGACTTTTATTACAAGTTGCATCTAATTTTTAAATTTTCAACGGGACATAAATGAAACCGAAACTAGGAACATGTAAGATTAATTTCTCGCAGAGAAAACATATCATATGTTCATTAAGGAATTAGTTGTTACATAAAACTACGAACATGTGGGATTAACTCCTAATACCAACTTGGCTTCCTTTTCTATATCATCTAATTTCTTAAACTACCCTCGGTGTTTTTTTTCTTTTCTTTTCTTTTGTTTTTTGTTTGCGTCAGTGTGTGTGTTAGGATTTTTGTTTAGACTATCGTTTTGTTTTCAAAGTTTCTCAACTGTTTCCAAGTCTACCGTAGTCCGTAATAAAGTCTATCCTTCTCTAAGTAAGTTTTTATATTTCTTCCTTATTAAAACAATTAATAAAGAGATCAATATAATGAATTTTGGTTTATGGTCGATCTTCTTATGTCCCCTATTCTTTATCTCCCCATTATAAGTGTTTCATAGGCATTATGTATGGATCACCTAGTATTTTTTCATTATAAACCAATACATTTTATATCAAACAGTCAGATGATAGTAAACATAATATCTAAATAAACGAACCAAACTGTGGCTAGGATCGCAAATGGTGTTGGGCACATCAGCTTTTTGCAACAAAAAGCTGGTATATACTTAAAAGTTCTAGTTAATCAAATTATAAGAATTAATCACATCGGCTCAATATTTGACAACTTAATTAATTTTATATCTTATATTTTATAGTTTGTTTTTTGTTTTCTCGACAAAAGATAGAGAAGAAATATTTGTTCCTCTGATACATCTTCTTAGATTTGAGATAGGATATAACTTTCAATTAAAAAAAATTTGTGGTTGGTAGAGATTTAGAGTCAGAGGAATGAAATTTCTGAACTGAAGTCGGATTAGAACATCCTTACCATAAACTTTCCACCGAAAACAATCTTCATTGGAATTAGAAAATAATTGGCAATTTTGTAATCAGCTGAAGGTGATTTATATATGAAACTCAAGCGGTAGAGAATGTAATCGTGTTGAGTTCAAGCAATTTATGTGTTACCGACAATTTCATCCTTTTCCAAGATCAATCCACTCCCAAAGTAGAAGATATTGTCTGATAAAAATGAAGCGTTTTGGTCATTTTACAAAACTCATCATCATTTTCGG
Organism: Camelina laxa; assembly: GCA_024034495.1. NCBI lineage: Eukaryota > Viridiplantae > Streptophyta > Magnoliopsida > Brassicales > Brassicaceae > Camelina > Camelina laxa. The sequence goes on from CM043883.1 coordinate 25,257,914, forward strand.
TCATTTGTCTCAATATGTGATGTTGTAAGCATAATTCGGGTTTGAAAAATATTAAGAACATGAGCAGATTTGCATCCATGGAAAGAACCACACATGATGATACAACCTTCTGCCTTCACGATCAACCTTCTAGCTTTTATCATTAATTTACCTAACATATTGTTTTGAGACAACTACTGTCGAAATATTTAAGTTTGTTATGCAATGTTTGATACTTAGTTTTCAAAAATGATGAAACTAAAATAACATGTTTTTAGTTATACTTCAAACTTTCTTATATACGCACATATTGATCTAATAATATGTTTTTAAATTGAAGTATGCGGTAACAGTTTGAAAATTTCTATTAAAATTACGTAAATAAATTAATCATTTGTAATAAGCTAAAGTAAAAATACTTTTTTAAATAAAAATGTATTAGACTAAGAATAAATTAATATAAATTATAAAAATATTAGTGCAGGTTAATTATCTAGTCTAGTGTTAGTAAATGTTTATGATAATTTTTGCTACATTAATTTTGTGTTTAAAATTGTATTGACCGATGAAAAATAAAAATTTCCACTAGTCTTTAACCCGAAGAAAAGTGTATTTTTTTTTTTTTTTTTTGTTATTGGAGAAAGCCAAATCCTCGTTTTCTCATGGCAGTTGTCGACGGGAACAAAAACTGAACTCCGCTTCTAAGATCTTCGACGGAGAAACTTCAGATCTGATCGGAGATCGATTTCAAATTTCTCCATTCTAATTTCTGTTTCTCGAGAGAGTGAAGCGAGAGAGCACAACAAGGAAGTAGAATAAGAAGGAAACATGGAGGAGTTCTTAGATAAGTTGCCGCAGATGGATCTGATGCGGTCGGAGAAGATGACGCTTGTTCAGCTTATCATCCCTGTTGAGTCCGCTCACCGCTCCATCACTTATCTCGGCGAACTCGGACTCTTGCAGTTTCGCGACGTGAGTGTGGTTTTAAAACTCAGATCCGTCTTCTTTCTCTTTACGAATCGATCGAATCTGTTGCTTTTTATGCTCGTAAAATTCTCGGTTTAGGTTGATTAGAATTTAGTGAGGAGTGAGATGTTTGATCTCACAATGTTGATCCGTCTCTATTGTATGCTGATGCGTTACTTTACTTCCACCGCGACTGGACATGCTAGTGATGATGATCTTTTGAAATTGTTGATGTTTTATGTTGAACTGGGATGAAATCGGTTGGATTGAATGTTTGGATTTAGGATTAACTGATCTCCCATTGGTGTTGGAAATTGCTATTTCCTCCCAAGTTTTAGATTAGCTTGTAAATTCGAAGAATCTGACACTCTGTATCTTTTTTTTCTTAACAGCTAAATGCTGATAAAAGTCCCTTTCAGCGGACATTTGCTAATCAGGTATCAACTCAACGTTCTATGTAACTCTACTGCATTCGAGCACTGTTGTATGGGATTCAATACATATTATTTTCTTCTTTATTCATATTGTGGGACTGGTGGGAAATTTTGGCTAGATATAGATGTTTTTCAGTGTGTATATATATATATGGGTCAGTAAAAACTTTGTGGAGACATGGTGATTCTTGTTTGAGGATTTCGTCGTGAAGAATTTATCTCCATCTGAGTGTCACCAGTAATTTTGTTTCAAAAGTTCCTAAGAGATTTGTTCCTGTACTTTTGAAGTATGATTCGTTGATTTATCTTGTTGTTTGTATTACATTAACTCCCACACAGGCCATAATTACCCACAGTGAGAAACCGGACTTATTTCCCCATCATCAAAATATTGGTTCCTTAGTCATATGTTTTCCCTTCCATATATATAGTCTGTACAGTTTGGTTTGAAAGTTCTAGGAGCTTGATGTAGCTTAGAGATTTGGAGTAAATATATATGGGCTAGGCATTAGTTGATTACTGCACTGAAATATATTTTTCGTGATACAACTTTGACATGACGATTCAAAATCCTATAAACCACATTTATTATCGATATCAAGTGATATGTATTGAAAAATCCTCAGGCACAGAACTTCTTTGCTTATGCAAATTCTTGGGGACTTTTAACAGGTAAAACGGTGTGGTGAGATGTCTAGGAAGCTGCGGTTTTTTAAAGATCAAATTGATAAAGCTGGGCTAAGATGTTCACCACGCCATGAAATAGAACCGGATATTGAACTTGGTGATTTAGAGGTCAGAATTCTATTTTTCAATTCTGTTTTGGTTGATTTGTCTTTTTTTTTTTTATCTATTGTAATGTCTCTTTTACCGTGGGATGAGACTTGCTTTTTTTATGACACTTATACTTTTCTTTGTATCTTCAATTGCTTTCTCCTGCAGAGACAACTTGCTGATCACGAGCATGAGGTACTGGAAATGAATTCGAACAGTGAAAAGCTTCGGCAGACATATAACGAACTCCTTGAATTCAAGATAGTTCTTCAAAAGGTAGGGAATTTGCCTTTCATTCTTAGATTTTTATATAGTTCTTTAAGACGTACGCTCATCTTCTTCTGTTTATGCTTAACTTTCTAATACATTGCTATTTTTTACTCCTTTTCAGGCAAGTGGTTTCCTGGTCTCAAGTAATGCACATGCAATTGGAGAGGAAACAGAACTACATGAAAGCACCTACTCAAATAACGGTTTTATTGAGACTGCCTCTTTGCTTGAGCAGGTGATTGCATGTTAAAGTTTTCATTTTTCTGTTGTTACCTGGAATCTCATTATTATTTTTACTAAGATAACAGTTATCTTATTCACAGGAAATGAATCCTGGACCCTCTAGTCAATCAGGATTGAGATTTATTAGTGGAATCATTAACAAAGACAAACTTCTTAGATTTGAAAGAATGTTATTTCGTGCAACAAGAGGCAATATGCTTTTCAACCAAACACCCTCTGATGAGGAAATCATGGATCCTTCAACATCAGAAATGGTAATATAGATCTCTAAATTTTTAAACAGCATAATTTCGTATCTCCATGATAATCATATACTGTTTCAGTGACATGCTTATTTACTAACTGGTTTTGTTTTGTGCTCGTAGGTGGAGAAAATTGTATTTGTGGTATTCTTTTCTGGGGAACAAGCAAGGACGAAAATATTGAAAATATGTGAAGCATTCGGTGCAAATTGCTATCCTGTCCCTGAGGATACGACCAAGCAGAGGCAGCTTACGAGAGAAGTAAGTTGGATATCCAAAACTTGATCCTTATTCAGAGAGAGTTATTTCGAGATAGTTCTATGCACTTTTTATAGAACGATTCTTGTGAGTTGATTTTCATTTTGTTCATATGTTTTGTGGCTGATTTTTTGTATCAAATCATATGCGACTGTTAATTTCTGTGTCACCCTATGTTATCTCTAGAGTACCAATGTCTTATCCTGATCAGTAGTGCCTGTGACTATTAGTTCGAGCATCACACTATATTGTTCCTAAAATATCAATGTAACTGGTGCATAGGTTTTGTCCCGACTCTCGGATCTGGAAGCCACACTAGATGCTGGAACTCGCCACCGGAATAGTGCCCTTAATTCTGTTGGTTATAGCTTGACTAATTGGATGACGACGGTAAACATTAACATCTACAATTAGTTTTTTGTCTCGTCTGAATAATAAATTTGATTAAGTGTATGGATGATTGTATGGTCCATACAGTATTGGCACATCCTGATTTTAGCTGCCGTTTTACTGCTAGGTTCGGAGAGAAAAAGCTGTTTATGATACGCTGAATATGCTAAATTTTGATGTAACCAAGAAATGCCTTGTTGGTGAAGGTTGGTGCCCCACATTTGCTAAGACCCAGGTATGCTACAACGTTTTTATCCCTTTTATGCTACAACGTTTTTAGCCCTTTTACATACTTGACTATCATTTCCGCAAGTGAAATTCATCAACAACTTGTGTGCAGATTCATGAGGTCCTGCAGCGAGCCACTTTTGACAGCAATTCACAGGTGGGCGTTATATTTCATGTAATGCAAGCAGTAGAATCACCTCCCACCTATTTCAGAACGAACAAACTTACAAATGCATTCCAGGAGATTATTGATGCTTACGGGTTAGTTCCACTTTTGACCATTACCTGGTACTATTGTAATGTTCGATGAGAATTAAGAAACGTCATCATTTTGAATCAAGTGTTTGGTCCCGTGCTTCCCTCATGATACATACATGATTTTAGAATATCTGGCTACTTTCTAAAAAAGCTGAATTTTCTTCATTCTGTATCTTCTTAATCAAATTATTTGTTTGATTGCATATGCCGTTTTGTTTATGCTGATCACCATTCCATTTATGTTTGACTTAATGCTTACTTGACAGTGTTGCGAGATATCAAGAGGCAAACCCTGCAGTTTATTCAGTTGTCACATATCCCTTTTTGTTTGCTGTTATGTTTGGGGATTGGGGTCATGGTCTATGCTTGCTGCTAGGAGCGTTGTATCTTCTTGCTCGTGAAAGAAAGTTGAGTACGCAGGTACGGATGTCACCTAATTTTTGTTGTATTAGTTGACACCCTATCAGTGACGATATTGGCTTTGAGCATGAGATGTTTACTCCTCAAATTTAATAAAACATCCATAATAATAGAGTTTTGTTTTCTTTTCTTGAGTAGCTCATATATAATGTGTACCTGGTTTTGAAGTGAACTGCAGCTTCTGCTTTTTTGTGCTCTCAGCTTGATGCAATTTTCTGTGCTCTTGGAGGATTTTTGTTTTCGAAATGAGAGATGGTGAATTTCAATGATTTAGAGTTGCTATGGAATATACGGCAAATTGCACTAAGTTTACCGTTTTACACTAGAATAAAAGGAACTAATGTAGTGTGAATATCATTGGCCTTTTGTAAAATTCCAATCTACGTGGTATGATGTTGTGTGTCTATCTTTACCAGAAACTTGGAAGCTTTATGGAGATGCTTTTTGGAGGCCGCTATGTAATCTTACTGATGTCACTATTTTCAATATATTGTGGGCTTATCTACAATGAGTTCTTCTCTGTACCTTTCCACATCTTTGGTGGCTCAGCTTACAAATGCAGAGATACTACTTGTAGGTATGTATTATGTTTGAATCTCTGATGTCTTTAGTAATGGAGTCATGTCGTTTTCTATATATTATTATTCTTTTCGTTGCTGATATGCTTATTGCTTTTCATCCAGCGATGCTTACACGGTTGGTTTGATCAAGTACCGTGATCCATACCCTTTTGGTGTAGATCCTAGTTGGTATGGAAGTCGCTCCGAACTGCCTTACCTAAACTCTCTTAAGATGAAGATGTCTATTCTGCTGGGAATTGCACAAATGAATCTGGGACTGATATTAAGTTTCTTCAATGCCCGCTTCTTTGGCTCTTCATTGGACATAAGGTTTGTCTTCCTTTTTACTTTATCTTTCGAACCTTCTTTATCCTTTCCTGTATTAAAACCACCGGGACGGCTATTTTTTTGTGATATATCATCAGGTATCAGTTTATACCTCAGATGATATTTCTTAACAGCCTATTCGGCTACCTCTCACTGCTCATCATCATCAAGTGGTGCACGGGATCTCAAGCAGACTTGTATCATGTAATGATCTACATGTTTCTGAGTCCCACTGAAGAACTTGGGGAAAATGAGTTGTTTTGGGGCCAGCGTCCACTTCAGGCATAGTTTTTCCTGCACAAATTTTCTAATACCCAGTGCTACACTGATTATTTGTTCCATCCTTGCTCATCTTGACACTCACACAAGATATACTATATTCCGCAGATTCTGTTATTGCTTTCGGCATTCATCGCGGTCCCATGGATGCTTTTTCCAAAACCCTTTGCCCTCAGGAAAATTCACATGGAGGTAATGCTATCACTGCATCTGTTTTATTTTACCAATCAATTTGGGCTCTGGGCTTATCAAAGGGATGAAATTCTTGATTCCAGAGGTTTCAAGGTCGAACTTACGGGGTTCTTGGTTCTTCTGAGGTGGATCTTGATGTAGAACCAGACTCCGCTAGAGGAGGCCATCACGAAGAAGAGTTTAACTTCAGCGAGATTTTTGTACATCAACTGATTCACTCCATAGAATTTGTTCTAGGTTCAGTTTCTAACACAGCATCTTACCTTCGTCTTTGGGCTCTTAGGTAAATTACCAACGTTTCCGCTTTTTTTCCTTCCTACCTGTTTCTAATATGGTCTTGATAAAAATTTAATTTGGCCTTACAGTTTGGCTCATTCGGAATTGTCGACAGTCTTCTATGAGAAAGTTCTTCTTCTTGCATGGGGGTGAGCAGTAGTGTTAAGTTACATGTTTAAACGTAATATGTCACTATCATTGATACATATTTTTTGCTCTTGCAAACAGGTATGAAAACATATTGATCCGGTTAATCGGAGTAGCGGTGTTTGCGTTTGCAACAGCGTTTATACTTCTGATGATGGAGACACTAAGTGCATTTCTCCATGCTCTGCGTCTTCACTGGGTTGAATTCATGGGGAAGTTCTTCCATGGAGATGGTTACAAGTTCAAGCCTTTCTCTTTCGCTTTAATCTCAGATGACGATGAATAAAACCGTAAAGTCCTCAGCCATTTTGCACATCCGACTTTCCCAAAAATCTTCCCCAAAAATATATATATATAGAAGAAAATTGGCTTTTTCCAAAACCAAAACTCATTATACGGTAACTCCTCTGCTTCGTCTTTTTTTTTTTTTTTTTTGAAACTCTTTAACCGAATCCTTGGTATTTGTTATGCCGTAGTAGTTAATGTCAGAAGTGGACAAGTTAGATCACTTTTCGAGTTATTTTTTTCTTATTTCTTTTTAATATATATATACATACACATCCCTGTCATGGAATTTTTGGAGGTTTGAGATATAAATGAAATTTATGGAAACCATATGTAGTTATGTACTATGTAGGCAATCATTTTTACCCTATAATAAAAACATATGTATAATCATCTTTTGACGTGGGGATTGTTTTTGTAATGATGAGTAATGTGCATATCTCTCGGCCTGCCATGAATGTGCTTCTCTTAATGGAACAATGGATGATTTTAATTGACTGAGGATGGATACTCGGAGTTTGATACGAATAATAATAAGTCAAGTTATTAAATATTGTTGAAATTTGGTGTCAAAGTTCCGTTTGTATGAACAATTAGCTAATCAGAACATTATCAGATAATAATGGAATGCTGCTTATTGATGAATGAAACAAAACAATGTTCTGAAATTAGTTTTGACAACAAGCCTTTGCCGCAATGTAACTTCGGGGCTTAAAAAAAAAAAAAGGATGAGAAGTGGCATAAGGGATAGTTGTAAGATGTTATGTTGCACGGAAACTTTTTTTAAGGTCTGTTTCCCGTTTCCGAAACGTTTTGGAAATAGAAATTCGCAGAAACACGGAAACAAGTCAAGGAAACACGATTTCTAAAAATCTTTGTTTGGAAACACGATGGAAACTCCGTTTCCGTTTTGGAAACACAACAAAAACTCTTATTTAACTTAGAAACTTAATAAATAAAATAATTGAAAAATATATATTTATAATACATATAAATATATAATATTATTAGTGTTTTAACTCAACTATTTAATATTTATGTTTTGAATTTGTATTGTTTCAAATATTTCTTTTGATATAGGTTTTAATATCTTGTGTTTTATCATGTATATATATATATATACACACATTTCCAAAACGTTTCCATTTGTTAATTTTAGAAAAAAATCGTTTCTTGTTTTCGAAAAGTTTCGTTTCCGCGTATCCGTTTCCATTTCCGTTTCCATGCAACCTAAGTAAAATGTAACATCAAACCTTTGTTAATTTTTTTTTAAAAAATGGATAAATAAATCTGTTAATGAGCTTAAGACAGGATCAAGTCGAATAAATAAACTTCGAAATCTAAAATTTAAGTGATTTATTGTTTAGAAAATGATTGGTTTTACGATATGAATTTATCGCCGTAACAACTACCAAAACTCACCCATGTCACAAAACAGGTCCAAGTCGTGGAGACACAACTCTCTACACAAAAGTGTTTCAGTTAAATCCGGGCTTGTGTTTGTGTTTGAACTACAATAAACCACGATTAATAAACCGGCCTTAGTGTTTGTGTTTAAAAAACTATAAACCAAAAACAATTACTAAACAGGATTAACTGTTTTAACTTTTAACCACGACTAGATTGACCAGTCAAAAGTAATAAACCAAATATATTTGAAAAGGTATATATATATATATAAGAAAACCTAGAAATGGGTCGCATTGTGTGTTAATGCACTTTCAACATGAAAAAATAACTTGCCGTCAATATAAAAAAAAAGAAAGAAGAACATTGAACTTGAATAAGATAAATTAGGTATAATAATAAAAATAATGATATTATATAGAGAGAAGAGTATCATTAATTGACAAAATTGAAATTTGACAATCTTTGAAAAAAAAAAAAAAAAAACACCAGCCATTGGCGAACAAAGGTTTAGCCACACACACACACACACACAGAGAAGAGTTTTTTTTTTTTTCTCCGTCTCTTCCTCAAAATCTTCGATTCTCCTCTCTCTCAATCTCTTCTTCTTCTTCTTCTTCTTCTTTCTCAAACAACACCGTCGCTTACTCTCTCTCCCTCAATCTCTCTTATCTCACCACCGAATTCTCCAATTCGCGTTTCCTCAAACCCTAACGTACGGATTAGGGTTTTTGTTTCGTTGATTCCAAAGGTACGGACTCCACCAAATTCTCATTTTTTTTCTTCTTCTTCTCTAAGAGAGTCTCTCGTCGGAATTTGAAGTGGTTAAGGCTTTACATTGCTGATAATAATCTTTTCAAAGGTTTCTGAGAGTTGGAACCAAACAAAAAAAAATCGTTCCTTTTTTTGTGTTTTGGTTTAGGGATTTTGTGTTCAGACTATTTTGCTTATGGACTTAAAGAGCAGTCTATAGTTGCTTTAGTTTTCTGTTTTTTTTTTTTTTTTAATTAATTGGGAAAATTGTGGGTTTTTTTTTATGTTTCTGATTCTAATAATTGTTTATTAAAAATTTAATTAGGTAAAATGATGAATGAGAAAGGAGAAAAGACTTGTCCTCTCTGTGCTGAGGAGATGGACTTGACTGATCAACATCTTAAACCTTGCAAATGTGGCTATCAGGTTAGATAACAACCTACCCCTTCATTTTGTGGCTTACCACCAGACTTTGTTCTCTTTGTCACTGTTTGAGCAGAATGTTTTTTGTGTTTTTGGTTTATTAGTCTGAAATCATTTTGCAGTTGATATGTTTCCTTGAGGGTGTTAATTTCAATGCAATTTGCTATGAGCAGTTTGGTTCTTTTTGGAATAATGTTTTTGAGTTAAGCACCAAAGAGTCATGAAAAGAATTTGAGCTTCTGTTTAACTCTGTATGGCGTATATATTGTTTACATGTAAACTGTGTTCTGCTCGAGAGGACTTTGATTTGTAGTCTTTTATATCTTTTTCTTTTAACTGTTTCATCTTTAGTTGTCCTACATTGGTATCTTGAGAATGCACCCTTTGTTATAATCGATGTTTAAGACTGACACTACCCATTCTTATCTTGTTTACCTGTTCGTTTATGTTTGATTTATTCACTGTGGTGATATATAATGTAAATACTTGTGCTTTGTGCAGATATGTGTTTGGTGTTGGCATCATATTATAGAGATGGCTGAAAAAGATAAGACAGAGGGTCGCTGTCCTGCATGTCGTACCCCTTATGATAAGGAAAAGATTGTTGGGATGACAGTCAACTGTGAAAGGTAGTTCCGAAGCTTAAAGTAAGCCTTTTATTTTTGTTTCTGTTAAACCTGTAAAAACTTTTCCTCCTTTTTTTTTCTCTGATAATTCACCAGGTTGTTTGCTGAACTTAACAATGACCGGAAAAAGTCACAGAAGGTGAAGTCTAAACCTTCAGAGGGAAAGAAAGATCTAACTGGTGTGAGAGTCATCCAGAGAAATTTGGTTTACGTTATGAGCTTGCCTTTTGATTTGGCAGATGAAGATGTAATTTTACAACCTAACTTATCTCCTTCGCACTCACATTTACTTTGAAAAGAAATCACCTTTTTCATTTCATGGATCTGGTTTTTTTTTTTTTTTTTATGTATGCAGCTTTTTCAGCGAAGAGAATACTTTGGTCAATATGGAAAAGTCGTTAAAGTAGCAATGTCTCGGACTGCAGCTGGGGCTGTCCAACAATTTCCGTACAATACTTGCAGTGTGTATGTATTCGTATTTCCTTACATATTCTAATAGTGGTATCTAGGATGAACTAAATATTTTTGATTCCATATAACTAAGCAGAACCTCCTTTCTTTTTGTTCTCTGTTAGACATGTTTGCTTTAACAAACTTCATTGAACTAACATCATCATTTCTTTTCCTCTCCAAAACTGAAATTTCCCAGATATATTACTTACTCCAAAGAGGAGGAAGCAATTCGATGTATCCGATCAGTACATGGATTTATTTTGGATGGTAGAAATCTGAAGTATGTGATGTTTCCTTTTTTCAAAATTAGTTATGTAGGTTGTGGATTCTGTGGTTCAACTTCTAATATTTTTTGGATGGCATTAGGGCATGTTTTGGGACCATGAAGTATTGTCATGCGTGGTTGAGAAACATGGTAATCAGATATTGTCTTGCATTCGCTCACTAGTTCCCTTTAAATACTTAAATACAAATCAAATTGTGTTTTATGGATGCCTTTTTGTTTCTGCAGCCTTGCACCAATTCCGAATGCCTTTATTTGCATGAGTTTGGTGCCCCAGAGGATAGTTTCACAAAAGATGAGACCATATCAGTGCACATGAGGTATGTTAACGTCAATGATCTTGATTATGCTTTGCCTTTTCAGTTAAATGAAATAGATTGTGTTTATTTCTTTCTGTGATGCTGGTAGTGGGCTCTGTTGGTGAAGTATAATTTTAATTGACCTTAATACATATTTGTAGATGCAGATGTGAACTTGTTCACTAGCTGGTTTTCTTTTATCTTTCATCTGTTATGAGGCTTGGAAGAGATTTGATATTGCATCAGTTCTTTCTTCTGCTCTATATGTTGTGCTTCGTTGGTGGTTATCTGATTCTCTTGCTGTTTCAATAGGAGAATGGTTCAAGAAATTACTGGTTGGAGGGATAATTATATGCGGCGCTCAGGGAGCATGTTACCTCCACCAGTTGATGAGTATGCTGATAATGAGTCTAGCACAAGAAAAATTCCAAAAGTTGTTTCGAATGTAAGTTGCCCGCTCTTCCTGTAGCCTCTTGAAATTGTTTCTGCTGTCAGTATACTCATTCATATGCTGTTATACTATATGAGAACTAGATGTGTTTATGTATGATATATTCTGCTTTTGGTTTCTTTCTTTTTCGACATTTTTTCCTATGCAGAATGCACATACAGTCGCTAAAAGTTCTCCTCCAAATGACAGCAACAGTCAGTCTGTTACCCTTCCTGCCGGAGCCTTGTGGTACACTGAATTTTTATGATAGTTTTTTTTTTTTTTTTTTTCCAATTGGTGTACCTGCTTTGTCTGAGAAACTTCTCATGGTTTTTCAGGGGAATGCATTCTTCAAGCCAGTCGTCAGTACCGAGTACACCATCTTCTAGGGAACCCGTAAGAGAGAAATCTGCTAAAGTTTCATCTGCAGTTGCAACAAATACCACACAGATGTCTTCATCTCACAGTGATGAATTAAAGAATTCGGCATTAGAGGATAATCATAATGCACATGGAAATGCTTTGAAACCTCAAAACCTATTGGATGGTGATACTGATTTTCCTGAGCTTTCCTTGTCTAATAGGACCCAGATCACTAATAGTAGGGAAGTAGTCTCTGCCTGTGTGAATAATAGTAGAGCTGTTAGTGAGCCGTCAGATTGCACAGAGTTTCCAGAACATACTTCTCAGCCTTGTAAATCAATGATGTCTAATGGACACAAAATGATTAACAGAAGAATACAGAGTGTTTGTAGCGATGCTGTGTCAGTGGATGCAAATAGTGTTGTGGATGGCTATCATGGAATAACAAGATCGGACAATTCTCATTTCGATCATGCTTTTGTAAAGTCGTCTCATACAGAAGTGTCCCAAGACCATCTTCAGCGTTGTGTCAATGAGCCTAGAGAAGTTCAGCCACTACGGAAGTCTGGTAGAACTGAAGCAAATGAAGTTGTTTTCTTGAGTGCAGAAGTTAATGCGGGTACTGCTTTGACGTCTTCGTTGGAAGCAGATCGGTATCCTGAAGCTGAGGATGATATATCATTGTTCAATAGACAAAGACTCAAGGATCCAGAAGTTCATAGTACTGCTTTGACGTCTCCGTTACTACGCACGTTAAGTTGTATGCAGCCTTGTTCATCCCAGTATAACGCTGAGCATGATGAAACCAAGACTGTGTGTGGATCCTCCTATTCTGAAAGCAGAGGAAGTAATGTAGCACCCATCTCACATGGATATACCGAGATGCCACTTAGTAAGCCCAATCATTTGAACGGCAGTCTTGACCATTCTATTATGTTTCCTGACAAAGCAAGGGACACACAGCCAATTGGAAAGTGTTTCGTTGAGTCACAAGAAAATTCTAGGAATGAAATAGATGAAAGAATAATTGCAGATATAATGTCTTTAGATCTTGATGAATACTTAACTTCACCTCATAACTTTGCAAAGCTATATGGGGAAAGTGACGAAGAGGCCAGATCTCTTAAGCTAGCCAGTTCCAGTAAAGTTGAGGATTGTCAATCCCGGTTTTCTTTTGCAAGGCAAGAGAATTCTAAGGATCAAGCTTTTGCTTCTTATAACTCCTTCAACCAGATCTCACCTGGCAGTGACTTATACCAGAATTCTTCAGAACGACAGGGTGCCAATATGGGTATGTTTGGGACGTATAATGGTCTTTCATCCGGTTATCCCAAGGGAATAGATTATGTCACACAAAGGTCCACTCTGCCCTCATCCTATAACCCTACTTGTGAGTGTTGATTTCTCACCCTCTTAACCATTAGCTTCTAGCCTTGTATGTTGTTATCTTATATTCTTATCTCATGTTTACTTATCCTGCAACAAACTGGTTATTTCTAGTTGATGGTCGTAAATTTGGATTTCTAACTGTGTATGCCTGATCAATAAATATTTTTGTGACATCATGTGCTAGGCCAAGCGTATCAGTATGTTAGGTGTTGAAATGAATATATGGCCCTTGTGTTTGGCATGTCTCACTGTTTTGAGTTATGTGTTTCTTGGTTATGGAAATATTATGCTTCCCGGATATTGTCTTACGGACGTCTTACAAGCATGTTCGCCATAGTGCCTACAAATTATCGGGATTGATGCCATTTGTGTAGTCTTAATCAATCCTTTGTTTTTGTCTTGTAGCTGTTCCAAGAAGTCCGGTTTCAGCACCGCCTGGATTTTCAGTTCTAAGTCGACCTCCTCCTCCAGGCTTCTCCTCAAATGGAAGAGAACATCAGATTTTCGATGGTATTTCAGGTAATTTATAGTTCTATAAGGCTGATTGGGTTCTTATGATGCATCACATATGTTGCTGCTAGATAAATTGAAAATTTTGTTCTTGTTATTTGTAGGAAATCATCGGTTTGCTGATTCAACATCATTAGGTAATCCATATCAGCAGTCACTTCCAATTGAAAATGTTCAGTTTATGGATCCTGCTATTTTGGCCGTTGGTCAAGGCTGTGAGAATAGAAGCCTAGATTACAGATCAAACTTTCAAGGAAACGCAAACATGTTTGGAAACGCGGCAAAGCTCCAACAACACCAACAAGCGGTAATGCAGAGTCCTTTATCTACACATCAAAACTGTCGGTTCACTGATTCGTTGGGAATGGCATCAAGGCTTATAGATCAATCTCAAGGCAATAACATACTGTCTAGAAATCTGGCCTTGCCTAATTTTAATGGTCACTGGGATGGGTTGATGAGTAATGAGATCCAAACTCGAAACAGACTCCAAAACGAGAAACTTGTTGGGTCAGCAAATTGGATCCCCGGTTACAATGGGACGTTCAGGATTTGAACACCATCTGTCAGAATCAGTGAGCTTCTTGGTCTGCCTTTGGACTATGACTGATAACCATCATCAGTTTTGTACCGTGAATCCTCTTCTGGTTACTTAGAAAGGTGGTTGTAAAAAATGCTCTAGGAAGGTTTTTATTGGTTTATGAATTTTATAACATTTCCTTTTAGTTTTAAAATGTCAAATATGGATTTTTAGAAGGTTTCACAAGATTTGTCTTTCTCTCAAAATTTGCATATCAAAACCAAACTAAGTAGTTGACTAATTAGAATGGATCATGCCAAAACAATTACGATAATCACTAATTAAATAACACTAAATGCGCTTTTGTGTTCTGACGTAACATATGAATTAGTAAACAAAGTGAGATGGGTTGTTTCTTTCTTAGTATTCTATTACACCAACAAAATCCTATATTAGTTTAATGCAAGATATTTTATAAATTTGCAAGAGACACCTCCTCTTTGATTCGATTACACAATAAATAACAATTTGTTTTTAAGGATTGGACCCATTATGTTTTTCACAATCGTCTCACGTTGTCTCGTTTCGTGCCACTAAAAAAAAAATACAATTGTTTAATATTTAGGATTCTTCCGACAATGTAGGTCATCATTCGTATTTATTTTCCTTTTATGCATTTGTTGCCTTTGTTCCTCCTGCTGACTACCTTATATACCCTACGCAATTTCATACCAGTACATGCTTAATAAATCTCCCATCGATGTATATTTAGTACCCGGTCTGCTCAGAAATTGGTCATTTACTCATCGTATTTAATTTGATAGAAACTATTCCTTATCTTTTTTTCTTTTTACTTGGCCCCAATTTGCTTGAGCGTAGAAAACGTTGTTACAATATGTGCTTTCAGATTTTGTCGTGTCCACACACACAATTCACGCCCTTCTATAGTTTGGATGGATTCTTCTTACTATAGTACTTTTGTATTACCCTCATTTAGTCATTTAAGGTTTATGTGCTTTAACTTTTTATGGATAGTGCTACCAATCAATTAGATTTTTAATAGTCCGGTTTGGAATACAAGGTCCAATAAAATGACGTGTTACACGTCAAATTAGTCCTTCAAATCGTTGAAAAAAATAATTATACAAGCCTCGTAAGTAAATCTGTCTAGTCAAGGGACCGAGACTAAACCATTCTTAAACCATGCCTAAAAAGACCAATTAAACCATTTTAAAATGACCATATTAGCCCAAAACAACACAAAATACTAATGATCTTGCATGCCTAAAAAGATTACCGATAGGCTAAATCCTATTAATGTTATTGTGACTCAACATGCAGATCATAAAAACAATTATTTGTTCGATTCGATCACTGGTCAAGTGAAGATAGTGGTATTCCTGTTTTATTCTAAAAGAAGGATAATAATAATATTGTTTAAAGAAAACATGTGAGTGTTTAGATTGACTGTTAAAGGCATAGGATACGAGTCATAGCCTCTCATAGGAAAGGACCATATTTGGAATAATAATTTGGTTTCTTAAGACATCACATCTTTTTTTTTCTTTACTTTTTTTATAACCAAAGACATCACATCTTACTGAATGAATATCATTTTACTTACATTACCCCGAACGGTAGATAGACTTAGAGATTTGATTTGACAGAACAGGAGAGATTTGGAATCTCTCTCTTATTTTGCTTTCAGCTTGACAATTGGTATAACAACTATCACAACAAAATATCTTGAAATTTTTGTTGACTAATACAAATATATCCTTCAAAAGAAAAAATTATTTAGACTTTTCATCTTGTTTTCCTCTTCTATTCTCCATGTTACATTAGATCTGTTTCGGAACAAAAATTAGTAATAAAGTGTTGTAGCGGATAAAAAAAAATAGTAAATGATAATAAAATAGGTAAAAACGATACAAAATAAAATATAAAAATGATACAAAAAAGTAGTTAATAATATTTTGAGATAAAATCGGTTATTGATGTTCCTTTTGTTTTACAGAAAAAAAAAATATCATTTAAAAATTATTTATATGTTGTATAATATGTGCTGTTTCTGATTTTAATGTTAAATTTGGTATAAATTTTCTAATTTAATCTTTAAATTTATAGAAACTATCAAAAGTCAATAATTTGAAGAATATTAGAAAAAATAATATACATACTTTTTCAATTTATGTAAAAAGTGTCAAAATAACATTATTACTATAAAACAAACAAAAATGATGGTTAAATTTAAAGGGCTATATTAGAAATTAAGAACATAATAAATATATAATAAACTTAAAACATTTGTTTTAGAGTAAGAAATAGAGTAACTGCTAGAGTAAACCTATACTTTATTTATTAAAATCTTTATATTTGGAACAAAATATAGAGCCAACCATTGGAGACGGTATAAAATGATACAATTGCCTATCAAAACCATTCATTTGTCAACATTTTAATGTGATGAGTTCAACATTTTAATTGTTGGTTAGCAGCGCTCAACAAGTTAAACACAAGGGATAGACTTATAAGTTGGGGTCTAGCAGTTCCACCACACTGTCTTCTGTGCGGCAATCATGATGAGTCACGACAACATATGTTTTTTTATTGTGTGTATGCGGAACAAGTGTGGCAGTATTTCTACTCAAGGGCTGCAGTTACTCCTCCTAACCTATTTCTTGATGCTTTGGTGTGGCTCAAACGGTCTTGCAGGAATAGAAATGTGGCAGCAATTCTCAGGTTGACATTTGAAGCCTCAATATATCTTCTGTGGAAGGAACGAAACTCACGATTGCATACATCAACCTTGAGACCGCCGGTGAACTTGATAGAAGAGATCAAGGTAATCATTCGCAGTCGGCTAGAACCGTTTTCCAGGATCCAAAACGCTAGACAGGCTCGGACTCAAGAAGTCTCTTTACTAATTACATGGTTTCATAGGTTTTCGAACTAATGTCCTCAAATATGTGTATTCAAATGTGGATGTATCTTTTGGTCTTTGTTTCTAGGTGTTATTCGTTTGGAGGCACGCTGTATCTCCCGTTATATCTGATGCCACGGTTGTTTGGTTATATTACTGAAAGGAAGGTTTGTTAAAAAAAATCTATATATTATTTTAAAAAAATCTTGTTCAATTTAATAAAATAACTATAAAATATATATAAAGATTTAAGCATCCAATCCATCTCAATCGATTCCAAAAGTTTTAACCATATGTACACATGACTCCTCCAAATAGTTAAGTACTGTATCCCACACGTGACTATAAGAATAAGTTACTTATATTATATTTGGCTCTATAGCCGGTATACAGTATACACACAAATAGGAATGTAGTGTTTTTGCCAAATCGTTTCGGGTTCCGAAGAGGCAGCCAAAATTGTCACATCCTTATATTATCCTATCACTATCTCCCTTTACTGTTCTTTTCAACAGTGTTATTTAATTATATATGTCTACATCAAACCCCACATTAAACGACAAAATCCTCATCATCATATTTTTTAGTACAGTACTATATCTTTATTCACAAATTGTACCTTCCAAGTTTCAAGAGTCCTCTTACTAAGAAACACATTTTTTCACATAAACAAACCATATTATATGATAATGACTTTTCATATTACCACAAAACACACACACATTTCTCTCCCCCCCCTTAAAAAAAAACCAAATTTTTTCACTAAATTTGGAAAAAAAAAAAAAATCAGATCATTGTATGTAAAAATCTACCCGAATGACAAATTAAGGGGACTAAACTATAGTAGAGGCTAAAAACTCTCTCATATGTCCCCTCCTTTGTAAGTTAAGGTTGTGGATAAAAGTAACCACGGGTCGCATTGTCATCGGGAGGTTGTGGCCGGAAATGTGAGAATCCTGATGATGCTGCTGCAACTGAGAACAATGGTGGTGGTGGTGGTTGTGGTCCAGGAGGCTGCTGTTGCACCGTGCTTGTTTGCCCCGGTCTCTGCCATCCCCAGTTACTCATCATCCCTTCAGCTTCACTTCTCTTTTCTGTTGCTCTTCCCTGGAAATAAAAAAACATAACATTATCTCAGATTATCTCTGTTTGTTGCAATTGTGTTGTGTTATTTCACCTCTATCTTTTTACCTCGACGGGATTATTATAACTCGGGCATGCTCCGTTCCAGTAAACGCGATGGTCCGAGGAACCATAAGGAAAAGGTGTATTAACAGGCTTTCCCATAAACTCGTTATCCATCTACAGGTTGTTTTAAAGACACAATTAGTAACGTTTTGAAACATACTGATTCATATCAGAGACTGATATTTTGAAGTTTTTACCCTCAAGCTAACTCCACGCTGTGTTTCATAAGTATTAGAAGGGAAGTGAAAGAGCCTCCCGTTTTGCTTTGGTGCATTTCCGGGAGAAAGAGACATTCCCAAGTTGAGATCGAGTTTCTCATGGCCACCTTCATATAGATTAAAACAATCAGAATCAGAACCGTTTTTATATGTTGAAATGAAAGTTATTTCATACGAAACTGATTACCTTCGTTATTGGCCTGAGAGTTAATCTCATTTTGGTATGAACTCATCTCAAAGTTTGTAACTGCTTCCCTACCATTGGTGTTGATTGCAGCCTGGTCATAAGCCCTGTTTCCAAGAAATTGTGTTCAGAAAGAGAGAAAACTCATGTTGGATTTTGTAAGCAAAAGGAAAGGTCTCTTTCTAAGAGGTTTCTCGCAAACAAGGTAAGATTCAAGATCATTTTAAGGACCTTGCAGCTTCTACTTCGCTGTCGAACAGCCCAAGGTATATATACCTGCAATTCAAGCATCTTAAAATCACCATTGCCAAGCATTCAGCTTAACTCTTTTTTGAGGTTCATTACTCATTCCTCTAGTCTCATTTTCAAAGACAAAACACTTATATACATCCCCTTTTTTCAAATATTGAAAGCATATCAAAAAGACAAAAAAAAAAGCTGCTCACTTTTTACCAAGAAACTGACCCATCCTAGCTTCCCATCTCCCACATTTATGTAATGTAACCCCTCGATACTTTGAACTCCCACGCGAGAACCCCGTGCTCTGACGACGAAGTATATGCACAAACTCTTCCTTACTCAAGTTTTGTACCTACCAAAAAAGTAAAAACAAAGTTAATCAAACCAAAACAAAACAAACCTTTGCTATATATTCAAAACTTAAAATCTACAAACCTGTTTCATATCTTCTTCATAATCACCAAGAGTAAAGTTGATATCAGCATCAACACCTCTAAATTTGATCGCAGCTCGATCATAAGCTCTGCAAAATACAACAACATTTATCAAAACCCGAAACAAAGCTGATGAACAAACAAACACAATCCAAAAAGTACCTAGCTGCAGCATGAGCCGTATCGAAACCACCTACGTTGAATCCAAGAAACAAAGTTATAAAAAAAAAACCATAAAAATCAAATCTTGATTCTATTCAAAGAACCAATTTTTTAAAAAGTTACCTAAATAGACTTGTTTGCCACAATCCCAAATATGTGATTCCCAACGACCAGTTCTTCTATAGAAAGTGACTCCTCTATACTGTGAACTTCTCGACCTTGGTCCTCTCCTACTCTTCTTCACCTGAGCCGGAACCGGCGCCGGAGTTGGAACTTGAACCGGAGCCGGAGACGGAGCCGCTAATTTCGTTTCTCCGTCGAAAGAAAGATCAATCCAGCTTCTAGAGCTCGATCCTTGGAAATCTCTAAGATGTCCACAGTCTCCGTTCACCGGAAAAAACTCCTTAGTAGTAACTCCGGCCACGGGGGTTTCATCTCCGCCGCTACTACTGGTTCCAACTTTTAAAATATCGAAACTGAGAGTGAAGGCACGAGTATTAGAGCAAGAGTCTTCGTCAACGTCGGCATTGATAACAGACGACGTCGATGTACCGGACTCTTCTAAACGATTCCCGGCGGAGCCGTCTGATGTTTGCCGATCTAAGTACGAGTCACCGTACTGAGTCGAATCAGGTGAATCGGCGTCGAGGTTAAGATCCAACATCGGGTGATGAAGTTCACAAATCACAAAGCTCGAGATGATCGGAGTTAGTTTTGAGGAAGAAGGCGAAGAAGGGAGATTTTTTTAAGGTGTTTTAGCCGTAAAGCGTCATTGAAACTGAGGATAAAAGTTTAGGAAACACGGAGGAGGAGAGAGGTTTCGTCGCCGGAAAAAGTTACCGCCGGCGAGAGACAGTTTTAGTTTAGTTTTAATTGGAGAAGAAGAAGAAGAGAGAAGGAGACGTGTGAGGGAACATTTCAGACCCATTTTTAGAGGACCAATCTTTTTATTTATAATATAACTTTTTTAATTTCTCTTTTTATAACTATAATTTGTATTAAAATAATAATAATAATAAAACTTTATAATAAAAAAATTTAACATAATGTTGTTGGTCCTTTTTTGGCAGTGGTTTACAGGCTGAACAGGTTTCCGGTTTTTTCTCTTTTCTTTTTTTTTGGTTTTGGTTTTAAAATCCGGTTTAGGACTGCTTTTTTGGTCAATGCTTTTGGTTTATGACCTTGACGTCAAAAATAGTATTATGAGTTTTGTCAATAATTCATAGGAGACATTCAATACATCCAATGAAAACATCAACCTTTTTTTAAGCTTCGAACAAAACAAGAGTAATGATCACTGCAATAACTATTTTTTTTGTTTCTTTTAATTATTGTTACCTATGCTTGTTATTTTGTATGAATGTGATTTTGTTGTTTGAGAGCATGGTAAAGGCGTGCTTGGAGATGTAAGAGTGTGCGTGCGTACCATTTTGGCTTTGGTGGATGTGGATATGGTCCAAGTATGCCATTAGAGGATGGTACTGATCGTCATAAGGTCTATATGATGAGTGGACTGATATTGTTTTAGTATTGTGGGTGATGAGTAAGACTCGAGTTGGACTTTTTGGCTGCTTCCATTATCATTGATCATGCATAGCTCCGTGAAGCTGAGGAATGGTGTTTGATGATAATGATGATGTCGCCAAAAATTTCCGAAATTTTGTAGAATTGAAATGGTAGGAATTCGCATATAAAAATTCCGAGAAGTTTATCTTCGTTAATATTAGTAACTTAGTGTTTTCTAAAAACCAAACCTCAAATTTCAGGTCAAAGTATTACCCCATATACCACATATCAAGATTGAGAAATGATCATTGATCGAGGGTATAGGTTTAAAAGAATAGATTACATCTAAAACATACGATTGTAAAAAGCTCTCTCTCTCTCTTTGACAGCATTGTACTAAGTGGAAGACATTGGTCAACAAGGTGGGTTAGATGATCCAACGGCTGGGATTGACTCAAAAGATAACGAGTATTGTCTTAACGCTAATCTTATAAGAAAGCATTAAGCCTTCTTCACATTATCCAGATTATCCCTAATTTTCATACGAGCATGAGTAACACGTGAGACTCTCTTTTTAACCAACTTGTGTTTTGTTTCTTCCTTTCTCCCTTTCTCCCTCTCTCTCTCCTTTTTTCCCTATGGCTTTTAATTCATTTCGAGTTTTCGACAAACACTGGTTGCTGTGTATATAATACTATATTGAAGTTTTCCTAAATCCATGCTTTACCGAGATTAACTTAAGAATAAGTGCTCTTTTCTGTAAGAATTTATTATATAAAATACATATTTTAATATAAAATATAATAATACGGATCTCAAACTTGAAGGAATGCAAAAAAATATTTATTGTTTAAATTGAATATTTCTCTATAGTTCAAAGTTTAACAGAATCAGTGGATTAGTATTTTTTCCATTTTTCTGGTGACTTTTGTAACATCTCCGACGTTGGAGCAACCTTTTCCGTTTTGTGAGTTGTTTGATTTAAAAAAATGGTGTAACTTGCTTTTTTTTTTTTTTTGTCGAAATGGTGTAACTTGCTCTATCACGTGTATTTTAATCTAAGTGAATCGCTTAAACTATTTCTTATAGTTTTATTTGTTTGGTTATTTTAGACATAATGTATGGATATTTGAGCACAATGGCCTGTATTATCCGATGGAAAATCACATGCCGCTCCAGTTTCATGGCACTGGATAGAGTGGCCAGTGGCCACACTACTCGGACAAAAAGTGCTTTATGGTTTCTTCACCCCTAGGTTTCCTAAATGTATGATTTCTAATTAGTTCTAGAATCTATAATGAATTGTGTTACCATTAAAATTTGATGTTAGAAAAAGTATCAAAAACTGATTGAACATATATATATATGTATGTTTATTACTTGCTATCTCCCTTGATTGCAAACGAGAGTTTAATAGTCATATATATATATATATATATATATATATGTTAACAAGCATAGTTGAAGAAACCACTCAAAAGCGATAAAGAACTTAAATAAGGTTAATTTAATAAAGTAAATTATCAACTGTTACAAACTATAAAATTGTATCGTCGTGAGATTTTTCTAACTAAAATTAATGTGCATGCCAAGGATAGTTGTGTGCTCAAGCTAGTTTTTTACTTGTTTGTATCATTAATATATCTGAGAGATCGATCATAAAAGCAAAGCAAATGTAGACAGACACCTTGCCGACAGGGAAATATGTATGCAAGTGGCGTAGATAAATGTTTTATCGCTTAACATAAATAGTTTTGACGAGGAATAATATTTATTTATTTTGCAAGTTGTTAGTTTATTTCGATTGGATCCTGTTGGTAAAATAATATTCTTTTTGGATGGAGTTGCTGTAAACAAATGTTAATGGGTTGCGACTTCGCGATTAGATGATTATAGTTTTAAGGGAAACAAATAATCACTGTAACAACACCCAATTTTTATTGTAATTTTTTACATTACTGATCCGGATCTTGAGTCGGCTAATCCAATGAATGAGCTACTCTCTTGATGGTGCCAAAACTTGAGATACAAAGTGACTTGTGCGCAGCTCGAATTTAACGAATGTAATATGCGAGTTCAAATTTGGATAATGACACATCAACCACACTTAAACAAACCACTAAGTTACATGTCCTATTTTTTTATTTTTTTGTCAACAATTTAGAAAAAGGAAAAAAAATGTCATCAATCTATTAAAAAATCATCAATGAATATATCCTTTTAAGTTATGGATTTTCTAAGAAATTTTTGATTGAATAATCTTTCAAAATTAGTAATTTATTGGATTTTTATTCTATTTTATATCAATAAAAAACAATTATGAGTTTCACAGTAAATAATAAATAACGTTAAAATATAAGAAATAAAGAAATGTAGGTATTTTTTGACTAAACAAAGAGCATATATTGTAAATTTCATAGTATGTACATCAGTTTTATATACTATGTTATATCTACCAAAATAAAATAAAAGCTCTGATTGATACAAGACTTTTAAGACTTTAAATTTGTTTAAAGTCTTGACAGCCAATTATTTGCTAATCACTTTTATCTTTTTTAAAGCTTTGTAAGTCACTTTTATTTATTCCTTTTTGTTTTCTCAGATTTTTTAAAATGTGAAAACCAGACTTTAAAATTGAACAAATATAAAACTTTATTTTTTTTCTCCCATTATACTTTAAAGCTTTCCAAAAGTTTATATATAAATTTTACCTAAATTATATTTACACATTAATTATTCTTATTTTTTCTCTTTTTGAAGATCTATTTCAATAATAATTATTTTTATTTTCATTATCATCATTAATATCATCATTTTAATACATTTTAATAATAAAAGTAACAGCTTCAGTTTTAAAGTGTTTGTTACCAATCAAATTTTAACAGTTAAAGTTTCTACAGTCAAAGCATTTACAGCCAAATTCTCTACAGTTAAAATTTTAAAGTTAAAGTCTTTACAGCCGTAAGTAACAGCCGTTACCAATCAGAACCAAAATCAAGTCTGATTGATAATAAAACTGTTTAAAAATTTTAGCGGATAGAATTACACCCAATATAATGAGAAAAATGAGATAGGTGGTTTGTGGGACCGACGTACTATTTCTCCCTCGGAACTATCATATCTTGCCAGTTCCTCATCGATCTTTAATCTCTTACCATTTCTCCTTCGGACTTATATTCTCTATTTATTTCCCCCCGAATCCATACTTCTCCGTCCCATCGTACTGGGTTTACACAGTTTTGGTACAAACCCGATAGAAACCCATGTTATACCGGTGTGAAACCAATTTAGGACCCGGGTAACATATACAACCCGACCCGACTTCTTCTTCTTCTATTTTAAAACGAAAACCCCCAAATTGGCCAGTAAGAACCCTAAAAATCGAAATTGAATAAGAAATCTCTCTCTATTTCTCTCAAAATCATGAGCAATGTCTCTGGATCTTCTAGCTGTTCGACAAATGTCCGCGAAAGAGGAAGAGTTGTTGGTGTACCTAAGAGATGTTGGTGTGGAGAAGCAATTGTGGCCAAAACTTCCAAATCCGACCATAACCCAAATCGACGATACCTTCGATGTGTGTATGCAGCTGGAAATAAGGTAATGACAATCACTTCCCATATATGGTGTAGCTTATTATTATCTCGGTTCTAAACGATAACCAAATCAATTGTCTATGGTCTAGATTGTGAATGACAATCACGTTTTTAAATGGGTCGATGAGGCTTTGTTGGATGAGGTGGAGCTTGAGAAGAAGATGGTAATGGAGCTTGAAAAAGAGATATTTGAGAGGATTGAAGATGTTAAAGCTGAATTCAAATCAAGGATGAATAGGATGATAATTGTTTTAGTATTTGGTTGTATGATCATCTTTGGTCTAGTTAAGCTAATATGATGACATTGTAAGTTGTTAAGGTTCAATGTTAAGCTAATATGATGACATCTTGTGTTTGTTATGAGACAAAATAATTCAAAAGAAGAGACCATACGAATTTGTTCAAAAGATGTTAGAATTGTTCAAAAGAGACCATACAAATTTGTTCAAAAGAGTACAACATCAAGGCTTAATAATAAGGTTCAAAAGACACATAGACCATACTAAGGCAGAACAACATATGTTCTGAAACAGGTCATAATACCAAAAAAAAAACACTTTGCCTTGTACTAATACTCCACATTACTTGATCCATCAATTACTTCTCTTGAGTAAGACAACCTTGAGTAGATTCCACTTGAGTTCCACCCTACAAATTTAATCAAATATCAGAATCAATTGAGTGAAACAAAGAACAACCATCACATTAGAAAGTATAACTAACCTGTGTTGTATTCTTCTTATTCTTCTTTTTCTGGTGGTACCTACAATTATGATCAGCGGCACCACATATTCCACAATGCATGATTCTCTTCTTTTGTTTTGGTTTCTTCTTGGTAGGTGACTCATGAGCACCTTTCTTCCTCTTCTTGTCTATCTTTTCACCATCTGGCCTTGGTGGTGGATGCACACTTTCACCACCAGTGCAAGGCCAATAGCGTGGACCTCTTTGTGGAACAATCCCCTCCGTGTAATTCTCCTTCCACTTGAAAGTTCGAAACCATTCACACACATAGTCTTCAGCTTCCAATGTCTTATTGAGTATCAGTCCATAAGCATGTTCGCAGGGGATTCCACATATCTGAAACTTCATGCAGGTACAAGTCCTTTCATTCAAATTGACTCTGTGTTTGTCATATCCCAGGTAAACTTCATAAGCTCCATTTGTGCTGGGATGTACAAAACACAGAGAAGCTGCCTTATGCTCTTCAGCCAAGAAACGTTTAACATATGGAGTGCATATCCCTGACAAATACATGAATACACATTAAACTTTTGAATTCAATACAAAATAAATGAAAGATAAAAGAAAATGTAATGTTACTAACCTTCGTGTGAATGAGAAAGTGCAGACCGCTTAGCAATCCGAACCATTGCAAGCCTTCGAACAGCCTCCAGCATGGCCACAAATGGCTTCTCTCTTGCCTTGTTGATTGTACTATTGAAGGACTCCACAGAGTTGTTTTCCACATCCTCACAGTAGCTGCCAATCTTGTGGAACGCCCTACACCAAGTCTTTGGTTTAGTCTTCATAACATCTTCATATAAGGAACTGTCGTATGCATGGATCCTCTCCAAACTCTCTTCATAGTCTTTACTATTGTAGCACCAAGCTAGATCCCATAGTAGTTTCTTCAGCCGCATCTTATTCGGATGATTCTTCTTTAGATTACCATAAATGTGCCTAACACATTTTCGATGTTCAATCTTTGGTAATCCTAACTCAACAGCTTTAATCAAACCCTGAAACAAAGAAAACATAATTAACTTTTGTCGATCATAAACCATAATGTAACCATAATGTAACCTTTTGTCGATCAGAAACAAAGAAATCACATTCTAACCTTTTGTCGATCAGAAACCATAATGTAACCATCCCCATCACCTAACTCCAAGTCAATCTTCAGCCTATTCACAAACCATGACCAATTATCTGTGTTCTCAACTTGAACAACACACCAAGCTATTGGGTAGATAGCATTGTCAGCATCTCTTCCTAAAGCAACCAGCAGCTGTCCCTTGATCTTTTCTTTCAAGAAACAACCATCAACTCCTATTAGTGGTCTGCAGGATTTTTTCCATGTTCTCCTAAGAACATCAAAGCATACATAGAATCGCTTAAACACATCCTGTCCAGCCTCGTTCTTCACCGTTTCAACCTCTACAACAGAACCTTGATTTGCTTCTAATATCTCAGCCCCATAGTCTCTGAGCCGCTCAAATTGAGTGTCATATTCAAGCGCTATCCATCCCAATGCCTTTCTCCTAGCAGCTTGACATTGACCTCTAGTAACTGATATCTTCCACTTCTCCATTATAGTCTGCTCCATCTTCAAAGGCATGTAATAATCCGGTTCTTCTCTAATCTTATCCAGAAACAACCTAGCTATCACTGGCGTCTTAAACATTTCACACTCTCCATTAGGTACACAAATATGCTTGTTCGTGTACAATGTAATCCTCCACATCGACTCATTGTGCAAACATGCCGCATAAACTTTCCACATACATTTCCCCTTAGCACCAACACACTTAAAACCGATTCTATCTCTATCATACCTGTATTGCTTAAGGTTACAACCGGATACAAGTGCATAGTCGAGAACACACTCCTTAAAAGCGATTCCATTGTAGAAGCGTTGCCCTTTGTACATTGAACCATCACCACGAACGAGGGGAGTCCCCCTTCTCGCTGCACCACTACGAACACGTTCCTCATCCTCATCGTCACTTTCTGGGTACACGTTATGACGAATCGATTCCTCGGCTTCTGTAAAATCTGTCGCCATCTTGTCGATATGAAACTCATCACGATCCTCAGCTTCTGCGTCGAAATCTACTCCAGGAGGCGGATTAAGAACGGGAATTAACGCCATCGCCATCGCAAACGCCGAGAAGAGCAAAGGGGAAACGATTTCGGGAATTTAGGGTTCGTCGAGAGAGCAAAGGGGAAAATCGATTTGGGGATTTTATGATTTTTAGGTTTCTTTAGGTTTAGTTATCTAATCGGGTTGTAATTGGGTTGTTATCCGGTATAATGTGGTTTAATATGGTTTCATTTGGTTATTAAGGTTCAGAATTTGGTTAAGCAAAACAGTAAACCATTATAACCAACACGATGGGGAAACGATATGAGTAAATCAAGTTTGATGGGGAAATAGGCGTAGAAGTATGGATTCGGGGGGAAATAAACAGAGAATATAAGTCCGAAGGAGAAATGGTAAGAGATTAAAGATCGATGGGGAACTGGCAAGATATGATAGTTTCGAGGGGAAAATAGTACGTCGGTCCTGGTTTGTGACTAGTGTAACTCATAAATACAATTTCCCAATAAAGTCGAGGATGTAGATTTTTTTTTTTTCGTTACATCGGAAAAGCCAAAATGTAGACACGCACTTCTTCCACACATTTTTCCCTAAAGATCCTCCCAAATTAGTTGGCTCCCATGATTTTGACATTTCCTATCATTATGTATCCCATTCACATCCCAACATTGTTTGTTTCTTCAATGTACATATATATATATATACACACACTTTTTTTTTAATTCTTAAAAACAAACCATTGTTGTATATTACAATTTAGTACTATTTAGGTACCCATTGTTTAGGATGCTAGTATCCTCAAAAACGGTACGACCAAATATTTATCTTTTGAGTACTACGTCGTACTTATAAATTTAGTACTACGTTTTAAAATAAATAATCACAAACCAAATATTTTCTTCATATATATTTTTGTTGACCTCATCTTTATTTTAAAAAACTTTAGTTTTTTTAAGCTGTTTAATTTCTAAATATATATCTTTACTCTAATAAAAATGTAATACTTTCTAGGTTTTTTTAAAAATTAGATGTTTTTGAAATTTGTTTTTCTTTAAAAAAAAGATATTTGTATTTAAATTCAAAATTTGAAATCTTTCTAGTTATTTTTAATCGAAAAAATAGCAATTAAATTCATAACATGATGAATATTATAAAGAGTTTATAAATACGTATATAAAAATCTAATTACAAATCATACGATTTCAAAAACAAAAAAAATATGAAAGAAATGTTATAATCACCAAGTAAATGATACTTTTAATGATTTTTGTGGGATTTCAAAATTATTAGGTTAACTCTATTTTAAAACTATGATCTGTCATCTATGTTTGAAATTTTGTATTATTAATGGCTTAGTTCACCATCCAAAAAAAAAAACACTGTTTACCAAAAGTTAGAAAAAGAGTAATAAAAATTTTCACTATCCCCTGCAATAATGAAAATTGGTCGACATGAAAAGAAAAAAGAGAGGAAGTTAATCATCGGTTAGTGTTGAAATATATATATAAAGAAAGTGAAAAAATATATAAAAATGATTAGAAATGAAGAATTTTAGAAATGCTTTCTCATGTGTCTTCTTGCCATCTTAGTCATCACAAGAAAATACTTTTGTGCCCCTTTCCCATCATGGTAAGTGGTAACCAAAGTCTTCAACCTTAAAAGATACATAAATATATAAAAACTTATAAAACCTGGAAAAAGTAATTTATTCCAATTTTGGTTACTCTCTCAATAATGAATGGTTCTCCTCGTTACCTGCTAGAGCCGGTAGGTAAACCAACAACATGTGTTTCTTTCTTTTAATTAGAAAAAAAAGAAATAGTTTTTTTGCTGATAATGTAAAAAATCTTATTCACCCAATAATATTACGCCACGTAGTGGATATGCCAACGTATATGATCTAACGGACGATATTTTGATCTGCTTTCCAATTTTGTTTTCTTTTTTTTTCCCCGAAGACCTTTTAAATATGACACATTTCGAAAACAAAAATCATAACATCAAAATCACACCGAACAAAAGAAAGAAAATTTGATGTGACTGGTAGCAAAATTTGAAGCGTAGGAGGTTGAATTATTTATTTCTCCAATTGCCAATCAGACTGATACATTAAATGGTTAAAATTAGCAATTTAGTTAGATTGCTGAAAAATATGGTTAGAAGTTAAAAGTTTCAGAACTGATAGAAAAATGAATTATAATTGTAAGTTTTATATAAAAACAAATTAGTTTTTTTTATTTCAGTTAAAATGAAATTTGTTTTTTCTTCAATCGACTATACGATATATTTTTGATTAAAAAGATATCATTTATATTTTTAGTATAGTTATGAATAATAATAAAAATTTTGACTTATTAATTTGATTATGTATCAAGAGTATAAAAAATTTATAATAAATATTTTAAAATAAAAGTATTTATAAAATGAGAGAGGGTATTAAAAATTGGAATGGTTGTCCAAAATGAATCAATACCACTTTGAAAGTCTAGTATTTTTTTCCCATTTTCATAAGATCTCACTACCAAAGAGGATAAATAATTGACGTCGACAATTTTTTTTAAAACTTTTCTAATACGGATCATTATTGATTTAGGAAACGACAGGCTAAGTGCAAACAAAAAAAAAAAAAAAAAAAAAGATAGTGGAGACCTTACAAATTATCTAGAGAACAATCTATCTTTTTTTTTTTTTTTTTTTTGTGCACCGATTAATCTATCTATATAAAAAAAACAAAGTACAAAATCATCTTTTAACTAATGAAGAAACAAGGGGACCATTAAGCAAATTAATATAAGTAAAAAAGGTAAGAGAGCATATGGATATCATTTGAGAATAGAATATTAATAAGTTAGGAGGAGGGTAGTAATGTGGAGGGCTTGTAGTGCACAACATCCAACATGAATGAATACAAAAGATTGGACAAAATAAGTAATTTTTGTTTATAATAATTTAGCCAAGTACAAAAGCAGTGTTTCCATTAATGGTGAGAATCTCTTGTCGGCAAGAATAGTGTACGAGGTTTTTATATCTCTATGGGTTTACGTGGTCCTTTCCTCACCGTTCATTCTTCTTTTATCTCTATCTATCTTTGTTTACTTACATGTTACAACAGCCTTTTTTTATTTTGTTTTGCATCAAGAAAAAAAAAAAAAGACAGCCTTTTGTTTCCAAGAGACACATGATGATATATGAATAATTTAGATGAAACTCACGATTGTTTTTGAGTATAGTTAAAGATACATTAGATGAGTTAGATTGAATACGTACGTAGTACCATAAACAAAGTAGTAGGGTTTCAGATAGATGTGAATCAAATTATTAACTCTCTTTTCATCCTCTTTTTACATAAGTTTTTACGTAACATGCCAAGCGACCATCATGACTTGTATTATAATCATAAGGAACATGACAACAAACTAAACATAATTCGTTTGTATTATTTCTTAATTTACTCTGAGTAACGAGTAACGACAAAAAAAAATGAGTCTGAAAATATAAGATACTAATAATTCGTTTTGAATCATTTCTTTAGTTAATCGCTCTGAAATCACTCAAGTAATCATAATATTTAGTTTGCTTATCTTCAAAACAATACCCAAAGTGTGTATGAAGGCACGCACATGCAATTTGCTGAAACGAGCTAGCTGGGTAAAACATAATTATCTCTTTATATCATTATAAATTTGTTATTCAGAAAAGAAAACAAAAATGTCTCTTAATGTTGAAGTTTTTTTGTTAGACGCCACGATAAAACATCTTAGGGTTTGATTGTTCAAACCGTAAATTTTTTTTTCGTTTAAATGAAATAAAATATTTATTTTTTCTATGAAGATCAGCTGTAAATATATACTGGACAAAAACGCAAAATAAACAAATATAAATTGACTTTTCGTTTGTATATGCAATTTACAACTACAAAATTTAGACGCAAAATAAACAATTTTTTTGTTCTTTTTCTTTTTCACCGATTTGGTCAAAAAAATGTTCACTTGAATTTGAAACTTAGAACATTACACAATATCTATACGTACAAACAGATTGAAAATTCACCTTGTTCTGAAATGTACAAAATCTACAAGCAAAAACAAGAATGGAAAAATATCATTGTTTTACACAATTTGAAAGCACGATGAATTAGCGTCTGCACGCAAAGTTGCCAATTGAAGGAAGGAAACATATACAAGAAAACTAAAAAAAGAGAGACAAATTTGGCTTAGTGATAAGAGAGAGTCTAGAAAAGGGCATATAGTTATTGGTTCACACCAAATATGTTACCATCACAAAACATATATAATCAACTCAACTCATTGCCTCCAAAAGCAATTACGCGACAGTCTATTATATACATCTGTATAGACCTTTCAAATATTATATGTAAGATACTAAATATTAAATAAGATTACAAAAGTTCATCAACTCCAAATGCAGTGGATGCCATCAATTAAAAAACATATCAAATTTTCTAGTGACTTCTTAAAATTAAAATAACGATAAAAAAAAAAAGAAAGATTAATATAATAAATCATGGGGTATGGAATATGATGCCATCCTTGAATTAATTTATGGTTATCAGATTTAACTAAAATATGAATATCATACTCTTTAGAACCAGATTTTTTCTTTATCACTTGTGGATCTTTTTTGTTTGTTAAGAAGAGAAGAACCCGACAGTTGTCTAGAAATATGATGTTGACATGAGGTGTTTCCAATATATTTAACAAAAAAGAAAAACCTATTAGACATTGTTTATTGATTACACACCAATTAGGTTAAAACAAATACGTATATTAGTGATCCTTTGTTTGGGCAAAAATAAAAGAAAAAGATCCGTTGTAATCCTAATATCCTATCAAAATCAAGCTACCTTAATAATGTTGATATTACTTTGCGAGTTGACGTGCACGGAGGACTTATTAGCATTGAAAGCTCTTTGGCCTATTGATGAAGATCCAATCCGAATATGACATTTGAGAGCATTGCTAATTAATGAAAGGAGAGAGTTAATTCATTTGTAAAAAGGTCTCTACCCCAATTTGTTCAAATTCAAACAACCACTTTCTTTTTCCTCATTTTCTATTCAAAAATATATCAATAGTTTTCTTAACTCTGAGTTGATAGGAACTTATTCAACTAAATGAGTTAGCTTAGTTTCACATCGACCAAACTCTGATAGCACATTTTTCTTTTTATGGTAAACTTATTTAGGTACAACTATTATGCCAAAGAAATGTCGGTAGATACTATTTTACTATTTTCATTACGTTTTACGTTAGAAATTTTTTTGAAACTGTTACAATTTAACAAATTTCCATATTTAAACCCCAAAGTGTGAAAAGTGAAAACTAAAATTCCTAACCTCCAACAACTCATATCATAATCACCGTCTTATAGATTCATCAAACCTAACAAACTGTAATCACAAAAGTTAGATCTTGACACCAAATTTTAATTTCTAAACCTTGCCCGATCCTATATACTGTGACAATGTATACACCCCACTACTGTCAAACCTCTTAGCCTAAGCCTAAACACAACCTTTCGTTTGTCGTCGGAACCCAAGTCATTGAAAAAGAAAACAAAAGATGAAGATATTTATGTAAAATAAAACGAAAGAAGTTACTTGTTAATTTAAAAATTAGAGGTGGTATGGAGCAAATTAAATTTTAAATTTGGGGCTAACTTTCACCGATTCCCATACTTGTACTGACTAGATGACACATCTGATGATTCATTCTTTCAGAAGATGATTCCCAATAAAATTGATTTGACCATTTGGAGTAATAATAATTATTATTATTAAAAAAAAAAGAGAACCAAGATAATAAAAAGATAAACCTTGACGTCCTCTTTATTCAGAGGTCTTTTCTTGTCATTAATAAAGAAACCTAATTTTGACTTTGACAAGATAGACCAAGAAAGAAACATAAACATTTTTCTTCATATGAACATACACCCATCTCATTCTCATTACATATTGCAACAGTTAGTTAGGTACTTAGATCCACCAAAAACCCAAATACACAAGCCTATCTTAAAAGCAAAAAAGCCTATCTAACAAGATTCAATCACTATTCATCCTCTGGAATGCATCAGTACCAATGTACCATGGAAGCCTATATATATATATATATATATATATATATATATATATATATATATCAATGTTTAAATATTAGTCTCTCCTAATAAAGTTGGATTAAGGACTAATGACTATTGTGATTATTTGCAGCAGTTGGGAGTCCATGTTGGTGCTTGTCGTTGATATTACGTATTAACACGCTTTTGCTTCGTTAAGAGCACTCCCCATGAAAATTAATCATGTCGCTGTGCCCTGCATTCTCATCATATTTAGTGTTAAGTCTTTATATTGTAATATTGGCTCTGCCTCAAAATGTAATCAAATGCATCAGAGGGCATATGAACTTTTTAAAGTAGATTCTCTTTCTCAGCTCAAGTTGGATGATTCATACTAAAATGTGATCCTGAATAAGACATGAAATATTATTATACCTCGAGCATGAATGGTGTTGATTCCTGGGCCTTTCAGTTCAGTCCCGTTGTCGCTCAGTAATGATATCCCGGCTGATGTTATATGGAACGGGAAGGCTAAAGGAGGTGACATAGGAGATTTTGCAACCTTAATGATTCTCTGACCTGCACAAAGCATGAAACCAATGACATGAACATACATTCTTGGTAGTTACTGTGACCTTACAAGTGCTTTACTTTTCATTCCATAAAGTGTGTGAAGCCTTGCCTGATTTGGCTTCAAGAACAAGCCGGATGGTTACAGCATGAGCCCAATTTATCCCCAATGCAGCAACAAGGTGAGAATCATATGTCTTTCTTTGTTCTTGTAATCCATCTTTTAGTTTAGCTGTTGCAAAGGAAATATATGATTGTGGCGAATAGGAATTAACAAATATTACAGAACAGGATCTAACCTGATTACTTTACCTTGGAAAGAATACTGACTAGTTTCATCGCGGTTTTGAGATCTAACTTGATTAGTCACCACTATAGGGATCCGAGAAAATTCAGCAAGCGATCTGGAAATGTGAGAACTTATATCAGTCAATCTACAGAAGAAGTGATGATGTGAAAATATATCCCAAGCTTTGAGTTAGTACGAGACTACAGTTCATACTTTAAGAAAGAAATATGCCAACCCAACTGATGCTGTCTCTGAGCTCCTTGTTTGTTTTCACTGAAAATCAATCAGTTGATCAAAAGAACAAAAGCTTTAATTTAATACCTTGCAGTTGCTAAGGTCACCTAGGGAACAAGAATGACATGAACCTGATCAGCAGGAGATAGAAATTAGACTTACCCTGAAAGAAGAGCTGTCATACTATCAATTACTAGAAGCTTTACTTGGTTTTGAAGAATTGAATCCTTGAGTTCTTGTATACTGTCTTAGAGAGAAAAAAATTGATATAATGCAACATAATAATAGCTCCTAGTTGTACGGTCAGAATTTCTCAACTCCTATTGAATAAAAATTTCAACCCCTCAGCCAGCAACCGAAGTGAGGGCAAGCCCGTATCACCAAGTAAATTTTACAATGTTTCAGTCATGGCACTTTTGTATTTCCTGTAAGCCTACACTAACAAAACGATGAGGAAATCTTACGGACCTTTCAGTAAAGTTAGCTAAAGATGTTGGCCGCAAAACAAGGATTCTTCCTGCCATCTGCACTACGAATGGTTAGGAAGACTTTAATATGACAAGACTTTACCAAAGGCATAAAACACAGAATAAACCAAATAAAGTGTTCCACAACCTCTTGTGCCATTCCTTTAAGGTGAAACACTTCCGGAAAGCTTTCCAGTCCCATTTCTATCACCCTGAGAGATACATTCTCTGAGGATCTTTTGCACAATAATAAGCAATGTGGGAAAAAATAAAAAAAGTCAGTTAACCTTCTTGAACTAAACTTGGACTCCACATCTATGTAAACCACACGACCATCTAATCCTCCATAAGCTGTTGGAAACGAAGCTGATAAGGCAAGTTTCATGCAAAACTGCAAAATAAAGAGAACTTTTACCATACACAAACAAACAAAAGGAGGAGCATCTCACAGATATTTCAACTTAACTACACAACAATGACATTCTAATTCAACACCAGCATCATGAGAAAACATCAATCTCAGAAGAAGAAAAAAACTAACCTGTGATTTACCAATACCAGGAGGACCAACTAACTCAGTAAGAACACCAAAAGGTATCCCACCGCATAAAGTTTCATCCAATCCTTTCAAATGGGTAGGAAGATGACCAGATAAGTGCTCGTTTTCGACTTTTTTCTCCAGCAAAGATCGAGCCTTTCCGAACACAACAAGTGAAACAAGAACTTAAGATTAAAGAATGACAAAAAGCATATCATAATTCCATCATATATAATAACAAAAGAGCTTACTGATTGACATGGTGGAGAAGTAGCTTCACTGATGAGTGCCACTGCTGATTTTGTCTCTTTCATTCCAACATCAAGTAGCTCCATTAATTCAAATTCTGGCATTGATAACGCATCCTGAAACCTCCACCACAAATAATTTCATGGCTTTATTATTATAAACCTAAAGAATCTCTCATCCGATTTATACACAAAAACTGAAAACCTAAGAAGAAATTAGTAATCTGTCTGACAGATTTGGAAAAAACCTTGGCGGTGATGATGTTTCTTGCGGCGAAGATGTTTGAGATTTTGATGTGAAGACCCATTTCTCCGATGGGCTTGTTCGCCATTTTGTTGAACGTCTCCAGCGACTGAGATTAGATTAGGGAAGAAGCCTCTCTCTCTCTTTCCCCGCCAAATTGGAAGTTATTATTGGGCTTAGTAATTTGGGCCTGAGATAAGTACTAGGCCTGACCCGTTTTGTAAGATCCGTTACCGAACCAGTTTTTTTGTCAACCATTGACGGCATTACTTCTAGCTTGGAATTTATTGTATTACTAATTACCTACCCGATTTGCGGGTTTAGAGTTTTAAAAATAAAATAAAATTTAACAAAGAATATAAAAGTAAAAACTATCTATAAAAGTAAAGTAAATAGATACATTGAGGTGTCCTGTAAATATCTATTGTAAAATGTGCGACTTTACGGTTGAGACTATTAATCAAACTTTTTTTGAATGTCCTCATTCGTGGGAAATTCAGGATTTATCTTTAACTTTGGCTCATCATAGGATTTTCCATATGAATCGGTGTACTCAAATTTGGATTTTGTTTTCTAGAGGGATGTCTCTCAACAGGGTGATCCTGATTAACTTTTTCAATTACCATGATTTTTAATCTAGACGGCCAAAAATATTTTTTTTTAGGTTTAGAGATCGAGACGAATGATATAATTGCTCAGGCTTTGGGAGATAAGTTAGTCTAGGAACAGACGCTATCTTTTACGGCGGTCATGTCGACTCCATCTTCGTCCTCGGATGTCCAGGTTTCTTCACCTTGTTATCAAATTGATGGTTCTTGGAAAGTAACCAATGAGCATTCATGATTGGTTATGTGACCAAGGTACCATCCAAATTGATGGTGCTGTTGCGTTCGTGAGGAGCGAACCTTGTTGTTGGGAGTCAAGTGTCTAAGACGGAGCCCATCCCCTGCATTCAGAGTTAGAAGCGTTGTTGTGGGCCATGGAGTGGATACGTGCTGAGTTACTCACTATGGTGCATTCCTCTGAATATTGGCCATCCTTCTCCAACTTGCTCGATGAGTTTAATTCGCTGGAGTTTTTTCCACTATTCTCCCTCTCTTGGATCCCACATGCGACAAATTTGAAGGCGGATTGTCCTGCCCATGCTTCGTATTCTATTATCTCTGAAGTTTCTTTTATAAACCCCTTCCCTCTAACTTGGACAACTAACCGAGGAAATTCCTTTTAATTTATTGTTTGGTTGAAAAAAAATATAGATACATTTTTAGTTAAAGAAAATAGTTGTAGATGAGTTCAAAAGTATTAAAATTAAATTAAATTTAACAAAGAATTTATATTTAATTATTTTTGTAAGTAAAAACAATGTTGAAAAGTAAAGAGGTAAACTTTTAGTTATAGAAAATAGTTGTTTTTTTTTGTTGCTATAATACACTAATATATATTCATTTACAAATTTACTGTCTACATTACCACTAAAAGTTTATTTGTACACACAAATATATTGTACTGTTAAAATATATTCTTTAGTCTTAACTACTACCAACAAATTGTCTTTATGAACATATTAAATAACCTATTATATGTCTCTTCACTTTAACATATTTATAGTTACAAAAACGCATACGTTAATCTTACATACTCCTATCATATATATTACAATAGCAGTCTTTTGAATAAATTATTTGATTGATGAAAAAAATATAAGACAATCTACTTTTTATTTCTACTTCAACAATCTTTTTCTTTATGTAAAGGTGAGTATTTACATTTTTTTTAGAAACAGTAACTAACTGTATAATTTTCACAATTATTTTTTATCTTATATAAAAAGTAATATTTTTCTTGTAATATAGCAACTTAAAATAAGTAAACAATATTATAATTTTAAAATTTATGGTATATATATATATAATTTATCTTATAATTACATTTTAAATAAAATTAGGTGTTATTTTATCTATTTACTTTAGGTTTTGAATTCTTATATTTTTAATAATGAATTAACACATGTCAACATATGAATGATATAATTGACACGTGTCACGATCTTGTTAATAAGTAATTTTGTAAACAAGGTTTATATAATAAGATATATGAATTGAATGTCGTGATGGGTAAAAATACCGAGCCCGACCTGAACCCGAAATAAATCTGCCCACAAAAAATCCAAACTAAAAAAATTCAAATGAGTTTTAGATACTGTAGATAAACTCGAAAAAAACCCATTGATTTTAGGTCTACCCATGGATACCCAAATTATATTTTTTTTTCTTTATTTAACTTTTGTATCTAACTCTTAGTATACTATTTATATCATATGTATTTTGATTCAGTATTTAAAATTTAACCATGTATTTATATTCATGATTATCATCAAAATAATTATATATATATATATATATATATATATATTCATCTAAATTTAATATTTACCCCAAAAGAAAAATTCATCTAATCCATCTTAATTATAAGTCTATAATAGAAACACCAAAAGCCAAATACTCGTTATTAGATCTGTGTAGAAAATTCCTTTTAAAATAAAATTAAAGTAAAAAAATAAAAATAAATAATAATAAAAAACTGTTGAATTCTTAAAAAAACAAAAAAAAAAAAACTGTTGAATTCTTGAAAAAAACAGAAAAAAAAAATCTGTTGAACTCTTTAGGAGTTGTTGAATATAATAAACATGTTTATGTAAGTTGATTCAGTTATTATAACATTTTTGTATGTTCAATGTAACGTGTACATAGCCACACAAAAGAATCAAACATGCTATATTAAACATTTCCACCTAAATATTCTAAATTGACGAAGATAAAACAAATTACCCGATATGAAATAAAACCCATTTTCCAAAGGTTTACACGTGTCATTTACATCTCATTGTTTTTTTTTTTCTGACAAAAAACCCGACGGGTACTCATTACCTAGTAGGATAAACCCGTGTGACACTTTA
Source organism: Camelina laxa (assembly GCA_024034495.1). Lineage (NCBI taxonomy): Eukaryota > Viridiplantae > Streptophyta > Magnoliopsida > Brassicales > Brassicaceae > Camelina > Camelina laxa. The sequence continues at coordinate 25,296,791 of CM043883.1, forward strand.
ATTAAATGGGATCCGACCCGTTTTAAACTTGCGTATTTTTCTAAATTAAAATCAGATGTATGGGTTTTAAATTTTACACGGGTCTCGGGTACCCAGTGGGTTTTAACCCGCCATTAACATCTTTGAATCCTAATGAAGATAAGCATTTTGATAGTGTGTCAATTAAAAGTGTTTACTTCAGTTTTATCAATAGACAGCTAGTTGACAGAGATTTGTCACTCTGCTTTGATCACTTTCTATTTTTACTATTCGACAACAGTTAAATAAGCTCAACTGTGGTTACGAATTTCCTGTGCTTTTTTTCTACTTTTGTTACACCTATATCAAGTTATTGATTTGAAAATGACAAAAAGTATTGAGTTCAAATAATAAAAATTTAATTTTTCATCAGTTTTTCTCATTAACCACGTTGTAGACTTTTAAATATTATTCCATTTCCAGCTAAGCAAGTCCCAGGACATAGCAAGTCCTTTTCCTAACATTGGATCCAGCTAAGCAGTGTAATCTTTTTAATAATCTAGTTTAAATTTGCTTTTTGAGTACTTTATGTTTGTTTTATGTGCTTTTACTCTTTTAAGATTTTCCTAAACATAAAAGAAAGAAAGTGGAAAAGTAGAGGAACCACAAATAACGTGCAAGATTGGTCTTTGCTAAACATTTTATATATGGATGTGATGTCGATTACTCTTTATAGAGTCTTCAGTCTTTTAGCCCAAAGTCCGAACGTAAAAAAAATAAAACGCGTAAGCCTTAGAACTAAATCACAAGACAATACGATCTAAGGGGATCATGACCATTAATCTAGGTTGTGAATAACTGGGAGAAGCTATAGTGATTGGTGAGCTTATTGTCAGCAACAAATAATGGAATATTAATAACTACGAACGCATCTGGCTGGTGGTTTGTTTTACTGGTTTAAATTCCTTATTATGATAGTAAATAAATGTATTGGCAAGTCTCTTTACAGAGATTTAGTTTATGTTCTATACTCCATACATGAACTATAACAACATGAATATGGTTTAAGAGTTTAAGATACATCGAGGTCTAAGAAGGCAAAAAGATAATTTATCATTCATTTTAAAACTCGCAATTATGTATAATGATTCCTGCAATTCACTAATCATACTTCTAGGTACATAAAAATGTATACAGTTAAGGTAACTCCTTAGTTAAGCGATACATCAAAATCTGAGCAAGTGGCTAATAAAAGGACGGTCTAATAACGTTTGAGATAACGTTTTATGTTTGGAAGTCACGAAAGACTCATAATTAATAGTATGCTTTTATAACAGGGTCATAACAATTCAGTAAGGACGGTGGATGGAGTTTTTGACAATGTTTTTGGTCCACTCATATCTTATGGATTCGTCTTAATGAGAGTAATACTTGACAGCTGCAATGAATTTCCTAGAATATTCACTCGATAACGTTATTCATAATTTGAATTCTTGGCCAAAAACAGAATTTGGGATGTTAAAAATCTTCAAGAAAATGTTATTGGCATGTGGAACTTGACAAAAAAATCTGGCTTTTAATCTGACTTTAAAATCTCTGTAATTTAATTGGGTAAGTAATTAACAAATAAATTAAACATCATATAGATACACGTATTGTTCGTTTATCTGAATGCTTAGTTTTCGTTTTTAAAACAAACATCTGGATGCAATCTCGATGTTTTAACACTAAAATGAAGAAAACATATTGTCAAGTACAACACGAAGTTTTGGTCGAAATGGTATAACCATACATACTTGTATGTACGTCTAAAATTATATAAAACAAATCTCTTTAAAGTATAATTAAAAAAAAAAAAGTTGACTTTACGTCGTAAATTTTCTAAAAATAAAATAACATGCACGAAAAAAAAAACTAATTTAATGGAAGTTAATATCAGACATGATTATTACATTATTTTACTATCAAAATATTTATTTCTAAAGGTAATAAATAATCCATGCATAGTCACATGATGCCAGATAAATGCAATATTATACCTAAACGTGATGAAATCATTTTTCCCCCAATAGGAAGACAAAACAAAAGAAATGTTTTCTTCAACCAAAGTCAACGACCGAACTTGCTCAAGCCTTTCCTCTCTTCATCTTATCTTATACTCCCTTCGGTTTTTTTTACTTGTCGTTCTATAGTTTTGCACACAAATTAAGAAAGTAGATCAATGTTCTATTATATCCCTTCATTAATACATTTTCTATTTTTTTATTGGTCAAAACATTAAAATAGTTGGGAAATAAAACGACAAGTATTGAAAACCTAAAACGACAAGTATTGGAAAATAAAAAATTTAGTCTAGAATGACAACTAAAAAAAACGAGAGGGAGTATCAGCCTAACTAAAGTCAAAGACACTTCATATTGTAAAAACACTCCCCTTAATTAGTAGGCAGTTTTGGGGATGCAATTTCATAACACCGAAGTTCTTAGTCTTAAAACATTCAATCTTTATTCTCCCTTATACTAATTAATTTGTCAAGGCTCATGAGTTTTTTTATTATTGGAATATTCTATATATATATACTATGCATTCACCAACTCTATCGTTGATTCACTTTTTATAAATTAATTAACATCTTGTTTTCTTTTTTTTTGAATATAATGTTAAATTAGATTTAAAGAAAAAAACGTTTGTACAACTAATGCGTCATATAATTGATTACAGAAACTACAATTTTAGTAGAAAAAATATAGAAATAGAGGAGATAGAGTCGCGTATCACCGCCGAGTGCTCAACCATAATAGCAAAGCCTCATCGTACCGCTGGTCCCCCATCCGCTGAAGAGCTAATAGTTGATTCCTAATCTGTTGTTCGATACGCTTAACTAGTTGTCTTGGAGTTATAGAGGGTTCTCCGTGGCGTCGTCTGTTACGTTCCCACCACATAGAATGGACAACATCTTGTTTTCAGATGAAGACTCTCTATTGTTTGTTTCTATTAGAGTTTGGGAATCGTTTTTAAAATACGATAGAACGATAGATGATTCCTTTTTGTTTTATTTAATTTTATTAATTGTCACTAACCAAAATACTTTGTGACTTATATAGCATGAACCAAAATACTCAGACACACGTATTCATAAACTTTTTAAATGCATTCTTGATTTGTGACAAAAAGTACAAGTTATTTATACAATTTTTTTTTGCAGACAAAAAAGAAAATTAATACAATATTCACGCATGAACTATATAATATAAAGACCCTAAAAAAACCATTGACCCACCATACATAATGAAAAAACACCGAACCTTACCACATTCATTGAATAAATATTTTATCTTTAATTAGAAGACCAATTCCTTCTAATCATGTTTAATAATTAATTAATTTGGTATTTGGTATTTGGAGATATCCTCACTCTTTTCTTTGCCTATAAGTTAATATTCATCTCTCTTCTGATCCTTCTACAATTCTTCTTCCTCTCTTCTCAGCTTAAAAAGTTTCAGTAATCCATTTTTTTTCTTCTTTAATTGTGTTTTGCTTTAACAAGAAGCAAGACTAAGCCCTTCTCCATCTGTACCTTTCTTTCTGTCACTAAAGAACCCTCTCTGCTTTATTAATTAACTTTCAGTTTAATTTTTTTTTCTTTAAATTCTCATATTTACATGTAGATTTGATTCTTATTATTACACACTCATGTTTTAGATTTGCTTCTTACACACACTTATGTGTTTGACTTGCAGAGAATCTTGTCCGTTAGATTCACCCATGGAATCTCCAGCGACCAAATCGTCCACCGCGAGGTCCGTTGAGCTACCGCCTCGCCGCGGAAAGGTGAAGCGAGAGATCTTTGGTTTCTTGGCCAGTTCCATCGTTTCCGCGGTCAAAGCCGGTGGAGCGCTTGGAAGGAACTCGGGAGGTGGTGGTGGTGGCTCTTCTTCCTCCACCACTACTCCTCCAAGGAGTGGATACACCTCTGACCAGAACAACGAATCCACTTAAAAGCAACAAACATATATAAAGATTAAAGACATAATTAAGAAAGTGCCACCACCATGGCACCCTAAGAGGAAGCTGCGCTGAGTGGTTCTGTTCGTTTTTTGAAAACAGAACGCTACTTTTGTTTTCCACCACGTCCGGTTTGGTTTTATGGTGGTTTGTTTTATTTTGTGTGGTACGACCCGGTTTAACTTCGTTTTTTTCGGTGGGTTAAACTGGGGAATACGTAATGGTGTGATTAATTTGCTTTTGATTATTGTTTGTAAACAAAAATATCTCCCTAATCTGTTGTTTCTACGTGTTTTTTAAGTGGAGTAAGATGTCTTCTGGGAGATATTTTTGTTTGGTTTTGGTTTGGTTTGGTTTGGGTTTAATCATGTGATTTGAATACTTTAAGTGTCTGTTTGTATCTTAAATGCAATGTATAAGTGTGTGTGTGTTTTTTTCTTTTGAAAAGAATTACTCTCATTACGTGGGGAATTTGATCGAAGATGTCAAGAAAAAGTAGTAAATGGATCGTTTGGTAAAAAAATGTAATTAGAAAAACAAAACTATAGATATTAGACAAAGAAAACTTACTTCAAAAGGTAGGATTGTTGTGGTTATTACTTATCTATTTTTTAAAATTTTTTTTACTAAATGGTAAAACTGATATTTTTAATGAATAAAATGATAATTCTAGTTTATTACTCTTAGCAAATAACAAAAACATACAGACCAAAAATTCAAAATGAAATTTATTTTAATGTACTTTTAAAGTATATGCCTATATTCATTTGCTCTATTTGTTTAAGTTGGTTGATTTGTCGTCTTAGAATTTTTTTTTTTTGTTTTTCTTGGTGCTAGTTTAGTTTGGTTTGGTTTGGTTTGAAAAACTGTACTTATAAATATATGGTCGCCAATTCGCTATGGTATACTACCAAAAATATGTCTCTTCTCAATATACTACAAAAAAATATAATAAATGGTCAGAATTTTAATTTATTTTAAGAAATTGTTAGAAACTAGGATTGACCTGTGGTACACTACGAGATAATATTTTGTATTTATATATAATTGTACAATAATTGATATTCATCATTTTTTTTAATAAATTATTAAAAATTTATATATAATTTATGTATTTGCAAATATTTACAGTGTCAGTTATTAAATAAACAGGTGTTGAATTTGAAAAAAATATAAGCATGTATATTTTATTAAAGATAATTGCATAAGTAATTCTATCAATTTTAATATATATTATTAAATTTCAACTTTAGATAATATTAGTTTTAAATTATAATTTTGGATTAAATGATTAGAATTTTGATGAATAGTAGAATATTTCTAAATTACTATATTGGTGAATTTAAAAAAAAGGGTTTTTGGCTAGACCGGATGGATTACATGTTGTTCCATATTTTGTGATGGTAAAGTTGTTATAATAGTGATGTCGTTTTACAACTAAGGGGTTTGTATTTAAGAAATTTTTTCTAATTAGGTTCCTTAACAAATGAATAATCAAAAACAATCTTTCTAAATTTCTCTCTTATCTTTATTTCTCTCAGCCACTAACGATGCAAGTTCTACTTGTTAGTCACTGACTTAACAAATGCACAATTCATCCAAATTTAGTCAAACTTCTAAAGATTTGTATAAAATCAGTAATCATGTCTCTTCTCAATTTATTCAAAATAAATACTTGATGATATATGTTGTTAAATATTTAGCTAATTATGTTTGAAAGTGAATCATCTGAGTTAATAAACTAAAATATAATATAATATAATAATTATAATATTTGTAGGGAGTTTCATGAATAATGCCCCAAATCTATTTTATATTTTTTAAAAATACCATTTTTAAAATCTCTTTATAAGAATTGCTATTTTTAAAATTTAATGGCATATTAAAAGGATAAAAATACCTTTGGATGAGAGAGTTAAATTTTTGTTTAATAAGATGATGTGAATAATACAAAAAGTGCACTACATGTGTAAAAGTGTATATTATTTGTTATGAATATCTTTTATGGTTTCTCAAAAACAATATAGGGCACATTTTTCGTCCCTCTTTTATTAAGATTAATTAATTTTATGAACTAAATGCACAATTTATCCATCATACAAAAAAAAAAAAAGTCTCAAATGATTAAAAAATGTTGCATTTGAAAAACCTATAGACAATATTTTTTTTGAGTATATAAAAAAGACTATTATTGATATGGAAGATTTGTTTTCATTAGAGTTTAGCATTTGATTTGAACTAAGATGATTGTTTATAAATTTTCTTTTGGTGCATGACCAAAATATTCACACACACAAACAAACACACCTCTTCATAAACCTTTTAATGCATTCTTGATTCATGATTAACAAACTATCTATACAATATTCCAAAAAATATGTTGTATATTCACATTTGCACTTTGATGGTCAAATTATGGTGAATTTCAGTATGGTGGTCTTGGTTATAGACTTTCAATGTTGATCAGTTAGATTTATATGCTTTCTTAATTCTTATGGTTCAACTACAATGAAAATAAGATACAAATTGTTAGAAAATTTAAAATATAGGTGCTCTTTGAGTACTATGAGCTTAAAGACAAATTGACAGTTTAAATCATCTTAATTCATCTATCGACTCATGTAGTATAAGCTAATTATGTTGGTGAAAAAAGAAAAAGAACGAAAAAAGGTTGAAAGGTTAAAAAGAAAAAGAGAATTAACCAGAAGAAGCTTTGACCGAGCAGCTCCCACATTTTTTACTACTTTACAAAGACACAATTTAACTGCACGAACCTCATTGGTTACTATTAATAACCCTTACGGTGCACCTTCCCGTAGACAATAACTACGTTTCTTCTTTCCTTTAAAAAAGTTCAAATTAAGCATCTCTCTCACTTTGCCCTCTCCTCTTCTCTCTCTCTCTCTCTTTCGTAACTCTTCCTCTTCTTCTTTCCCCAAAAATCAGATTTTTTTTTTTTTGCCTTTTCCATATTCCCTTTATTGTCTGTGTTAATTCTGAATTTTTCTAGGGTTTCCTTTCTCCAACGAGAGAGAGAAGCTTCTAGATTTCAGCGATGGGTTGTTTCGGACGCACCGTGAAATCTAACAAACGATCAGAGACCAAAACCACGAAGAAGAATGATGTTACCTCCCCCAGAAAACTCACCAACGATCCAAACATAGCCCATAAGAACGTCAATCGAGACAATCAATCACAACCCAGCTCAGGTTTTCCAAAAAAAATTCGATTTTTATTTCTCTCAAATTCGGAATCTTTCGATGTGGGTGTTATCTGTTTTAGTAGTTTTCGATCTGGGTTTCATTTTGTTTTTGCTACATTGCATAAAAGCCGTTTCATTTGTTAGGTTTTGTTGTGTTCTTCTGTGTTTGTATTCATGGATTCATCTTTGTGATGTGTTTGTGTAGATTGTTTGAAAGTTAGTCTATGTGGAGATGTAAACAAGGAAGTAGACACTAAGGAGGAGGATCAATTAGCTTTGGATGCAAAGGATACTTTGGTTGAAGATGAAGTTTCAGGGAAGAAAGCACAGACTTTTACATTTGGACAACTTGCTGTTGCTACCGGAAACTTCAAGTCAGATTGTTTTCTAGGTGAAGGAGGGTTTGGGAAAGTTTACAGAGGTTTCATTGAGAAGATAAATCAGGTTTGTTTATCTATCTTGTGATATATAATCAATCATTGTGTAATGTGGCTACATGGTTAAGAGGTTTTAAGAATTTTGTAATGGTGATTCGATAGGTTGTTGCGATTAAGCAACTTGACCGGACTGGTTCTCAAGGAATTAGGGAATTTGTGGTTGAAGTTTTGACGTTAAGTCTCGCTGACCATCCGAATCTGGTGAAGCTTATCGGTTTTTGCGCTGAGGGTGTTCAGAGACTATTGGTGTATGAGTACATGCCACTAGGATCTTTAGACAATCACCTCCATGGTATGTTTTATATACCTCAACCTCATATATCTTTCTCTAAAGCAACATGCCTTGTTATAAACAAGCCAAAGGATCGTTACTTTGCTTTTATGATTATGTTATAACTTGTTGTCGTATGTTCTGTTTGCTTTAGATCTTCCTCATAGTAGAAAACCGCTAGCTTGGAACACTCGGATGAAAATTGCGGCTGGTGCAGCGAGAGGTCTAGAGTATCTCCACGATACAATAAAGCCTCCGGTGATCTACCGTGATCTCAAGTGTTCAAACATCTTGCTCGATGAAGAGTATCACGCAAAGCTCTCAGATTTTGGGTTAGCTAAAGTAGGACCAAGAGGGAGTGAAACTCATGTTTCCACAAGGGTTATGGGAACATATGGATACTGTGCTCCTGATTACGCATTAACAGGACAACTCACATTCAAATCAGATGTATACAGTTTCGGAGTCGTTCTTTTGGAGCTTATCACTGGAAGGAAAGCGATAGATCACACGAGACCACGTCATGAACAGAGTCTAGTCGAATGGGTAAAGATTATAAAGTCTCTCACTTTATTATAACTTTTGCTTTTTCTTTTCTTTTCTAGTTGGCATCACAGTTTTTGACTTAATTTACAGGCACGTCCGTTGTTTAAAAATAGGAACAAATTCAAGAAAATGGTTGATCCGTTGATGGAAGGAGAATATCCAATTAGAGGAGTGTACCAAGCACTTGCAATAGCTGCAATGTGTGTTCAAGAACAACCTAGTATGAGACCAGTGATCGCGGATGTAGTAATGGCTTTGGATCACTTAGCTTCTTCCAAATATGATCATGGTTATCATAGACAAAAGCATTCTAATGTGACAGAGACGAGAGGCGATGATGAAGAGAAGAAAACATTACCCGAATCTAATGTGACAGAGAAGAGAGGCGATGAAGAAGAGAAAATAGTAGTACCCGAATCTGAGGTTTGTGTGGAGAAAGAGAAACAAGAGATCAAGATTTGCTCAGATCAAGCGACTTCATGATCAGCCATGTTTCTTTATTTGAACACATAACAAAAAAGATCGTTAGAAATTTTTTGATTTGTAGAAATGCTTCGTTTATGTAAGCAAACAGTTTTGTTCGATTTAGAAATGAAGAAGATGTGTCAGGTGAAAGCAATCAAATAAAAAAATCGGTTTAATCACAATCAATTCATCAACCATTGAAAAGTCTGGTTTATACCAAATACCCGGTTCTCTATATTCAAATGACACTGTTAGCCTTATAACTTCTCTTAAATTACAATTATACCACAAGTATATAAAGGTTAAACCCGGAACAAGGAATCCGGAAGCGAAGGCTAAAGTTAAGAGCAACGGCCGCCGCGAAGCTCTAAACCTCCAAAGAAGCAAAAACAATGGCGAAAGGCGACGATAATGTGCAGAGGAAGAAGAACAAAGTGACGAGGAAGAAGTTGAGTAGAAAGAACGATTCCGCCACTGTTTCTTCTCGCATCGCTGCCATTATTGCCGCCAAGAAACGCCGCAAGTCTGGCAAACGCAGTATGTGTCAGGTATCATCTCCTCACTCTTTTACACACACTATTCGATTCGATGTTTAGGGTTCAATGAATCTGTATATTTCTATTACATCTATGAGCTTGAGCTTGAACGAGTTTTGAAAATTGGAAATGTTCAATTTGGTAGAGAAGAGTGTCTGTTTGATACTCTTAGGGTTCGCTGAAACTGTAAATTTGAAATTGGAGACGTTTTTGGTGAATTAATGCATTTGGTTTTGTATTGAATCTTAGGGAATGTGTTTTAGTCTTCCTACACCTCAAGACCCATATAATGAGAGGCAGGGTAAAGCTGAAACCACCAAAAAGAAGAAGAAGAATAAGAAGAATAAGGTGAGGAGTAGAGATAAAGAAGACAAGAAACCATCTCCTATGTCTATTGACGGTGTTGAGAAGATGGATGGTCCATCAAAGTTTCTGATGTCAAACCTGAATGAGATAGAGAGCTCGTTTCGCAAAGATAGCACATACAGTGAACAGCATGACAAATTTTTGTTCACTAGCACTTGGGGAATTGAGTTCTGGAAATGTTTCTTATCTGGGAAAGATATTGTAGAGACAAGTGGAATGTCTTCTACTGTTGAACAGATTGCGTGGATTGTTTCGACCGCAGCAGATGCTATAGCTAAACGGGAGAAAGACGAGGAGGAGGATGATTCGATTGGTAACAGTCCTTTTCTTTTGTACCTTGTGCCATCTCAGTCCAAAGCTTCTCAGGTTAGAATCATATTGTTTAGCTGTGTGATTGTTTTCTTTCTTTAGTGCACAGCTGATTTTATTTGTATTTATCATGACGAGGCACATAATGCAGCCATTTTTTTTAATATCATGCTTAGGTTCGATCGGTTTGCAAGGCACTGAAAGGTATTGGAATTCACACAGTGAGCTTACACCAAGGAGCGTCACTAGATCATCAGATTTCCGGGTACATCTAACCAGTCCATTATCTGTCTTTTTGTTTTTGCAGCTGCGTCTGTTTTACACATGAAGGATACTATCTTTTTTTTTCCTTTCCAATTCTGACAAGCTGTCTTTCGATCTGTAGATTGAAAAGCGTCGAGCCTGAGTTTATAGTTTCTACACCTGAGAGACTTTTGGAGATTGTCAACTTGAAGGGAGTTGATATATCGGGTGTTTCATTGCTGGTATGCTAAAACCTATCTCCTGTTTCATTATACTGCAGTCCAAACATTTCCAAATCGTTTTCCTATAGATAAACGTACTAGGCTTCAAATTGGATTGTTTCAGTTTAAAATTCATGTTGGCTTCTGTAGTGGACGCAGCTGTTTGGCAGGTCTTTTTTTATATTATTATGAATGATGTTTGTTTAGGGTTTGTTCCTTTTCGAGCGTTCAAGAATATGCCACCAACCAACTCCATCTGCTGCCTGATTTGGATTGAATTTTGTATCCTATTTTGTATAATTGGCTCAGTGTTTGTCCCACTATTGATTGCTTTGAGTTAAGGTTCTTCCTGGTCTAGGCGGCTTTCCCAACATCATTCTGAGTTTTCTGTTTTAGTGGAAGTCTGATCTTTGTAGCTAGATATCTACTTAGTCCACACCTTGTCATAAGAAGAAATTTTCATTTCATGGCAGTTTTCTCTGTATTCTAATTTCATGGAGGACATCTATGGGCTCCAAACTCTAATTATCTTGTTTTGTATTATAGTATGGAGCCTCTTCATCCAATATCTAAGAGCATTCAACACTGCTAATTAATTTCTCACACTTACACAGGTCATCGATGAACTAGGTTCCCTTTGCAGTAGTGGTTATCTAGATGCTGTTAAATCCATTAAGCAGGCCATTTCCAGTAAACACCAATCAGTAGTTTTCAACGATGGTTTTACTGCTACCAATATTCCGGCAGTTCAGGGTCTTGTGGGGAGATCAATCAACAGAGTTACCGTCATTGGTTCTGTTGCCAGCCAAGGCTCTTGTATTATCCAGACTGTAAATGTCTGCTCCTCAGAAGATAAAAAGCTAGAGAAGGTACATCATATGATACCTTATTTTTGTATCTACAACACCATAGATTTAATGTGAGATTATAAGAAAGTAACAAGTTGTTAAAGTTTAGAGTTAAAAACAAACAGTTACAGAAGTAGCATTCACTAATAGATGGCTTACATATGAAAAGTGGATGGCTCTTCTACTGTGATATGTGAACTGTTTACTAAAACCACAGATTTACGTTTTCTGTCGCAGTTTGCAGAGCTTCTGGATTCATCTTCGTCGAAGATAATACACATTATTACAAAGGAGGAAAGTTTCGGAAAGATAAGGGCTCTACTTAAGCTCAAGGGTATCTCAGAGGTCAAAGAGAGGTAAGCGCTTATCAACTTTGCTTTATTATTATGGAAGGTCCCATAGCTTTTGCCATACTAATTTGTTCACTTTTTCTTTTGGCTTTGGCTTCAGCCGTAAACCTTTGGCGCTCTTGATTGATATCGAACAGTTGGATACAACAGTTATGAAGGACTTTGAAACCGTTCTACTTCCAGATTTTTTCCCATCAATCGAAATTTACACTCAGATTCTGACAAGCATGGCTAGAGAGAGCGTTCACGGTGTACTTCAAAGCTTTATAACAAAAAAGGAGGCAAAGTCTTATCAAGCTGGACCATTGGTGAATGTCCTGGAGAATTGTGGTCAGAACGTGCCTGATACTTGGAAGAATTTATCGGTTGCTATGTCTGATTGATCAGATGTTGTCTCGAAAACATTTTTGTTTGTTCCATTGAAGTTTTAAGCTGCAGAAAATTTTGGTTAAAATGATCAAAATTTCACTGTGAGTTTTTGAGTAAACCAACAAAGTTTTGTGCTCTAATGATTGCGTTGTTTTTAGCTGATATGTTCTTACCAATGAGTCTAATCCGGATAAACCAGACCGATCCAAACCGATGTGTACCATCGAATATAGATTGGTAACTAAATTATGTAAAACTAAATGATCCGAATAAACCAAAGATTGGGACTTTAACGGCAAACATGTGATAAGGAGGAGGAAGAAGCAAAATGTGGTCGTCAAGCTTCTTAGCTTCTCTTCACTTATCTTCTCCTCCGAAATTGTCTCTCTTCTCATCATCATCATTATCATCATCATCATCTTTATCTCATCATCACAAGATCCATAAGCAGCAGATCCTCTGCTTTACCCAGAATCCTTCATCCACAACTGGCATCAATCTCAGCAAAAGACACTTAAATCTCTCGATTCTCACTCTTTTATTCAATGGGTTCTTGTTGGATAAGGCCAAATCCACCGCAGACCTTCAAAGATACACTGATTCCAACAATGGCTTCACTCTTCTCATACCCTCTTCTTATACCAAGGTACAATTCGAAACTATGTTACAAAAAAATTTGTGTATTCACTCGCTCCAGATGCTGAATTGTTGATTTTGAAGGTAGAGAAAGCAGGAGCCAATGCTTTGTTTGAAGAACAAAACAATGGAAGCAACAATATTGGAGTTGTAGTGAGTCCTGTCCGAATAAAGAGTCTTGAAGACTTTGGTACTCCTCAATTTGTAGCTGATAAGCTCATTAATGCTGAGAAACGAAAGGTTCGTCTCCTTCTCAAAAAACCCCTACAGAAAAATGTGTTTTGGAGAAGCTGTAATGTGGTTTTTGTTTGAAATCAGGAAAGTACAAAGGAAGCTGAAGTTGTATCAGTTGGAGAGAGATCAGGACAAGGACAACAACAACAAGTGTATGAGTTTGAATACAAGATTGATAGCACGAGAGGTGGGATCAAGAGGGTTTTCTCGGCTGCGTTTGTGAGTTCTAAGAAGCTTTATCTATTGAACGTTGTTCATTCAGACAAACCAGAGAACCCTTTGGATTCAAGTACGAGGATGTTGTTGGAACAAGTTCTTCACTCCTTTGATGCTCTGCCTCTCACTTGACATGACTCACCCCCAAATAAAAAACTATGTTTCTTGTAGTGGGCTTGTTGATGGGCTTTTGTTGAGCCCAATAAATTTGAGATTTCTTTTTTTTTTTACAAAATCTGTTTTCCTAATATGCAAATACAAGTTTTAAATTCGGATAATGACACCACAATAACACGATTGTAATCGACTACTAATTTCTGTATCATATTCATATGTACGTATTTGTTTGAAACCCTAAATAAAAACAATTTTTTCACAAAATACACAACTGTTTAGTAGTATTTTTTTTGTTAGACAAATAAAATGATATATACGTATAAAATAAGAAGAAGATGTGTGACACTTAATTTTGGGATAGAATTATCATATCTTACGGTCTATATGTTTTTCTGTTTATCTATAGTAACTAAGGAGAGAAACTAATTCTTTTTCCACACCGACGATAATGATAATAATAATTGTAATATTTCACCTTAAATAATTCACCCAAGTAGACAAACATAGGTGAAATCTTAATTTTTCCCTATTGAACATAATAAATTCTCTACATTTTGGTATTGACCGCTCCTGTTTGGGTCATACACTATATTCAATTTTTTTTAAACCTAGATATGGCATATAATTCGATAAGGTATATCTGTATACTTCTTAATATATACTATATGGTTAGTTATTCACGATGTGATTGTTCACGTACAATAAAAGTTTTACGAGTCATTACGATTGCATGAAGTTAAAACTGTACAAACACTCGTTTCATATAATGGTTTTGTTGAACGATCGTCGACTCTTTCCACGTACATAACACGTCAGCAGTAGAGAAAATATCATCTGTCAACCCAAATTAAAAATACTTTAATTAAAAACAAAAATATTTAAAATTAAAGATTTTTTATATCTTTTATTCTTTTTTTTATATCACAAACAATTTTAATGTTTATATTAGATAATAATCTGTGTTGTTGCACGGGATAAAGTTTTTGTTTGAGATATTCATTTATAAATATTTTTATTTAGTATAACATTTATAATATAAACTTATATTGGTTTAAATTCATCAAGATTATGAAAGTATAAAATATTAATCATTTCACCATAAATTTTAGATTGACACGATGACGAATCTAGATCGAATGTGAACCAAATTAATGATCGGTTAGATGTTTATCAAAATCTTGAACTATCAAATCAGATAAAAAATTACAAAAAACTAAAATTTCATGAACCAAATTAATAAAATTGTTAACCCGGTCAAACCCGTCCGCTAAGCCATCCCGCAACGGGTTTAAATATTTTGAGCCGCAAAATGTTTTTGCATCTGTCCCGCTTGAATTCGCTGAGATCCACGGATAACTCACATGCATTTCAATAAATCATTTTTTCTAATATATAAAATATATTTAAAGCTTAATCTTAATTTATATTAATAAAGTTATGTGATGAAGTTTTTAAAAATAACATATTTGTTTTTTTTTGTTTTGTTAAAAACACAATGGCATATAGCTGTAAATAATAAATCAAAATGAGGTTAAATAACTAAATGTGTCTCAGCTATTGATATAATATTATTACTTTTTCATTTTTATTGGACTGAATTTTTTAAAATTTTAGATGTATGTAAAACCACTATAACTACATATTTCTATATAATGTTTTAACTATATAGTTATCCATATTAAAGTATATATTCATGTCATTTCAATTGGTGGTCATAAGTTTTTTTTGGGCAAATATAGGTATTGTTTTTAACAAAAGAATAAACATTGAGCCAGTTTCAAATGATCTTCTATTTTTTCACCATTAGAGCTTTATAAAACTATTAGAAAGGTAACATTATTTATATTTCTGAATATTTGATTTTAAATATATATATTTTTACATCTCATAATATAGGTATATTATTATATTACAATACACAGTGAGATTAATTTAATTTCGAATATATGTAGAGGATAATATTTATCAATTTTTGAACAATATATACCAAATTTTGAATTTATAGGAGCAAAATATTGTGTATATAAATAATTTGAATAGCAGAAGCAGTTGATAAAAAAAAAAAAGAATAGTAGTGGCAGTTTATGTAATATTATGGAATATTAACGGCAAATAATAAATTGGATACAGAACTCTCTGGCGACGACACCTCAACATTTTTTTAGAGAATGTTTCTCTTTTAATATATAGAGGAGCTTAGAACATGTTGATGTATTTTTTAAGTAAGTAGATGCATCACCAAAAAATAAAAAAAAATATCTAAAGTAAAAACCAAAGATTCGTTTCGTACTCTTAAGGTAAACCATTAAAATATAAACATATAGTTTAGGCGTTAGAATTATCTCAACAATTTGAAAAATTGCCGCAATGACTGGATATTTGGTTAATATTGTAGAGAAGTTTATAAAAGTGTGTCCTTAGAGAAGTACATTTTTATATATGAAAAAGATCGGAGTTTTGTTCACTATCGAATGAAAGATAGTTAAATCAATGATATAATGTTGGTTGAGGAAAATACAAAAAAAAATAAAAAATTAAATGAAATTCTTATTAAAAATTAAACTTTAGAGTTATATTCAATAAATTGAATAGCTAGCAGGAACGAAAGTTGTCTATCTTAATTATAACTATGTATTAAAGAGTTTACTAAACTGCATGCAAATCCTTTTTAAAAAAAAGAATTTGAGATTTCCATGGTATTTAGTTGAAAATCTTAAATATAAATATATCTAAATACTTAAGTTCTACACAAAAATTGTAGAATGTTTAAATGTTTTTATCTACCAATCAAATATGCAAATAGTATGATTATAACTTTCTACAAAAAATATACTAATAATTTTTTTCTACAAAAATCACTTTAGAATAAGAGTTAGCTTTAACAAAAATTTATAATTTTTGTCTCCTCAGAAAAGGAAATCTTAATTTTATTTATTAATATATAATTTTTAATCTTTCAAATTTGAAACAAAGAAGATATTGCAAAAAATGTATATATACATATATATATAGATATATACAAATTGGTACGTAGTGTGGATACTCATCTAATATATTTATTATTTTCTGTCTCAAACGTTACACTTTAACTATTATGTTTTATAAGTACGTTTGAAATATTCCATGACGTACTAAACATTGAACACATCGACCAATTACATTCATATATAAATCATTACTTTGTTTTTTGTTTGTCAACATGCATACTTGTGGTCGTGGAGATGAAACCTGCTGGTAACAAACAAACAGTATAACTAACTATTAAGCTTACTTGATATGGTTACATAATCAAATCAACTATGTACTTTAACGACAATACTATTTGAGAAATAACAAAAGAATGTGTCAAAATGTCAAAGTATGTGAGGGAAAGGTGTGTGTGGAATGGAGGAGATATGAATTGAATGGGATAAGTAAGTAAGTGCGCATTGACTCCAAAAGATTGGTTAATAAATTGTGTATGGGAGGAGAAAAGAAAGAAAGAACAGAAAAGTCAGCAATTTCAGAACTTAGAAAAGAAAGGTACGGACAGTGTCTGCCATATTTTGATCAGTCACTCGTCAAATCATCTCTCTCTCTCTCTCTTTTTTTTTTTAATAGTTTTTTTTGTATGTTTTTTCTTCTTTTAGCTTAACCTTTTTGTATTTTGTTAAATTAGCTAATCATATCTAATATCTTATTTCTGTAACGTGTCATATTTGGGATCAAAAGATTCAAGCCTCAATGAACTTTTAAATGATGATTTTATATTCAACTGCTGTTTAACGATTGATTTTTTATTAATTGTATTTTTATGAACGTAGTTGTTCAAAATGCTGCAATCTTCATGTTAGAAATATAAACTATCTAAGTTCATATATAACCTGTAATTTCTCAATTTTACATACTAATTAGGACACACAACATCTTTAGTTACACATCAAAATTTGAAATACAAAACCATATATAAAACTATATTATATCCAAAACATAGCTAAAATGTTTGGATACAATTACACCAATCTATATTTTTAGACGGACGGTCACTGTTAGAAATAAATTCAATGTGAAGAATCACTTACATGATGTACATATTGATGGACAAAAACAATCTTATTGAACGGTCACTGTTAGAAATGTATAAATATATATGCAACTAATTAGAACGTGTGTCACATACATTAACTTCAACGGACTTGGGATGTTAAGGTCTCTATCGTTTATCCAGAATATATAGTTTAGTTTTGATATTGGAATCTCAAATTTTTTAGGCAAAGTTGACTTACACACTGACACGTCGCTTATAATCATAACTCAATAGTTTTAGCTGAAAAGAAACATTCAGACCTCGACAAGAATGAAGTGTCTTGAACCCAAAATTATTTTAACTTCCGTTTTTCAAGACATAACAATCGAATCAAGACTTTAGAAATTGTACTATCCAAGTGATTAGTTTTTATTTGTGAACAGATAAAAGCAGTAAAATTACATAAAACTTCTTGATGACAAATATTCGTTTAAGAAAACTTTGTGAATGATCAACAATGTAATGAATTTTGCTAAATATGAAATTAATTTAGCATGTTTTCAGTCGAATATATGTGATTGTATCTCAAAAATGGAACCGAAATGGTTATGTTTTCTTGAAGTATAGTAACTTGAAAAAAAGGAATTTGACATTCTTTTTTATAATTTATATGGTCCAACTTCGCAGTTACTTCATCTATTGGTACGTCGTTGTTGTAGGTTTACGAATCTTAACTGGTTTACAGATTAGTTATAGTATATTATTCAATGTATATGCACGTACGTGTGTACGTGAATGAAATTAAAAAAAGAGACGGAAGCATACGTACGAGCATCATCGTGCAATAAAGTGTTCTCATAGAATTTTTAGTTTGAAAAAGAGACAAATGGGGACAAAAGAGAGGAAATGCGAAACAGCAAAAGAGCTGTTTGGTATTTTACCAACAGTTTAGGATTTAATAAGAATGTTGACAGAACACTACGCATTTATGTGAATGAATACAACATTTTTTTTTATCTACAGAGAAAATAGAATTGAAAAAGAGACAGTACTGTTAAAAGGAAATGCAGAGGCAAATTGCAATTTGTCTGCATGCATGCATTTATAGTCTTGTCTCTTAGTATTTTTTTTTTTAAAAAGAAAAAAAAAGAGCAAAAAAATATCGAATAAGGAATGTATACATGGTAAACATTTAGTGTAAACATTTTAAAATGAATATTACTACTTTTATACTCTTTATTTCTAATTTATTTATTTCTTTTGACTCATATTAAGAATATTTACTAAATTTTAATCATAAATGTATTATATTGTGATTTAAGATGAATATTACTACTTTTATACTCTTTATTTCTAATTTATTTATTTCTTTTGACTCATATTAAGAATATTTACTAAATTTTAATCATAAATGTATTATATTGTGATTTAAGTTTTTCAGTAAATCTATACCAATATGTTTTTAAAACAAAAGTTTTTCCTAGAAAATTGATTAATAAAGAGAGGGAGGGAGTCATTAGTATCACGTGTTCGAACAAAATATATCTGCAAGGGCAGGCTATAATATGCAAGATCAGCTTAAAACCTTATGAGTTTTTGAATGTCTTCTACTGTATGTATAGATACACCTTCATGGTATATGAATTCATTAAGAATATAACATATTTTAGATTTTGATTAACAATATTGTATGTTTCTAATTAACTCAACTAACTATGGAGTTTTCGTTACCATATATATCCGTCCAAGAAACTAAATTGGAGTTACATGAATGGAATCATGGAAACATAACATTCATTTTATAATGTGTGCATTAACCGACCTGAATCTTTCTTCACCAAGCCAACCAAATCAAAGTACAAACTAATTAGTTTTTTTTTTTTAATTGAAATGTTATTTGCGTAGAATTTAAAATTTGGAATTTCAAGACGAGAACATAAATATCCTTTTAGGCCCCCAAAAAAATGTATATCCAGAATCAAGAATGTTGACAGAGGGGCAGAGACAGGGCTTTAGAGCCTATAGACAACTAATAATAGGTGCGAATGCTAATGCATGCAATGTTTTTGCATGCAGACGTTAAAGTCAAAATGCTCAGTTTCTGGAGATTCTAAACAGACAATTCTATGCTGTGATGTGATATTTGAAGCAAAATTTTATGTATTGGTTTAGAAAATTTGTTAAAATTAATACATGTCAACTCTTACATAATATGTTATGTAAAATAGAATTAAATGTACTTATGATTAATGTGTATGTAAATCACGAAAACATAATTAATACATAGAACGTGTATGTTTTCATTTCACATTGTTGTTACCCAATTTACTAACTTGTCTGTCCATGTAAAGATTGGAGAAAATTTACCCATTTTATTTTTCTTTTAATATGATGTGTCAACGTCATCCTGTTGAGAGAAGTAAATCATAATAAAGTAATTATGACATAATCATTTAAGTTTCTCCTCATTCTACTTTCATCCTCTCTCTGCATCATGCATGCATATATATATATTCACACAGATATATACATATACATATTTATCTATTCTAGGTCTTGATATGATTGATCATATTTTAGTGATAAAGTCTATAAACCATAAAAATGTTAGTTTTATCATTTGTTAATGAGTACTGGCGTTTTTCTTTGTCTTGTATGATGTTTTTCCCTTTTATCTTTCTGCACAAAATAAATATAAAAATACTAATAAGACTGTGGTTTTTATGTTTACACAGACGGATGAGTCAATGTCTTAATTAATGGTATGAGAGAAATAGAATTGTACATATTTTAAAAAAACCTATTGAATGATCCACCTCGAGAACCCATGCACCTTCATTGTTTCTCTTTGATTTTTGTACCTCTTCTCTCTTTTCTCTATCCTCTTAAGTTGGCATATCATTAATTAAAGAATGTCCTAAACTATTCTACAAAAGAAGTGATTATTACATGTTTTACTAAAGTGATTATATATCTAACGTTTCGGTCTACTTGAAACCAATGATGTTTGAATTATTTGCAAAAGATCTCGAAATTAAATAAGATAGTTCACATTATGTGATATGGTATATAAATCTCTCCTGCATGTATTAATATATATTACTGTATAAGAAAAGTGAAAACTCCCGACAAAATAAACTTTGATAGGTGAAAACTATAGTTATTCCAAAAAAATATATTCCTTTATACATTATATTCAAAATTTACAGAGAGTACGTATTAATTTGGAGCATATGGGATGGGCCGGTTTCAGTGTAAAACATAAAAAACAATATAGTACGATCTTCTTTCTTTATGTTTATTTTCTGTCTAACCCTTCCCTCTCTTGCGTCCCTTTCCCAATGCACTTTAATATTTGTAAACTTTTACCATTTTTCCTCTAACCATATAAACATCCACACACGCACATCTCATTCTCTCTATATATATGTAACCCTAAGTGTGTGTGGAGATAGCATATCAATATTTGTTTTTAGAAAAAGTATTAATATGAGTCCTGTGGCTTCAACGAGGTGGTGTCCGACGCCGGAGCAACTGATGATCTTGGAAGAGATGTACCGGAGCGGTATACGGACTCCAAATGCGGTTCAGATACAACAGATCACAGCTCACTTGGCGTTCTATGGTCGGATCGAGGGTAAAAACGTCTTTTATTGGTTTCAGAACCATAAGGCTAGAGATAGACAGAAGCTGAGGAAGAAACTAGCCAAGCAACTTCATCAACAACAACATCAACTTCAACTCCAACTTCAACAAATCAAACCAAAACCAATATCACCGATGATCATGTCTCAACCAGATCATAATAATAGTAATAGGATTGATCATCATAATCCTTACCATCATCACCAACATCTTCATCGTCCATATGATCATATGTCCTTCACTTGCTGCTCTCACCCTTCTCCCATGTGTCATCCTCATCAGGTATATATGTAATATATCTAATATGCAATTTTTTTTTATTAAGCTTTATTCTTATGTAGTTAAATTTAGGAAAATGTTATGATAAAAATCGTCATTTCATGAATATAAGCAAAGAACAATTTGAAGGGTTGAAACTACTATATGCTTGATTGACATATTATATATATATAGTTGGCTTATTCATAATAAGATCATTTTTTTAGATGTAAAACTAAACTCAAACCTTAACTATTTAAACCTTTTAGGAAAAATTGAAATTACCTCAAGTGAGAATACTAACTCTTTTTTTCTTCTTTTTTTTTCCTAATAAGAGAATATGAACTTGTAAATACGTTTACTACAATTTCTTTTGTTTATTTCTTTTTAAATTTTGTATGATGATCATTGTTAGATGCATTTATATGGAAAATATAGGGAAATGGAGGAGAAGCTCAAAACAAAGTGATGAATGAATATTATTGCACCAAAAGCGGAGCTGAAGAGATGTTGATGCAAAAATCAATCACGGGTCCAAACTCATCGTACGGTCGAGATTGGATGATGATGATGGATATGGGCCCACGACCATCATATCCCTCATCATCATCAACATCACCCATTCCATGTTGTAACATGATGATGATGAGCAGTGCAAAGATACCATTGAAAACCCTTGAACTTTTCCCAATCTCATCCATCAACTCAAAGCAAGACAGTACTAAACTTTAAAGAAAAGACAACAAATACAAAAGAGATTCTGCAGGTGTTTCATTCATGTATCACTGTATGATGTGTCAAAAGGCTATGAAGAAAACACGTGTACTTGAGGGTAAAGTAATAGCCGTTGGATACAATTCGTTGAATAACTACACCTCTCTCTATCTCTCCTTTCATATGTCTCTATCTCCGCAGTAGAACTAGTGGGTAGTTTCTTTTAATTAACTTTTTGTTAAAAGTTTTTTTTTTTTTTGTTTAAGGTCTTTGATGGGGTTGGGAGTTATTATGAGTTGTTAAAATGGGTGTCTTGGTTTCTGTAATTGCATGCATGCATGTGTAGGCTATTGTCTTTAGGACTAGACAGTGAGAAAGATCTCCTTTGTCTAATGTGTAACTTCACTCTTTATTTTGATGTGGTCACCTTTCCTTTTGATGTGTACCATGATTCTCTCCTTTTTCTCTTTTATTTTCTCGTAATAATAATAAGTATAATTTACAAGTGATTACAAAAGTATTGTTGCTTTCTGTTAATTAAGACAATTAGAACTTCACATCATTATTAATAATTTCCGTGTATATATCCATCATATACATAAACACATGATTTGATGATTCTAGTATATATTAGTGCTTTACAAAAGAAAAAAAAAGTATTAGTATGACTGTGGTGAAATAAGGGAAAATATGGGCTAATGAAATGTATTGTCGGTTTATTTCTTGGTTAAACTTAGACCATCTTTAGTGGAGAGTACTTTGAGTTACTCTCAGTATTGGGCCCCAATTTTCCAATAAAAAAAATCCATTTTTGAGTCCAAGAAGCAGAGTATCGTTGCTTTGGGAAGCAATTGAGCAATCCCTTGAGAAACGCGACGTGGCGTAAACCCATTGGTGGACGAGTAAATATAAACCATTTTTTTTTTCCTTTCTTCTTTCATTCTTCCCGACTCTCTCTCGTTCGAAACGGCGACAGAAAATGCGATTCATCCAAAATTCAGGAAATTCAATTGATTCATGTGAATCTGTTGAATATTTTGACTAAATCTAGAGGGTTGTTGGTGGTTAACAGATTTGGTGGATAACAAGATCATCTCTTTATCTAAATTCACTCTTTGGGGTTTGTGAATTGTCGCTTTAAGTCTAATAATTTCTCTTTTCTGGCATCTGGGTAACAGATTTTGATCGGAATCGGCAGTGGAAGAAGAGTGAATTGTTCATCCTTGTCTTGCCATGGTATGTTTCTACTTCGTTGGTTCAGTTTGATTGTTCTTAGTACATTCCATCTCCTTACTTGATCGTTCTTTGCTTAATGTATCGGGAAAGTGAAGATTTTTTTGCACTGATAACATGTTATCCCCTTCTTAATTCCAGCTTACTGTTCTTCTTGGATTTTGCTTTAACCAATCGAAGAAGACTAGATTTGTTCCATGTTGGTTGTAGTATTGATTAGTCTGTGTAATCTTGTTTGCAGGCCATGTATATTCGTGTGAAGTGCATGAAAACAACTTACTTTATCCAATGTGATCCAACAAATACTGGTTTGGATGTTAAGCAAAAACTGTTTACCCTCATTGAGCAACCAGTTAGCAATCAGCGTCTGGTTTTAATGTCTACTGAGGAAATATTAGAAGATTCAAAATCTTTAGCGGATCAGAAGGTATGAGATGTTTGACTGTATCATCTATTTATTTATCTATCTTGCCAATGTTGGGAAATGAATAACAACAATTCTTGTTCAAGTTCAGTGAAGAATCATCTTAGGTATGTGGACACTGCCACCGTTTGCGTATTTTAAGCCTAAATCTCAAATCTTTAATCTGACTTGACCATAGAATCAATCATTCATTCTTTGATTTTTGTCGCAAGTGTGTGTGTGTGAGTTTCATAAGAGAGGTCAGAAGCAATGATTGGGTTATTCAAGGTAAAGGAAAAGCTAAGAGAGCAAGCTCAAATCTGCCACAAAGAACTTCAGCAGGTCTGGTATGATTGGGGAAGGCGGGTTCGGTTGTGTCTACTGGGGAACGATCAAGAACTTAGAAGACCCTTCAAAGAAAACCAAAGTTGTGGTTAAACAGCTCGGCAAAAGAGGGTTGTAGGTAACGTTTCTTCATCTTCTGTTCACAGAATCTGTTAGTGTTCACTCATTCATCGATGGATCATCATATAACTTTGGATATCATCATGCTTTGGTTTTTTGCAGGGTCATAAAGAATGGGTTCCGGCTCATAGTAGATCCGAGGTTAGAAGGGAAGTACATGATCAAGCCAATGCAGAAACTAGCGGTTGTAGCCAACCTTTGCCTTGCTAGGAAACCAAAGGCGCGTCCAAAGATGAGTGAGGTGTTTGATATGGTGACAAAGATTGTGGAAGCTTCATCGCCTGGGGTTGGTGGCAAGAAGCCGCAGTTGGTTCCGCTTAAGATTCAAGGAGCTTCTAGAGACGAGGAAGAGAAGAACAAGGAGGCTCTTGATGGTGGCAAAGGAGGTTAGCTGGAAAAGTTGTGGAACCCAAAGAATGTGAGAGCTTGTTGATATTTTTAATACTCCCTCCATTTCAAAATATAGGATGTTTTAGTTAAAACACGCATATTAAGAAATAAATATTTTAAAGTGTTTAACCAATTGGAAACATATTATATTATGAAACAAATATATTTCTCTAAACATCTTATATTATGAAAAAGAGGGAGTATTTAAATGATTGAGCAACCTAAATGGGTTTCTCTAGTGGAGGGATAATTTGTTAAAGTTTCTAAATGAATTACTTTAATTAGTTTAGTATTAATTATATGATTAATTAATTAATACATGAGCAACTTGAGAGGGGTGGTGGAGTAACGATGCTCTCAACTTCTGTGTTTGTGTATTATATGAAAACACATGCATTATATATGATCTGAAGAAACTGTAGTTTACTGAAACAATCGATTAGATTCAATATATGGGAATACGAGTATTTAATTAAGTTGGTGATGGTGATTGGTGATTGTTGAGTGTGTGATTTGTGATTATGTTGAATAAAGTTGTAAATTATCTTAAAGGATTGTGTCATAAATAACAAACCACCATCAGTCCTAGCTAGCGCTGGTAGATGTGTAAGTGGGTTAGTTAGGTTGAGTTATCAGCTCTCTTTTGGATTTGGCAGATTGCTGTATTTTTAAGGGAATTGCTAAAGAGAATTATTTTGGCCAATATTAAAATAGTTAAGAATTAGTGGGGGTAGGCCATCTCTTATATTATGTCATTAGGAAAATGACTATAGTAACCAGTGATTCAGAGTGAAGTCACAAGAGTCGTGTTTTGGAAAAATGTGTAAACTGAGCTAAAAAGGTGTATTTTAAAATTTAGACTATTCATAGTGTAAAAAATATTTCAATTTATACATGTTATAAGTTAGAACAAAGCTATATATGGTGAAGCTGGAAGTGAACCAACAAAGGTCTCTCACGGTCACAGAATAAGGGAGAGGCATCTCACTGTAAAGAACACATAGAAGAACAAATAATAACTAAACGATCCATATTTCATTCTTCTGCTGAAATGATTCTTTCGAAGTGATAATAATAAACTCAAATTTTGGGAAATTTGATCTCTGTGATGAGAAAAATTGTAAAATATAACTAAGACAGTGAGTTCGAAAAAAAACAAAAGAAACAAAAAACGGAGAGATCTGATCGTTCTATACACCCTTGTTACCGTGTCACTACTATAAATTTCACGGAACTCGAACACAACAAAACGTATCTTTTTTTTCAGTTGATGGCCGTTAACGGTGGTCGACCGTTACTACTAACGTGTTTAGCATCTCCGTTAGATTGCTGCAGCATCTGTTTGGGCGACTTTGAATCGTGAAACGCTTTCAACAATTCGTCAAACGACGGCGTTTTAAGTTCTTCTATTGATCCAACCGTTGGAATGTTGTACTCTCTCTTCCTTGGCGTTGAGCTTGTTGCTTCATCCACCTGTTTAATTTTTTCCACAGTATATACAGTTTTTTTTTATAATAATTTTGTTCAGATTCAATCATGTTATATGATTAAAATAAAAATGAGCAGATCGTGTTACCTTGTACTCGTGACCAAGACATTTTCCTGTCTTTTCTTTGATGTCTACTACGTTGCCATCATGGTGGCTTCTTAGTTCTTTCAAGTTTTCAGAACAAGGAGCGATTGTGGAATTAACATCCGCTGATGCGTCTTTATCGAGTTGTAAAGATTCTGCAAATTTAAAATGATTAGAATCAAATATATGGATTAATTGATATTGATTTATATATGAATGGAAAACTGAATTAGATTACTTACGGTCAATGGATGAGATGATATCGCTGTTTGCAGAATCGACATCCCTTAATGTGGTTGTGACCGCAGAAGAAAACTGCGCTCGTAGTTTCTCATTGTTTTCTATAGCTCCTCTGGTTTATCATTTACATACATAAAGAAGATCAGTTTGAATTTGGATGATATGTATACAGAAAATATTTGCAAGGAAGCATAGTAAGGTGGTGCATTACCGGATGATAGAATCAGCGGATGCAACATTCCTCTTCTCTAGATCGACCAAAGATTCTTGAGCGGTCTTCCATTGTTGAGTTCCGGTTTTTGAATTCTCCAGGCTATGAAAAACAATGTACTCAAAGAATTAAAACTGGCATAACAAAGTAATTGAGTTTGTTTTGGGTTGAATCGAATAGAAAATGAATAATACCATTTAAGAAGCATGTTTTGCATATCTTTCTTTGCAACCTCAACTGCGGAAATGTTATCGAGGTGATGGGATTCCGCTTGGCTCATGTGAGCGTTCCATTGGACTTCAACTGACGAAGCTGAATCTTTCATCGCAGACATTTCTTGCTGCAATGCTCCGGTTTGGGATGATGATCCGTCGCGAATATCCTGCACAGCCATCTGAACCAATTCCTTCTTCCTAGCGTTTGAACTCGCTAATAACTCCGCCACTTTTTCAAGCATTTGTTTTTCTTCATTTGCAATGGATTCCTGAAATATATAGAACAATGTCCTTATAAATCTAGCATAAGAGAAGCTTTAATATCATTTGTGTTATAGAATTAGACAAGGAGTAGCGAAAAGATTACCTCAAATTTCCTAGTGAATGCAGATAATTTCTGCTCGTTGACGTTTTGAGCATCTTCTGCTAGCTTTGTCAGCTTAGTGGAATGAGTGTCTACAGTCTTGAAGAAGTCTAACATCACAGTGGAGACAGACTTAGCAGACTCCATTGATCGGGAATGCAAATCTCGCTGTTGCTGTGTGAATGCAGAGAGCTTCTCCTCTTGATTGTGAAGGCTACCTTGAAGCCCTTCAAGTAGCGCATACGCCTCTGATGTAAATCCTTTAAACATCTGAATTCAAATACCAGTTCATAGGGTCAAGAGTCACTCATAAGAATATTAGTTCTTCATAAGAAATAGGCTATAGGATGATTCTCTTCTTACATCTTCCAGTGCACAAGAATGTTTTGTCACTTCCGAGTTCAAGTCATTCAAAGTAGATTGGGTGTCTTTATCTAAGTTCCCTGCTATATCATCTAAAGACTTGATGCCTGAATTGTACTTTTCCTTCAACTGTGCTAAACTTTCCTGTAGTGTTTCAGTAGCCTGCAGAGAATACGATTAATTGTGTGAGTAAACATAACCGAAGATAGGCATCACTGTTTAAAAAGGTAAGCTAGAAAATTGTGTAACATACCTCTGTCTTTGCAGATACGAAAGATGCCATAACTTTTTCCATGTCTTGCAATTGTTTTTCCTGCTGGCTCACTGAACCTGCAACACTGTTGTTCAAGAGCTCAAGTTGCCGTAGCAGTTGTGACTGGAACTCTTGGATGAGCGATCTATTGCTGTCTTCAATTTTGTCCTTCCTCTCTGGAAACAAAAGCTGAGTTAGTTTTCAGAATGTGATGGCAACAATGGAAGAGAAGAGAGAGAGCAATACACACCAATTTTGGCAAACAAGTTGGAAACATCGGATGCTGCATTTGCCAACTCTGCTTGAAGCTCGATAGCACGGTCAACAAGTGTTTTCTCTGAGGAAATGTGAAAAAGGTTATATCATCTGAAAGATACAACTATTTAAACATCGACGAACAGGAGAAATAAACTAAGCGTGTTTCCAACTTACCAGATTTAAGGAGATTGGATATCAAGTACTCTTTATCCTTAATTGTTGCAACTGCCTGTCTATGTTTCTCTTCGAGATCTAACAATGCTTGTTCCGTTTCCCAGAGCTTTTTCTGAAATCAGAGAAAGAAAAGAGTATAAGAAGGTAGGCCTTGCATGTCAGTGGAAATGGAACTGTGCTCGGCAACAAGTCGCAGAACAAAAGAACTTGTTATACCTCAGTTTTACTAAGCTTCTCTCTCAGTCCAGCAGTTACAAGCTGTTCCGAGTTGTACAGCTCTTGAAGCTCAACAATTTGCTACATTCAACAATCAGGATTGTCAGCATATTTGGTAGCCGGGAAGGAACCAATTGCAAATTTATCTTACAGGAAAAAAGACAGAGAACCAAAAGTTCACTATAATCCTTTCAAGCTCACCTTGTCTTTAGCTTCTCCCTCAACTTCCATTTGCTCTATCTTTTCAGCCATAGCCTGCAGAAACCGATACAGAATGAAGTCTGAATCTATAATCTAAAATAGTGAAATGATTGTGGCACGTATTCCTCGATAAGAACAGCACCTTCTTCTCGGCTTCTTCTTGAATATACCTCTCCTTAGGAATATATATTCCATTTTTCTCCCTTGTAGCATAGACCTCTGATACAGTCAAGAACAGACAGTTAACCCAAGAGATTCACTATAAGTATTTGATAAGCAAGGAGATCCTCAATATGTGACAAATATATACCTTGCTTCAGACGTTCAATCTCAGAATATAAATCTTTCATAATAGCTGATTTCATCATCTTCTGGTTAACCTGATGGCAGCAGAACAAGTGTTATATAAGTAAAGTCGCAGAAATAATAACGCAGCATATATATTTCATATGTTTATGTTTGACAGACCTCTGGTTTATTTTTGATGTGTTTCGCACGGTGTGCATAATCAAGTGTGCTGAGTGTTTCTTCCAGGCAATGAACAGAGGGTGACACTGTAGCAATTACACATGTTTTTGTTTTTCCTCCCAAAGAGTCTCTCAATAATCTTGTCAATTTGCTTTCTCTGAAATTTAAAAGCGTATAATCGTATGATTAAAAACCTGTAGATCATGTTTCAAATCTGCCAGACAAAAATCTGTGAAAGCAAAATCTTTCTCTTACCTATATGGAATATGACCAGAGTGCTCAACCAACGCATTTATGACACGTCCAAGTGTGAGCAAACTTTTGTTGATCTCACCAGCTTCCCTGGCTCTACCCTGCAATATAGTAATCTCATCATATATGTTAGTAAAAATCAGGAGGTTAGACACACTACTATACTGTCAATGATAAAATCATGGTTCTTTACTGTTGGATCTATTATATGTTATGTGTACCTCTCGAGCACCAGACCGTGAAATATTCTCTGACCCAGCAAGATCAACAAGATTTAGCTTTCCGCTTTTGACAATCTCTTCCCCCTCTGGAGTACATTCCTTAATATGGATTGTAACCGAAAATATTGAATGAGATCTACTACTTTGTTTGTTGAGAAGGGTCTCTGCTGTGCGTCTCTTGGCTGATCCTTTCTCCAAGACTTTATAAATCTCATCAGCAGTAGACACTATTTCTTCTTCCAAACCTCGCACAAAAACACCACCTTTTCCATCTTCCATAAGGGCCAGAGGTTTCTTTGATTTATCATCCGAAAATTTTGTTTCTTCAGGAGCTAAAAGGTCTGTTAGTTCTTCATTGTAGAGCTCAAGAAACGAAACTTTCAAACTGTATTCAGCAGCACTTTGTGCTTCCAATATATCAAATATCTGTTTAACTGCTCTAGGGATAACACCTGCATCACTTGGAATTTCACCGTTCTGGCAAGAAAA
The DNA here is from genome assembly GCA_024034495.1 of Camelina laxa. Lineage (NCBI taxonomy): Eukaryota > Viridiplantae > Streptophyta > Magnoliopsida > Brassicales > Brassicaceae > Camelina > Camelina laxa. Next base: position 25,326,732 of record CM043883.1, read on the forward strand.
AGAAATAGGTTCCATCAAATGAGGTTTCGTTTCCATATCAGTGAAAATACTTAAAAAATGATGTTCTTGAACTAGTTGGGGTTACCTTTTTTCTTGCTCCTCCTTCCATTGTGTATGTCTTACCAGTTCCCGTTTGCCCATATGCAAAGATGGTGCAATTATACCCATCAAGAACCTCAAAAACAATAGGAGAAACTGCTTGATGATACAGGTCCTTTTGCTGGGATGTTGGCCCAAAAACCTAACAAATTTCACAAATTGGTAAGCATGACACTATCTTTCAGAAACTGATCTAAAAAGCCTTAAAAACAAAACAAAAAACGTTAATGAGATAAACCAAAACCTTGTCAAACAGAAACGTTTTATCAATCTGCTTCCCAGCTATATTCTGTGCTACCGCAACTTCCTTTTTGCGGTCATTGCAGGTAAGTACCGCAGGTGTTTGTAACCTAGTCTCCTCAGAATTAAACGGTCTGAAAATTCACAGAACCAACCACCAGAGAGTAAAGATTAGCACACTAAAATACCAAAAAAGAAGCTTTCTTACTACCGTCCTGCCAAAAAAGGGAAGTTATGCAAAATGTACCTGCAACGAACGATGACTTGTATATTCACACCCTTCTCTTTCTCATTCTTGCTAACTGGATTCGAGTTTGAGTTTGTTGAGTTAGAGTCAACTACTCGAAAATCTCGATTTGACTTCTCAGTTGAACGAGGAGTCTGACATGGAGATTTCGCCGAGCTTCCTCTCTTCGAATTGTTAGAATCCATCTCCTCTTCTTCTCTCCTTTCCTAAAGTAGTTTCGTAATCTCTGCAACAACGGAGAAACGAAAACCCTATCAATCGCCGTAGTAAGTCAAAAACGAAACGATCCACACAAAACAAAGCTTAAATCTCTAAATCATCAAAAACATCAAATCCTCCAATCTACAAATTAACAAAATCACGCCCTAAACATTGAACCAAAAAAACAAATCCGTAATCTCAAATTAATCCAAGTTCCAACCCTACAAATCACCGCATAAACCTCGAATAAAAACTACGATTAGAATCGTCAATGGAAGATTCGAAAACTCAAAAAAAACGCGTCTCGAAATCTCTAAAAAATTTCAGGAGGATGAGCGAAGAAATGTACCGATAGAGCAGTTTAGATTCCGATTTCCTTGAAGCAATCTCGCGATTTCAAATACAAATTCGATTTTTTTTTTTTTTCTCAGGCGATGTGGTGGTTTAGTTTTAATCTTCGCCGATGAAGAAGAAGAGAGATGAATGAAGAATGAAAAAAAATATAAAGACGCTTCTGAGAGAACAAAAAAAATAAAAGGTTAAATTAGAACGAAGAGCTAAAATATGAAATCTTCGGAGGATTAAAAAATAAAAAAATAAATAAATAAATGAGCCGTTATGGTAGGCGTTGGTCGTTTGACTTGTTAGACGCTTGATGGAGCCTAACGGCGTTAAATTTTGAACCGTTATATTTGTAAAAAAAAATCCGTGATCCGACCGTTGTGAAAAAGGACAACACGCAAATAAAGAAGACGTGATTTGAAAACTTTCGAATTTTTTTTTTATTTTTGAAGTATTTTGTTTTGTTCTTTACTCCCTTAATTCTTCTTAATATATGTGATTTGCCCATATGATTTGAAAACTTATATTATAGTGGCATATAAAAGGTTGATTTCTTATAATTAAAATTTTATTTTATTTTGATACAAATATTTCTTAGAATTAAATTAAGAAGTTAATGATCATTTCTCTATTTTGAAACCCTATGAACACAAATCTAGACTTGTACATTGGGGATTTTGGAGCCAAAATATGATTTGATTTAACAATGAAAATAGTATATTAGTTTTAAATGAAGTACCTATACTATGGTGTTACTCAATTCGAGAAATTGGTATATGTTTTTAAGTGAGAGAAAAAAAAACATGGCCTCACGTCGAGGTTCGTATATGCTTAACAATGAAAACACGTGACTTGATATTTGCTTAACAATGTACCTGTTTGAATATGGCTTGGGTGGGAGTTTCTGGATTGTATAGTTTATTTTTCTTAACTTAACAATGGAGGTGTGTATTAGATTTTAATTTTACATAAAATTTGAATGGTAATTTGTTGATTTTTGTTTCTAACCGAATCGATAAAACTCAAATCAAACTTCGATAATTTTTGTTTGTAAAAGTAAATAGTTAACCATTTCACTAAAGTATTTCTTTGTTGTTAAGTTTGATTTTATTATATACTTTTAGAAAATTTGATGAGTTTTTTTTGTGTCTTTCTTTTTACCCGTATAAAATTACTAAAACGTTAATGATAAATTTTATCAAAAAATATTTTTAATAGGAATAATCAGAAACTTCATAATTTTTGTATACTAATTAGGAAAAGAGAATTTTTGAAAAATGATTATTTTCATATTACCCTTTTCAAAAAATTTCTCCTACCAAAAATATTTTTCATAAAAAATTATTCCATGTCTATGGCTGCCTGTATGATGGTTCAACTTCCAAATCATCTTTGAAAAACTTTTTGAAATCGTTACAAAACTTTTTAATATTTTCTAGAAACATACGAAATTATAAGAATTGGATTTTATTATCATCTAATTGAAAAAAATTATTTTTCTTTTGAAAATATTAGTAGCCATGCTAATAGACATAGATAATAGTAAAATGTTCTAATGACATGGGTACCAAAATGGCTACGAATATTTCCCTGCAAGCGAAAACGTGTTTATGAGGAAGATCCTTGACAATCTAAAAGATCCTTACTGTCTTCCTAATTCCCTGTAAACCCAATTCAAGAAGCTCTCCCATTAAATTGACACTCTTGAGTACTTTATCTAGTGAGATGGCATATGACATCAAAGTGACAATTTTGTCGCCGATGTACCTTTTTAGCGATCGATGCTAAGGGGCCTTTCAATATTTTTTTGTTTACATTATTGCCCAAGACAACCTTTAACAGGCCCAGTTCTATGTAACCCATTTGTATATTACCGAACATAAACCTCTTTATAGGTTTGACTATTCGTAATTGTGCCACCCACGTCAATAAAAATCTGACTAATACATATAAAACACGTCGGACACCTCAGTAGATCAAGCATGTAGTAGTAAGTTAGTTGGCGCCTTGGTGGTGTAACAACTAGTTGAATGACCGTTAGGTTTAACACCTAAGTTTCAAAAGTTTCCCGGGAGAAAAAGATTCAAAACACAAAGCAAAGAGAGAAAGAGGGAGAGAGAGAGAGATCAATGGAACCATGAAGGAAGAGGAGAGAGCTGGTTCATCGTCCTCTTCTTCGTCTTCTCTACCTGTGAGCTACGGAGTTGACTACGAAAAATACGAATTCTCTTCATCTGTTTCTTCTCTTTCTCAACCGTTCTCTCCGGAAGGTTCAAGTAATAAGAGTTTTGTTCTTGAAAACAATTTTTCCTCTGTTTTCTCGTTGGACCATAGCAATAGTAACATCCTCATCTTTCCTAGAGATAGACCATGTTCTTGTCTCCACCACGTGTAAGCCCTTATCTCTTCTCTCTCTCTCTCTCTCTCTCTCTCTCTCTCTCTCTCTCTCTCTCTCTCTCTCTCTCTCTCTCTCTCTCTCTCTCTCTCTCTCTCTCTCTCTCTATTCACTTCCTTTTTGTTCTTAGGATTTTCAATTCTTGGTTTCTTGCAGCTTGGAGTGGATTCTACAGAGATGTTGTTGCTGCCTTTGTTAGCCTTCCTTCTTCTTCAAATTTAAACCATTAAAAATCTTGTGGCCTGTCCTCATCATGCTATTTTAAATTTTATGTAAGTAGTAATAGCTTTTTCTAATTAGATTTTTTTTTTTTTTTTTTTGTGTTAAAATTTGACCTAAGTAGTTTGGTTTTAATTTTGTTTCTTCGAACTAGTCTTATTTAGTAGTTATCAATTTACTAAAAGTAAAAAGAGAATTGAGACACTACAAATGTTGGTTTGCATAGTTACCAAAAATATTGTAGGTATGTATACATTTTTGTCACAAATTTGCTTCAAAAAAATATTTGCGTCCTATAGTAGCAAATTAATCGTTGTAGGAAATCGTAACAAATTTGCAACAATTCAGTTTATGTCAATTTGCTTCAATTTTGTCTCAATATAGTTGTAACAGATTGTTACAAATTCCCACAAATTTTATTGGTATTTAAAGTTGTGACTAATTCTTATAAATAATTACAATTTTACTACTAACTTTTTAATTTTATTTTTTTTATCACGAATTAGTAACACATTATCGCAATAATTTGCTACAAAACTATATGTGTAATATATGGTGTAGGTATATCATCCAATATTTGTAGTGAGATTCTACGGTAGCTAGTAGGGTACGTTATTAATAAATTGTGACCTGAAACTCTTGCTTTAAATGTTTTTTGCAGGACGGTCTAATTGTATTGTACTAATCTGGTTTCTCGTAGAACAAAGTGTATTTTTGCTTTGAAAAAGTTGACCGACGATTTAGAGAACCAAGGGTATCTCTATTTCAGTTTACGTCGTATGATACTTAGCTTGTATTTGGCACTATCATGAACAAATCAAATATTTCATATAATAATTAACCTTTATTAAGTTGATCAGTATCAAAGTATTTCAAGATCTCTTTTTAATTCGAAAATACATTCAACACATCCTTGCTAAGAAACAAAAATATGCAACATGCACTCACTACACCAATGAAGAACATTTCTTCACAATGTTGCAAAGTGCATAACCGTAATTGAAAGTCTCAATTATTTATCATTTTGCTTTTCTAAGATATAGCCGACACCACTGAGCAAGCTATTTAAATTCATGTATCATCCCACCAACAAGCATTTGCAAGCTACTAAAAGGGTCCTACGATACCCCCTTGCATGTACTCCTTTTCAAGAATCTTCTTTTGAACTTGTAAATTCGTTGATATATTTCCTTCAGCTTATGATGCGAATTGGGTTGGTGACAATAATGATTTCATTTCCACAAAGGTGTATATCATTTACTTAATTGGAGATGTGAATTCTTACTCATTTAAGAAGTAGTACTGATCAGGAGCATATACGACGTCTAAATTCCGTTGGCTATATATGTTTGCTTCTTGATAAATTATTTGACATTCTCTTCCAAATAAACTCATTGTTTACTTTGAAAATGTAGTTTTTTCAGCGTATTTATACGTTAAATCAAATATTACGCTGAAGAATTATAAGCATATAGCACGGTATCAATCTTAATTTTTTTTCGCATGCATGCTAGCTGTCCTAGCAAATTGGCCAGTTGCAGTCCCAATAAAAAAACATGTTTGCCGCCGTCGACCCAAATATAATGGACGTGGACCGGTCCGTTTGACAATTCTAATTGTATCCAGTTACCAACTATCACTATATATATCACGACCAAATGCAAATCATTGTTCTACGAGTCTCACGTCGCATATTTCCCCAGACTAGTTAGTTGATTCTCTAGTACAATCTCTCAATTTGAAGAATCAAAAAACATAAGGAAATATTTATGTGTATTGCTTAGAATGACTTACAAGTCTTTTATAGACTACCGAAGAGATTAGATAATCTAATTACAATCACAAAGATATAAACTATCTTTGACCAAATCACATCCTTATGGTCTTTGATTCTTCACAATTGAACGACTCACCAAATTTCCATAAAGATTGGAGTCATTAAGTATCATTTTGTGAGGCTTATCATCAACGTGATCTTTATGTACGTAGTTGTGATTAGCTAATCCCTAGTCTAATCTCATTATACTATGTACTCCTCAGTACTCCTGTATATGTGATTATAGTCATTGGTAAAATGCGATGGAGCAAAATAGTAGTAATCACATTAATTAATGTCATTGTATATCATAATCGTGTTACTGTATATCATAATCCAAAAGAATTTAAGAACGATACGGTACGGTATAAATTGTTTTTTATTTGGAAATTTACGAAATCTGGTAGTAAATTTATTCAACCAAAGGAGAAATAGAGAATCATGTAGTGATTGGTCACATAATGTCAATGAAACATACAAACCCCAATTTATTGACGATAGAGTTTATTTAAGAGGATGATCCAACGGCACCTAATAGTGCCACCACATTGTGAAGTCGAAATGAGAGTGAGAAATAAATGTTTCATCTGTTTTTTGAGGGGCCAATTAAATAACAAAGTTGGCTTTTTTTATTTCGATTTTGGACAGCTCTCTTTCTACTGTCACACTTACCTGTCCCTATTTATTACCTTTTTTAGTTTTTTCCCCAAAAAATATTATTTACGATCTACTCGAACATTGTGAAAAAATAATCAAATACTAGTATTTTTAACAGTTTTCTATTATAACACGACTACACGAGTCTTCGACCAATCTTACCAATTTAATTCCCATGTTTTCATCCGACAAATATGGGTTTCCATATCTCGTTGGACACAACACAACGTGTGTTTGTTTACCGTTCAAACCAATGTGTGTTAAATGCAAACTATGGTTATTAACAAACCAATGTGTGTTAAATGTAAACTAACTACATTTTTTTCATCATAGAAAATAGAGATTATCGGTCCATATAGTAACCAAATTTAGTACTCTCTCCGCTTCATAATATAAGATGTTTCAGAGAAGTTTTTGTCTTTCATAATATAAGATGTCTCCAAGTTTTTATGTTACTTTTACATTAGTTTAATCTTTTTTATTATGCAGTTTTATTTATAATTAGTTGAATTTTTTAAAAGTAGTCATTTTTTAATGTGCATATATTCACTTAAAATCTTTTTATATTTTGAAACGGAGAAAATATTAAACAAGAAAAATACCATTGTGGTCGTTTGATTTCTAAAACGATAGAATTGTTAGAAACCGTAAGAGATATCAATAGTACAAATGTATAAAAATACCTCTTTCAATATTTTTTTTCATTTTCATTTTTGCTTTGTGATCGATAACCACTAAACGGTTTATATACTTTATAGATATGGTCACATTATCATATACTTTTTTCCTTTTTGTAGAAATAAGATATGCTTTATCATTTCAACCTAAAATACATTCCATCCTGAAAAAATACATTAAGGGTAGTAAAGCTATACCACATTATTTATTTTGTCTTAAGGCATGAGTATACTGTTACAAAAATAATGAGTACATAATTAAAACACTAATACTAATACTGATTAATGTCAAAAGTATAATAGTAATAGTTTTATTAATAGGGAGATTTTTGTCATTTTGCATGAAGACACATGGGGCCAAGAATCTGGTAATGAAATCAAATGCCCATTGAATGTTTGCCTACCAAACAAACTTTTATTTTTCTTCGTTTTTAACTTTTTTTCCTAAAAACAAAAATGTTTACACGAAAACATTGTTCTGAGAATGTGAATTTCGCACGTAAATGTAAATGTGATTTTAAATCAACTACGTAACGTCGATTAAGAGACATGTTCAGAATCTGAGCATCATAATTCAAAAGTCCACTGCAGCAGACTCTTTTTTTACCAACTTTTGACAATTCAATGAAACTTTTAGTCCCTCGAAGCTTTGAAATTTCTGTAGTTTCCTTATACCAAAAGAAAAAATTTCTGTAGTTTCTGTTTTTTTTTTTTTTACAATCTATAATATTTTAAACGAAAGGACTAAGCATGAAGATGTACCGTGTAACTAGCTTGAGTAAATGCGTAACAATAGTACAAAATAAAGTGGGAATATAATGAATATTACAAAAATATAAAAATGATACAACATTTAACATTGAAGGAAAAAAAATAAAGATGGCAGCTAGCTAACCAATAGGATGGCAAATTAGTAAATTCCCATCGTATTGGAAAGTGCATGCCCCTAAAACCCTTATTGATGTATGTAATTAACAAATTATAACACCCTCAAAAAAAAGAAAATCATATAAAGAAAAGAAAAAACTAAATCGAAGTGTCTTTTACATTCATATCACCTTTCCCAATTCGAATTTAAAAAATGAAAACGTAAATTTTTAACAGAAGGAAAAAAATAACTTTTTTAAGAGAGAGAATTATGAGTGTGTCACCTTGCGTTTGCGTTTGCGTTTCTGTACGTAAACGTGTTACATGAAAGCGTCAGGGACCTTGAAAGTGTCAGGATCTTCATCTTGAATCCAACCAAACTTCTCCAAGTAAGGATTCACAATTGATTTTGGTGGATAATCATCAATGCAGTGATTCCACACGTTTCCTTTTGATTCCCCAACCGTTAGATCTCTTACAACTTCCCAAACGCAGCTATTACACTTGAAACCAGCTCCAAAGCTTATCATAAATACTCTATCTCCTCTCTTCAACCTCTTCTTGGCTTCCATGTAAGCCAACACATACCACAAACTACTCGCTGAAGTATTCCCAAACCGATGGAGAGTCATCCTCGCCGGTTCAATGTCATACTCGGTTAAATCCAAGCTATGTCCAATCCCATCAATCACAGCTTTCCCTCCGGTGTGAATGCAAAAATGTTCGATCCCTGTCTTGAAGTTGATCCCTGCCTTTAAAGGATTCCCTGATGGGAGATTCGTGGACCCTTTGCTAGGATTTTGACGAATCTTGATTTTCTTGATGAGAAGCTTCAACATGAACCTCAAGAGCTCGGTTACGGGAAGAATCTTGGGTGTTATAACCTTGAGATTGTCTACAAAAGCACGAGTTGCGGCTTTCGGTAGATTCTTCCCCAAGTAAAACCCTACACGGCCTTGTTCATCCTCGGATTGGATACAGCAGTTGTAAGACTCCTCTCTAGCTCCATGGTGAGTCCGTACCATACACTTGAGCTTAAACATTGCTCTCTTTCTCAAGCTACGTTTGTTAGTCAAGAGAATAGCACAACCACCGGATCGGAACAAGCAGTTGGCTAAGATCATCGAACGGTTGTTTCCGCTATACCAATTAGGGCTCAAAGACTCGGAGGTGGCAACAAGAGCTAACTTGTTTGAGTACGTCTTGAAAATGTTCTTGACAATGTCTACAGAGATTAGACTCGCGCTACATCCCATCCCCGTCAAGTTGAAGACTTTGACATCGTCCCTCATCTTGTAATGGTTTATGATTCTTGAAGCTAAAGAAGGTGTTGAGGAGAGCATTGAAACATTGACTACGAGGATGTCGATATCTTTAGGAGAGATTTGGTTTCTGTCCAGGACTTTACCGATGCTGTCTACGTAGAACTCTTCCATCTCGGAGATCCCATCTTGTAACGAAGGACGCTCTTCTCGACCTTCAAAGACGAGTCTTGGAGCGTAGGTTTGTTCTCCAATCCCTGAGCTTACGATGGCTTTGAGAAGGAACTTGTATTCAGTTAATCCAAGGTTTTGGTTTCGATAAATGATCTCTCCACTGAACTGAGTGCTCACCATTCGATCGTCGGATGGTTTATGACATTGGTAGTCTAAGATGTAGCAATCTTTGTCTTGCTTTGAGTCTATGAGTTTCCAGATCTTGAAGAAGAGGTAACAGAGGAGAAGAGAGAACAAGAGAAAAAGAGGATCCATAATTTATTCTTTCTTTTTGTATTTTTCTTTGTTTTGGTATTAAGAAGAGATGATGAAGTAAGTAAGATACATGAGAATAGAGTGGAGACTGTAAAGGGGATTATATAAGGAGAATATGCAAATGGATGAGGAAACGACAGCTCTGAATTTTCCAGTGGGATCTACTTCACCGTTGGTTTTTTTTTTTTGGGTATTTAATAGTATTAATATAGAATTTTAATAATGTTTCGTTGACGGTAAGAAAGTTAGAACAAGTTTACAGTGATTATATTTTGACTAAGGAGAGAAGTGGGGACACGTTGATTCGGACGAAGACTTCACATGTTTTGATATTAAAGCATATAAAAAAAAAAACTTCATTACAATAAGTCTACCATTGTCATGTGAGCTTAGAGAAGAGAACACACAGAAAAGTGATAAGTGTAAAGTTGTGTAAAGTTATCTCAACTCCCACCAACCGAACGAGGATTAAGTAAGTAATTACGTATCAATCTATTATTACAAAAACACAACTCAACACTTTGGCTCACACCTTCTGCATGCGTCTCTCTTCTTTGTACTTCCCCATCTTCTCTTCTGTCTTTTGCCTTAAACACTTAATTTATCTTTCTCCCTAGTTCTCACTCTATCTAACTTAATTTTATTAAATTCATCTCTCACTCCTCCAACAAAGTTAGGTGTGTGCATGTGTATAGATATTTATGTGTATTTATATATATGCCTCCGGAAACATGACTTTCTATTTATGCATATTTGAAATTTCATTATACTTCTTCCTATAACTAGTAATTTTGAGTCTATATCTTTCCGCCGTGTTAATTGTAGTCGCCAATTAAATACGGATCTCCAATCTACTTTGATATGATGTTTAATTCACGCTTTAAATTATTGTCACTAGGTTTGATAATTTATATATTGTATGTTGAGATGCTCGAAACAATTTTCATTGAAGGGTACATTTTGGTGTAATAATTTAGTTTGGTTAGTTGATGAAATAATCACGTTTTATTTGATACGATACACCAAATATTAAAAGGCTCATTTTCTCAACAACAAGGAATTCATAACCAATGATTAGTCATTCGAATTTTATATATTATGTGAAAGACATGGAGCAAAAAAATTATATATGGACATGGGACACATCTTAATATATCACATGGCTTGCTTTAAAAAAATGGATTTTGTCGTTGCATAAGATTTATAGGTTTACACAAAACACATGACAGAGAGTTCAAAACATAATTAGTTTGCTTCCAAACTAAATATCATTAATATATGTACTTATACTACCAAAATTCTCCAGCATCTGCTTCTTACTAGTCATTATTTTCTTCAATGAAGTTTTATATACGTTACTGAATTCACTGATTAAGTCTAATCAACAAAGATTCTATCATATTTGTATTTGCAATTCAATATAGTTATCGTAACATGTTGAAACCAGTTTATAAAAATTAGGAAGAAAATAGGGAAATGGTGATTGTGTATATAAACCTTCGGTTTCTAAACCGTTTCATCTCTATATGTTTTCATCATTTTTTTATTATTTTTTTTAATTTTATTTTGGAATTAGATTCGAAGCATTATGTTATTTCTTACACGGAATGTACATATAGAATGGGATGTGGAAACTTTGATGGAAGTTGATATAAATGCATAATCTGCAACAAGAGTGAAGTTTTGTCAGAGTTATGATTAACTGGAATCTTGATCTTCTGCTTAGTTTTGAACGAAAATCCCAGTTTGTTCAAGGAATAAATGAGCTTATTAAATTCCGATTAGCAAAAAGAAGAAAAAAGAAAGAAGAAGAATGCATGAAGAAAAAGATGAATAGTCATAAGCTAGTGACCCAACTGGCCAACTCTACGACGGTGCCTTTAGTTATACCCGTGAATCTTAAAAGGTTCGTTAAAAGATCGATCACTATGATCTATCATCTATGTCCTTTGATCGTTTCATTCAAATAACGACGAAGAGCGTATGTGTACCGGCATACCGCGTGAGAGGTTAACAAATACTAGTATATGATCAAAGGATATATTATGTAGAACGAACTCTATTGGATAAATTTTTTACCATTATTTATGTTGGGTAAAATTTTGACCCTTATAATTATATTGGTTTAAGTCAAATATAAGTTCATGAAACTCTATAACTAATGGAAAAGATAAATCTTTTTTTTTTTTTTTTGGACAAATGGAAAAGATAAAAAGAATATACGAACAGTTTCCAAGGTTTAAAAAGAGTTCTAATTATTACTAATTCCAAAAATCGTTTTTCGATCATGAATCATTGACCTTATCAAAAACAAATATCCGGGATGATCAGAAACCGGTAATCAAAATTTAATCCCATGAGATTAAGGATAGAGAAAATTTCCTTATGAAATGGGAGGTCAACTCGACACAACAACACATGGAATCGAGAACAAAAGCAAGAGATTAAACGGAAACCTCAAAATCACAACGTGTAATTTCTTAAAGTGATTAGGATTTATAGATTGATTAGTTTTCTTGTTATAAATATTAATTAGATACGTATCGGCTTTTGTATTTGTTATGGATATTTTGATCAATAAAAATAATATGCGACGGTCTTTGTTTCGTGGTTTTGCGAAAATTTGCTTGAAAAATTTAATCATATAATTATTTGTTTCATTTTGGCTTGATTATCTGTTTGATCTTTACTTCATCTTTTCTTGTCTTTTCCTTTAGCTTGAGAAAAAGATAAATTAAAATTAAACTCGTTTGTCTTACCTAAATTGGTTTTTGACGCTTATGGCGAGTTGTTCTCATCATTGTGACTGATCCACTATGTCTATCTTTGTTTGTAGTATAAATATTTGGGGGAAAACGTTCCTACACGGCATTGTTCTTGTTTGAATTTGCCTCGATTCATCACGAGTTACTAAGTACCCTAAGAATTCTCCTGAAGCTATTCCAACAAAATATTTTGTCCGGTTTAGTTTCATTTGGTAGTAGATAGATTATAGTAAAACAATTTCAAATGAGACATGGTATGTACATGCTTTTATTAGACGATTTTACAAGAACTGACTCTTTCTTAACTAAGCTAAAACAGTCGTCAGTTCTTATTTGACTTTTATACGTACATTATCGTTTAGATAATTACTAAGATCAAGCATTTAAAAAGTTGGTTGTTTGATGGATAACGACGAAATATCTATAAATGCAGTCAACTAGGCTGCTTGAAAGTTGAAAAGACAAAATTTTCACAAAATAAATACTTCCTCTATTTCAAAATAATTCTTATTTTAAGCTTAACTTTTTATGTTTCAACGTTTTCCAATATCATTTTTATAGAAAATTATATCATTTATTTTTATTAAATAAATAAAATATTAAATAGTTTATAATTTTAATAATTAAACAAAACAAAAAGAATATTTATCTATTTATTTTTTTAATTTATGTAAAACAGTTTAAAACGACAATTAAAGTAAAACATACGGTGTACAATCTTTTGTAATTAGAAGTCTTCTATACAGATCAGTGAGGTTTACTTTGACTTTTGTGATAGAGATCAGACTCGTGACTGAGATTTATAGGATTACAAAATGAGGAGACGACATTATTAGTCAAGCAAAATGACTTGGTCCGAGTTTGTTCATTAATTATTTGAGAAATCGCCGTTATTGTCCCAATAAATACACACATTCATTTAGTGTATTATACAATGATAAAAATGCAAAATAAATTGTGACAAAGATTGATACCAAACCCACTATTAGTATTCTCCACGTTCTTAAGGAGTACGTACTCTAAATATATCTGCTTGGTCAACGCTTATGACACTTGTCCAGTATAATTGTAAGTGAACACTCTTCAGTTTTATGATAAGTAAAAAAACACTCATGTTTTCAGTTTTTTTTTTTTTTGTCCTCAAAATATTTTTAGCATTTAATATACTACGGATTTGCAATTACATTGCTTTAAAATATAAGATAACTCAACCTAAAATTAGGATAACTATTCAATGTTTATCTTATTATATTTATTCAATGATTATATTATTTTTATAGATTAATGGGAAAATTTTTCTTGTTATTATTGAACAATAATTCTAAAAGTTACATGCGTATAGGGGCGCAACTAATTGAATTATTGAGTGCAAAAATAAACATGGACACTATTTCCATTGAATGAGAAAATTGTTCTAATAAATTAATTTTGTTACATCATATTAGAATATATGTAATATTTTTAACAAAAGCTTTATATAATATTTGGTAATTTTCAACTCTTTATTTCCAGTTTTTGTTGTCATTTTGGATTTTTTGATCATAAATATACGAGTTGCCCAATGAAAGATTCTTACGATGTAGTATGTACACTACTAGCTCGTTGGTGTTCCGTCGCCATATAAATACCATAGTTGTTCATATATGAATACACTAAACTTTCATCTTACGTATAAAAAACACATAACAAAATAATAAACTAAGTGGCTATTTTGTGGGGGTTTCTGGTTATATGACATCGACAAATTAACTTGTCATAATTATAAATTACATGCAATTGTTTGTACATTTTCATGCACGTGGGGAGCTAGCTTATACTAAGTCTACTCACTTGTTTATTTTTGTTCATTTAATTCTTTCGTAGTCCATACTGAGTCAATTTGATTTTTCTCTTTCGTTTTAAATATTCAGTACATGATTATACATAACAATCAATAAATGAATATACCCCTAATCGAGGGTTCCCATCTGTATTTTCATAACCATAACAATTTCAAAAAATTTCTAATAAAGGTCGAACATGCTGCATGTGGTCACGTTTTATAGATTAGACATGATAATGTAAAATCATTCGTATACACAGAAAAAGCAAGACATTATATTCGGCTCATCAGCGAATACTGTAGGAATGTCACTGATGTAGTTTATTGTTGATAGAAAATATTTAAATCTGAAAGATATATATATATATATATATATATATATATTATCTTATTATATAAAGTTGGGTTTTGAAAGTTAGCCATTAACAGGATTTTGACATGTGTCAAGTTATCGATATGAGATTTTGACATGTGTAAATGTTAATATTTAATAGGAGGAATTTGAAATTACAACCAATAACAAAATATTTTGTTTTAAACAATATTAATACTGTAAAAAAATAATTATTAAAAAAATTTGATATTTAAAAAGTTATTTTATGATCATATATATATAGTCTCCTTATTATTTAAAAATAACTTAATTTTGTAAATACTCACTTCTTTATAAACATCAATCGTCTCATATTTTCCATTTTACGAAATAATTTATTCAAAAACACTTCTTTCAACTTTGTTCTATTGGTAAAACTATTTTAATGGGAAGGTAAATTTTCTTATTTTTTTAAAACCAAAATTTTCTCCATACTTTCTCCTTTTTCAGTTTGGAATACGTAAGATTAATATGTTGACCCAAAAAAAAGATTAATATATGCGTCTTCTTTTTCCAATACTGTATTTTAAAATTTATTGTAGTATTTTTAGATTGTTCTATTTAATATATATTTCATCTTTGAATTATTTGGGATTCATATATTAACGTGCTTATAATTTTCTATTATATACATAATTATTTCAAATTAATTTTCTTCTAATTTCTCAACCTTGATTGGTTGATCATAGACTTTTTTTTGTGCAAACATAATTGTTATCATTTATTCAATCCCAAAGGAAGATAACGAGTGGAACCTCATCAACCTAATGATTGGATAAAATAGGCTAATCAGACACAAGCTTACAACAAACATAGATAGATAGGTTAGAAAAACATAAATCGTTGTTGATAGATCCATAGGAGCTCGGAGACTGTGACACCCTGCTTTACGGATAGGTTCAAAAGAATTGATTTGGCCACCTATGTCACCAAATTGCACTTATCTTTTCGGTCAAGGCTTCTAAGAGAACTCCAGAGTTAAGCGTGCTTGAGCAGAAGTAGTTTCAAGATGGGTGACCTTCCAGGAAGTGATTATCGGAACTGTGCGAGCGAGAACAAAACACAAGGAAATATCATATGGTGATGTGTAGGGTCGGTAAACAAGTATTTAAAGACTCCTGGACATAAACAACTGGTCGTCGGATATGGGTGGTCCCACGGGCTGTTATTAGACGTGGGGCTCACTAAGCAAGGTGGCAGAGACAAACTCTACATCATGGTGTGTCAAAGACACTTCCACAAATACATTGAAAAATTTAACATTAGTTACTATCAAAAGATTTGATACGGAAGGAGAGGTTTAATGATGGGTAGTATAATCAAGATCATTAAGCCTTGATCAGTCATTAACATTGGTTGTCAGAGCAAGCCAGTTTTCGATAGCTAAAAGACGTGAACAGATTCTCTCTATATAGGAGGGCATAGCCGAGGTTCTCTCGATGGTGGAGAAGGTTGGAAGCAAGGTTATCTACGCAAGGGAGGAAGGTGGAGGATGTTGGACGTAAGGTTAATTATCTCCCTAAGGGAGGAAAGTAGAACCAAAGTTCTCTTCATGGTGGAGGAGGTTGGATGCAAGGTTCTCTTCATAAGGGAGGAAGGCGGAGCCGAGGTTCTCTCCATGGTTGGTCATACACTATTGTGATGATACATCATTGATTAGTATATTATGTAATATCTTTTTGTTCGAAATTTTTTTGAACCAAAAATTTTAGTAAATAAAAAAACTATGCAAAAGTAAAAGTAAAGAAACATATAAAGTAAAGAAATTAATGTGTTCATACAGACATTTCTAGGTGGTATTAAAATATATATTTGTAACATATAATATATTTAGATGTAAAAAAATATACTTTAAATGGTAAGATATATAAAAGATTTGTATATAGATATAAATCAGTATATTATAGCAAAAATAAAACTTATAAAAAATGTACAACAACTTTTAATATATTTTTTTAAAATTTAATTTATTTACAAAACTTTAAACCTGCACATCGTATGAGGGTCCTTATCTAATAGTTTGTAAAGTAAATATCCTCCTATTACACATGCAGGACCACCGTCATACACATAAATACTTTTTATTGATACGGAAAACACCATAAAATTACAATAAACCGCAATGCATGTACTTTTGATATGAGTATACGTTGACAAAAAAAAAGAAAAATATAGTTATAGACTATATAGTTGGTATTACCAATTATGTAGGTCACGGACAGCGGGACAGACATAGTCCCATAGACTAAATCGAACATACGTAATTTAGCATCATATTAACGAGCCGGGACAGAATTTAGTATTTACGTTTGTCTTAATCTGTTCTGGTAGCAGGTACGTTGTTCATTCACTTTCGACATTTATAAAAATTTAATTAATATGAATTTAAATTGTATATAAACGTTGAGAAAGTCAACGCGACTGAACACATTAAAAAAAAAGTTACAGAATACACATCCTACAAAAATTCAAGTCTCTAAATAAAGCTCTTTTCAATTGCCAAAATTATTTGTCTTATAAGTTTCAACAGAAAAATAATTACCAAAACTATATGGTGTGTTATATAATACCACTAATATTAGGTGAACTGCTTGGGGAATACTAACAATATCCTATATGAATAAAAGCTCACCCAAAACATCTTTCAGATAGGAAGGATTTCGAATCTTCGATCTTCGTTACCATGTTGACATTGTTCACCTAATCATTTCACTATTTTAAAAGTACAATTAGTTATTTTTAAAATTTACTACAATTTGTTTTTCTGAACTCGGCTGTTGGTTTCTTCTACTCAATTGTTAGCTCCATCATCTTCGTTACACTTCTTCCTCTCTCTCGTAGAGTAACCAAGTTCATGAATATTTTGAAGTTAACAATAAAATGTGCACATTTTTACACAAATTTGATTAATCTACCTAATTTTTAATTGAGTAATTCTCATAAATAACAAAAAGTTGAGTTTTTTTATTAAATACCACAAATTCAACTGTTGGCGAATGATCGTAGCATGTAGCAGTTGATATCAGGAGGATGTGCCACTCGAACCCGCTAGATTTTGGGCGATGTCGGCGATGTCGGATGCGAGTGTCAGACGACACTAGGAAACTGTCGATCGACACCAAAGTTGTCGAGTGTGTGTCGACCGACACCAGGCGGGTGTTAATTGACGCTGAGTCTCAGCATGCTGCTTATGTGTTTTCTTGTTGACTGGTTTGATTGTATTTTCTGTGATTGTCTTTTTGCTTTTGACTATAGCCGAGTAGATAGAAGAATGATCTTATTAAATATTTTTGATAATACTTACGCATCTCTTTTTTATTGCAGTATAGGTAAAGACAAAGTGTAACCTTGGCGGTGAAGAGGAGAAATTGTTGTAGTTTAGAACAAATGATTAAATTGCTGGTTATTTGATTCTTGGTTTATGACATTGCTGGTTGTTCACTTGGTTTGTTATTATTGCTATTGCTTTGTTGGTTTAATGACGATTGATGTGTGGTTTAATTCGAGAATTAGTTAGTGAGTATGGGATAATTAATCTATACTCTTAATGCAAGAGTATTAATGCACCAACTTTTGGACTATGACTTTGTTTTGATAGTTTTTAAATAAAATGGTTAGTACTTAATAATTATTAATATATTAGTATATTATGACATTAAAATTCTCTAACTATTCAAATTAAGTCGGATCCCGCGCGGGTCATTTAATATCTGATTAGTTGATCCAATTTTCTTATCAAATCTATTTATTATGTATTAAATAAACCATAATCTTGCCTAAATCTTAATCGGTTAAAATATTTAATTAAAAAAACATATACATCAGAATTAAATAAGGAAAACGTTTAAATACATAATAAATCAAATCTAAATTTCGTGATTCTTTATAAATACTTTTAAAAAAATGAAATAAACAATAAAAGAAAATTACAATTAATATTTGTGCATATTTTTCCTCATAATTTTATGAACGAATAAATAAATCTTGTTTAATTTTGAAAAATAATTTAATATAAAATTAAATTACTTTAAAAAGTATCTTAAAATAGTAAAGTATTCATTATAGCCTTAATAATATAAAGTTAATTAATATAGAAGATTTGTGAAATTAATAAAAATCAATTCAAAAATACATCTAAAATCAACTTATTTGTAATACTCTCTAAAACACAAGATATGCAAGAAATATCTTAAAAAAAAAGATCTTATGTAACTATTATATTTTGTAATCATAAAGAAAATATATATATATATATATATATATATATTTATGAAAATAAACTATTTCATGGATTACATTATTTGTTTAAGAAAAGTATAAAAATTCATTTATAAAGAACAAAAAAGAAGCAAAGAAATTTTAATTTATATTTGTATTTCTAAATAGTAATTACCCTAAAATAAGTACTTAAAACTCTAAAATTCACTAATTACAATTGGTTGATTATATTGTATTACTATATATTAATGCAAAATTGAATATTAATAAGTAGTTTTTTAATACATTTACTATGAACAAATCTTCTAATGCAGAAGGAAATAAATTCTATGTAAAAAATGTGAGAAAAGCATCAAATTTAGTTATGTTCTTATCCAAATTTTTTGGAGTTATGGGGCATAAAAAAATTTACGGGTAGGGACGAGATGAAACAAGACGGGACATGACAAAACGGGATGGGACGAGATGTCTTTGCCATTCTAAAATAGTTATGTGTAGGTTATATACGTGCAATAGTCCAACCAAACTAAAATCACATTAAAATCTAATATTTGAATTTAACACCTTTAAGCATACCGCTATCGCTTAAAAACTGCAAAAAGATAATTGTATATCTGCAAAAAGATCATTGTATATTTGTTTAACAAAACATTTTATGCATTCGAAATATAAATAAATTAATTACAACATGTGGCATCCCGTGTTGTAGTACCCCCTTTCTATATTTCTTTATACCCGACTATATTTCAATATCAATAAAACATAATGATGGCTCACCCCCTTTCTTTACCTCCCTTAAACCTATCATCTTTAAAAACTACTATCCGATATAGCGGTGTGTCTGTTTCCATGAAAAGTTACATTCTCTAAACAACTTACTATTTCTAATTTACTGTATATCACCAGATATACAACTCAACACTATATAAACAAAGGAAATAAGTCAAAAAAAAAAAATATCTTACAAAAATTCAAATTACAAAAAGTTACTAACAAAATATATAATCCCATGCTGTAGCACGGGTTCTCTCCTAATTAATGAATTAAAAAAGATTGATCTGGATTTCTAGCAAGGCAAACAACCGTCTAAGAGGCGACAAGCCATCTCAGCTTCATTAGGACTAAAAATGATTATACAAGCCCATATATATCACACAATGAGGGTCGAATCTCGGGTCTGAAAATTGCGCAAGGGAGTCCTCCAGTGTCTCACATTCTTTTTGCTGATGACAGCTTGTTTTTTTGTAAGGCAAAAATCCCGCAGTGTGCGGAGTTGGTGAGAATTATTAGAATCTATGGAGCAGCCTCAGGACAACGACTAAACATTGATAGATCTGCAATCCTATTTGGGAATAAAGTGCCGGGTCAAGTCAAATCTGATATTAAGAACGCTATTGGTATCCAAAAGGAAGGAGGGATGGGGATGTATCTGGGTCTACCGGAAAAGATTTGTGGTTCTAAACAGCAGGTTTCCTCCTTTGTAAAAGAGAGGCTACACAACAGGACAAATGCTTAGTCGGCAAGACTCCTTTCATAGGGCGGTCGAGAGGTATTAGTTAAATCAGTCGCACAAGCTCTTCCAACCTATGTCATGTCATGTTTTCTCTTACCAAACGACATCATTACTAAACTGCGTGGAGCTATTGCAAAGTTTTGGGGGAGCACTAAAGGTAATAACCGAAGTCTACATTGGATTGCCTGGGACAAAATCTGCATCTCGCAAGCAAAAGGGGGATTAGGCTTAAGAGATCTTAAAGCCTTTAACCTAGCTCTGCTGGCTAAACAAGTTTGGCGCCTACTTCGCTACCCGGACTCCCTTCTTAGTAGAGTATTGAAAGGTAGATATTTCAGATATTCTAACCCTTTGGAGGTCAAAACTTTCAATTCTCCGTCTTTTGGGTGGAAAAGCATGATGGCAGCAAAGGATTTACTCTCAGTTGGGCTTAGGAAAAATATTCGATTAGGGTTTAGTACGAAAGTGTGGAGTGACAACTGAATCCCGACAATACCTGCGCGGCCAGCAAAAGACATTGGTAACCTCCGTGATCCTCATCTATACTTTAATCATCTTATTGACTTTGAGACGAAAGCGTGGAAGACAGAGATGCTTGCGGATTTGTTTGACCATTCGGATATACCTCTGATATTGGGTCTGAAGCCTAGTAGGAGTTTCAAACTGGATGATTACGTTTGGGTACATACCAAGTCGGGTCAATACACTGTCAAGTCGGGGTACTCTCTAGCTGCTGAACAAAAACAGGATAAACATGAGATTTCAGAGCCAAGTACGACATGTCTTAAAAGCTTTGTGTGGAAGCTGCGTACCTCTAGAAAGATCAAACATTTCTTGTGGCAAGCTTTGTCTGGGTGTGTCTCCACTTCTAGTCGTCTCATGGATCGACATTGTGGAACTGACCGTACATGCTTACGGTGTGGGGCGGAGGAAGAATCGATCAACCATGTTCTGTTTGAATGTCCCCCAACTGCTCAAGTGGGGGCTCTTTCGGGATTGCCTATAAATCCGGGAGTCTTCCTGTGTCATGCCCTGTTTACAAGTTTTGACTTCTTGTTTTGGAGGACAAAGGAGCTAGGAACAGAAGAAGAGTCTTTACATAGCTTCCTTTGGATTGTATGGTACATCTGGAAAGCGCGAAACGATAAGGTGTTTAATAATAAGAAGGTTTTCCCGACAGATACATTGCGCACTGCGACATCGGAATCGCAGATATGGAAGCTAGCTCAACTGATGGAGGAGACTGAATCGGATGGCTCGTGGACAAGAGAAGACATGGCTACATGGCTACGGGCTTGGGCTTTGGTTTGTATGGCCTTGATCGTCCCATTTGGGGTCTAAAAGCAATACCCTGCGTGCTATCACCCCTCCATGCGGAACTAGAGGCATTATGTTGGGCTATGGATAGTGTGTTATCTATGGGACATAGTTCAATCCACTTCGAGACAGATTGTCAGGAACTCCTCAGCGTTTTAGATGAGTCCAAAGATTGGCCGGTTCTTGCTTCAGAATTAGCTTTCTTTCGTTCCTCTCAAATGAGGTTTTCTCTGTTCTCTATTAAGTTCATACCCAGAATAAGTAATGTCTGTGCTGACCATCTTGCAAAAGCGGCTCGAGTACGAGGTCTGTTATTTTCCTATGTAAGCCCGCAGATTCCGGGTTGGTTAGCTCATGATACTAACCTTGTTGAACCGGCTTAATAATATATGAAGTTCTTGAGGTAAAAAAAAGAAAAGAAATCCATCTCTCCTTTTGCTCTAAACTTCTTGCTCATGCCTTGTCATTCTCTACCCATGCAAATCTTACATTCTTTTTTTTTTTTTTTTTTTTTTTTTTATGATTTCATTCTCTCTTTGTGATTATAATTGTTATTGGGATATGATGAAAAAAGCTCGTGAATTCATTTAAAGAGACTTGAGATACTTATACTAGTTCATGGTGGATAATTCGTATGGTGAAGAATTAATCACTAGTTACTAAAAAAGAAATGTTGAATGTTTCTTGGGTGGGTTAAGATAAACCGAACCGTTTCGATCTAAACGAACTAAAAGTATCTACCCAAAAACCAAAAATTTCCTTTGATTTGGTTAAACAGTTATTTTCAAATATGATAAATACCTTAACCAGTTTCGAACCATAATGTGAATTGAATTTATTTTCCTATACAGTACATCTAAATTGATTAAGAATTAATTCAGAGCTAAACTAAAATTCTACCAAACTCTATTAGATTTGATTTAGTGTTTTGCAATGGTTTTTCTGTTAAAACAAAAATTAAAACCCTGATTATACCACCAGCTAAATTAGGACCCGCGGTAAAATTATTTATAACTAAAATATTTAAATTATAAGTTGTATTTGTTGGTTAAATATATTATAATTATATAATAATTTTAAAATAAATAATATAATATCACAATATATTTTTTTTACATAATATTTATTTCATCAATTTAATTAGATATGTCTATTATCTGATACTGACAATGTTAACATAATAATTAAATGATGTTTCAACCGTGTAACATAGAATTAATGATATTTTGTTAATTTATATAAATATCGATAAAATCAGTCTCACTATATAACTCCGCTTAAGATATTTTAACTCACACTATATCATCTTAATTTTTAATATTTATTGTGTATTTTAAATATTTTTCATATTTAATCTTTTAAAAATCTTTAAAATAAAGAACCGGAATAAACCAAATAAAAGTTTTTAAAGTTTGAATGCTTGATAAATCAAGCATCTTACTCATTTGTATTCAAAATCATTTTGGTCTCTTTTATAATATGACTCTAAACCATTGCCCAATTTTTTGAAAAAGGGCTATTTCATACCCTGTACACACCCAAAAAGTGCGAATTGCTACATGTACAAACAAAAAGTGCCAATTTAAACATGTACAATAATACATTTCACATTTCATACCTGTACTCACAAAATCAAGCCAATTTTTTAGACGATGTGAGATATTGTACCCATATTTTTTATCCATCTATTGAGTAATGTATGTCCGTTTTGAAAATTTTGTATTACATCATATGCAGGAAAAAATTATAATTTTTATTAACTAAATGTATTATAGAACAATTCAAGATAATTCAAGATAATTTAAATATAAATATATACCACGGTTTAAATATTAAATCACTAAAATTGACAAAAGAGTATATTAGCAAAATTCGTATAAAAATAGTACATTAACAAAAAAAATTAATAACTTATTCTGCGGTGTATCGCGAGTCATAATCTAGTTCAAATAAAAATGAAAGAGAATCATATATTTATGTTTGAATGGGGTATAAAGATTTCCTTATTTTTTTAAAATCTTACCTATAATTAATTTTGAAATTTTGGCAACTAATATTAAAGTCAATGCATTAAAGGTAAAAACTTTCTTAAAAGTATTTTTGAGCAAAAACTATCCGATAAACTAGGCCAGTTCTCTTACGATAACTGATGACTCAACCGCTAAGAATGAAAGAGTTGGGCACTGCAAAAATACTAGTATAGATATGTTAAAATCTCTACGTATGTTATTACATGAATTGAACTATTTGCACATCAACAGTATTTTACTTTCCAAATTTTGTGGTTCTAGTCAAATTAATTTACTTTCCAAATCACCCGGAATATGGGGCCAAAAGTTGCAATGTGTGTGGTCCTCTTTGTTGCTCAATAATTATTTTTATTGTTATGTGATAATTTGCTACTCAATAATTATTTTTAGATATAATAGCACTTAGATCTACTTTTGGGAAAGGTCTTTACACCCACACCCTACTTTGCTT